>OZ022499.1:33813569-34365288 GCA_963989385.1 Ctena decussata | reverse complement strand
TGCATTCTGTGGCCAAATTGCGGGAAGCTGCAATGATAAAAATATTGGTACGGTATCGCATTCCACAAGTCTATGACATTGATCTTTGATGTGCAGACCTAGATCAGACTGCTCCTGGGTCTACTTTGTGTGCTATCCCATCTACATCTTTGAGGTACATTACTACAATGAAAAAAAAACTTCAATTTTAGGACTGTTAAAGTAATTATTGTAAGTTTCCCCAGTGTTTAGATTTTTTAACTTTACGGATTTACGGTCCCTGTCTTGATCACTAGTAAAACTAATGATAACAATACCAATACTCGGTGAGACCGTACGTGTTTGGTTTGCTTGCATCATCAAACCTAGTGTATGGAAGCGGAAAAAATCATCATTCAGTGTAGGCTTGTCATATAGTGCGTAAATCAAATTGACGATTAACACTTGCAATTCATAGCTGAAGTCGGGTGTGTGTGTTTGTGGGGGGGGGGGGGGGGGGGGGCAATTCATAGCTGAAGTCGGGTGTGTGTGTTTGGGGGGGGGGGGGCTATGGAAGGATGAATGATTGCGATTTTAAATCCTTTTTTAACCGTATTTCAGTCATATCAGGACGATGGGAGGGTGATAATGAAAGACTGTGTGCAATACAACCCCGATTACGGTTGGAAAGATTTCCGCATCTAGCGGGCCTCGAATCTGTCATCGCTAAATCATCAGGCCAGGCGCTTAACCTACTGGGCTACTTGTTGGGGGTGGGAGCTGTTTTTTCGGGGCGAGAGGTGTGTAAGGGGCGGGGAGGCGGATTATCACTGTTTATGCGTGTATACAAAAAATTCAGCTCATTAATTATATAAATTGCTGTTTTTTATTGATCACTTTCTCTTTTTAGTCCACTGCTTTTATAAAGAACAGCGAGTGGACACAGTATTCACCTTTCCGTAGTTCCATATCCCCCAATCCACCCCCCCCTTCCCCCCTCTTTTGACAGACGGTACTTAAATACACCTCCTGCAGCTTGTCATGAATCAGTCAGAAATTTTGCAGGTTTCTGGTCTGCAAATTCCCTTGTGAGTTGGGCGTTATGGTTACAACGTTTTACTTTTATTGCTTTTGCAAACGGGCATTAGAAGACTAACGTAGCAGGTGCTTTATTTACTCCATTTCTTTTACTGATTTCCGATTTGCATGTATCACTCTGGAACTCACTTCACATACTTTTTTTACATGCGAAAAGGAGACCCGGTAGCTCAGTGGGTTAAGCTCTGGCCTACTGATATAGCGGACCGGGTTCGAATGCCGCTTGAGGCGAGAATCTTTCCTACCGTAAACGGGGTTCCATTGCACATAGCCTTTCATTATCATAATCCCATCGTCTTGATACAACTGAAATACTGTTGAAAAGGACGTAAACTCACAAGTCAACCATCCATTTATCCATTTACATGCACAGTAAATATGCATATTATGGTTAGCTGAATAATGGTTGGAGATTTTTATCACTTTTCTCGCTTTGCAAGTTTAATTGCTTTCTCACCCGCAACATTGCTTCTTTTACTATTCAGTGGACCCCCTTACACCCTACTCATACTTCTGAACAAATGCTATATCTAGGTCAGTAAAACAGAGCAGCAAATCCTTCTAGCTTATTTCAGACATGGGTGCCAAGCTGTCTGGTATGAGCTCCCATCTTCCCGGGTATGAACTCCCATCTTCCCGCTCGTCCGTGAAAGCCGTTTTCCCCGTAGATCAATGTTTCTCGTCAAATTCGCTGAGTTTAGTTTGGGCGGAGCAAGGCTAGAATACCGTATTAATCCTAATAAACAACCCTGCTCTAATAAACGCCCCCTTCAATAATGTTATTATCTTGCATGAAAACCTTGTTTGCTTCTCTAGATTAGGTAGAACTTTGATATAGGGTCCACTCTTGAAGGAAAGAATTGCTCCTAGAAGAGCAAATTCTTTCCTTTAAGAGTTGAACCCCACCCCTACTGAGAAGGGAGCCAAAACTTTAGAGAATGTTCTTTAACCGAACTACTGTTTATTAGAGGTATTTTGCTGATTTATTACAATTTCGCACCCCCCTCCCTCACTTCGTAAATTGCAACGGCCCCGGGACGTTAATATGATTTATACGGTATATACTGATTTACAGGCCAATTAACCTTGAATATTCATCTGTCTCTCACGGCAAGGTACTCTCTGCCAATGACGTCATCCAATGCTACATTGTGACGTAAGAAAGCGTGACGTTACGACTTGGCGCGTCTTTTCTCAGTTATTTGTCATTGTCGCGTAATTTTCGGAAGAGGTGGTGAAACAGCGATTTCATCGGCTTTTGGAATAAAATATCGTATCCATTTCTTTTCTGCTGATCACTTTTTATATTGTCTTGATGGAATCAGTTCCTGTCTCATTATATTCTCCCCAAAACCAAACGAACTTCGGCAGCGTTAGTAGAAAAGAACGAAGCGGCAAATTTACATTTTGTTTTTATTAGACCCTGAAGTCCCATCTTCGACACCTTCAAATTTTTACGAGATATTCTTCATTCATTTAAGAGTCATCCTGCCAAATATTAAGGTGTCGCATGAGGGACTTCATATTTTTCAACTGACTTTTACATAAGCAAATATGAAAATATGACAGATTTCAGGCATTAGGGGGTCCGATTGGATAGAGCTCTATCACACCCAAAGCAATTCTGGTACATGTTTCATGGGTAATTGTGGAGACAAACTATTGTATAATATAAAAACGTACAAAACGAAACAAATTTCACATATTGCTAAAATGGGAATTTACAGGGCCAAAATGTAGGATTCGTGAATTTAGCCCTTTCAATTACAAAGACAACAAATGTTCTCAGCATAGTAATTTCTTCAATTTTTTTCAAGTCTTTATCGGCAAACTCATGAGCTAATACTCTAGGAGCCAAAATCGCCTATCTTGCCAAAATAAGGGTCGGAGGTGGCACCCTCTGCTATACTTAGTTTGAATGTGTTTTTGAATAGTCTGAACCTTCAGAAACTAGGTTTGATTGTTCTGCTCGTCAAATTTTATTGTCAAAATAGTCAAAATAAGCGATGGGTGTGACTACCTATAGTGAAGCAGTTATGATTCCATAAGAGTCCTAGAAAAGACAGATAGTAGTCAATCGGGTGTAATATTTGTTTTTATATATTAAAATGATTGTTTTGACCTGTAGTGATCAGATTCAGCGTTTGCCACCTTTACAAAACTTGCATAACTCTGTAATGGGCAGTTATTTACGTTACCCTATTAAATTTTAATTATATAAAATAAGAATCGATGAGAAATATGCCGTAATGATTTAACTGTATCAAATCTCAATATTTTCTTTAAGAATAGTTAATATGCTAAAAATTAAGCTGCACAGAAAACAGTTAAGAACATCGGGGCTGTTATTTTCGTTATAACAGTTCATGTACCCCTTTAAAACTTAAAACGCAATTGGTTGATAAAACATAGCTAATAATTTATTGTAAACAGAAAAGTTGACCTTTTTCCTTCAGATCATACTAAACATGATGCAACACAATAGTTGAAATAAGTTTTAAACATACCATACATTTCTTTAGCAAAGTAACGTACTTAACAGATTAACATGTTTGCATAAAAAGACTGTCATTCCTCCAGGAATACATTCATTTGGAACTTTGCCTGTTAAACAAATTAACAAAGTTAAGCTAATTATATTCATTATTTATAAAAAAAAATCTGCATAGTTTAGTCGCCTACTCAGACAGCAAACAATGTTGTTTACTTGACAAGAAAAATCTAAATTGTCCCAAAAATTAAAGAAAGCGCTCGTGAATTAAAGTACTAAAGAAAGCGCTCGTGAATTAATCTGCACATGGAAAAGTACTAAATTTATTTATATTCTTTAATATCTTAATTATTTTTAAGAATCACACAATACAAACTAAGTTTTGATAGATTACAGTTTTGTACTTAGAAAGGTAACGTTTGTAACTTTTATTTAAAAATATTCCTTGAGATTAGATGTTGCAAATGCAAAATACGCCATAGACCATATTAGGTTGAGTTATTTTTTACATGAATGTGAAATCGTTTAAACCTACCGTATGTAATTAATCAGCGATATTTCCAAGGCGGTTTATTCATTGTGGTGTATTTATGTTAAAGTTTGTGCTGTCCACTGTTCTGTTGTTTTCGAAACATTGGTTTATTTCGTCTGTAATTTGCCATTATCCTGTTGAAAGTAGGCGTTGTGTGTGCCTTGTTATGTTGGTAAAAGGCTAGCTATGAGGTCATCTGCATGGAATGGACTGCATGTTTATTTTGCTACTTGCTAGTATTATTTGAGTACTTGTCTTTTTACTTTATGTTATTTCTTCTAGTTTGGTATCATGGGAGGGTTGTGGCACCCATTGAATCCATTCCTGATCGCTGCCAGTTAACACTACTTTATCTGTTTTGAGCTCTTCTTTTAAAAGCAATATTAAAACCATGGTTAAAAATATTTTGGGCGTTTAGCATAAATTTAAACCAAAGTAACGTATATAACACGTTAAAAAGTGTTACTTTTACTCCGCTGCTAGTATAAAGTGCCTTATGGCTACGGCAAAATGCTTCCCTGTACTTCATTTATTCAAAAATATGTGTTTCTTTGGTATTATTTGGTCTCATTCGGAGTCAATTGACAAAAAAAAAATCAGCCGAAGCTGGTGCTAGGGGGCATTGAAAGTGTTATAATATTTTATTCCCAGACACCGAGGTTGATGTCTTTGTTTTCTGTGATGTGTATTTTACTACAAGAGAATCGTCAATCGCAATTTAGTTAAGCTCATATCATTTCAAGAATTTAAGGTGAATGGATACAATCTAACGTGAAATAACTGCCAAGTTTACCTTTCCTTCCCTCCTTAATGGGAGTAAACTCTTAAAAGAAAGAATTTGCCTTTGTAGGAGAAAAGTGTTTCTGTAAAAGTAAATCTTTAAAGGTTAAACCAGACACAGAAGAAAATAAGAGGTCGAGAATCTTGTTTCCGTTCTAACAAATTGCAGTAAGACATTGAGGTTTGCCCATTAACATTAATACAGTATTATTTCCATAACATGTTTGAAGATCATATGGAAGTAAGGACATATCAGATTACTGGCAAGTGCAGACGATACTGTCTAGGCACGACTGATATGATTATGACATTATCAAAATGATATTAATCAATCGAATCAATGATAATTCACTTACTTTATCTCATTTGTTTGATAGTAAAAAAAGGTAACGCATACAACATTTAAATGTAAACAAGTTGTGAGATTAAATATTGTGGTTTGTAATGATACCGTTAAATAATGTTTGAAACTCAATAAGATGAAGCATTGACGGTTCCTCCGATCTCCGAACGAACTCTTTTATTGTTAAGAAGTAGGCTTATTTAAGGCCATCTAGCAATATGGTCCCCTGAATAGCTGCCCATTTTGCTTTCTGTTTAGTTTTGTAATATAAGATAGGTAAACATATATGTTCTGGCTGTTTTCAGTTGGGGTTGCTTAATGACAACCTGTTTTGGAAAGAATTGTTAATTCAGTTTACCGTGCATGTCTTTCGTGAACTTTTGTCAATTTGTGTGTGTGCTTCTTTCCCGTTTGGTTCAAGGGCGGGATGTGGGATCTGACTGTATTTACTTTTCATATTAATGCCCGTGTTACCATGTGCAGAAAATAACCGTTTGCAAGCAAAACACCTTAAATAGGCATTATACCGATGAAAATTAGGCACTATATAGAAAGTTTATGTGTATTTATGCTACTATTACACGTTTTGTTTGTAACAATGGCAATTTGAAGCAATGAAATGGGTAAATCAAATTTATAAATCTCTTCAGAGATTTATGGTTATACTGCTGTTATGTTAACATTCGGAAGCCCAATGTTTTGCTTTCAACATTTGAGGATTACTTTAGGACGGGTTTCTTTCTGCTAAAGGCTACTCAAGCATAAATATCAACACTTGTTAACAGTAAAAGGGTAATCTGATAACTCTTTTATTGTTTAATGTTGTATACGTTACCTTTTTTGACTTCCTAACTAGGAGTTTAAGGAAGTGATTTTTTCATTGATTTGATTTAAAAGTCATGTTGATAATGAACTGAAGATAATGACAATATGTCATAACAATATTACCCATGGCTGGAAATGTCATCTGCACTTTCAAGAACAGAATCAATGAAACCAAATCTGCTTTCTTTTCTCGCAGGTAGTTTTTGCTTTTAGATTATCTTCAAGCATGCCATTGAAACAATACTGTGTAAATGTAAATGGCCACACCTCTATCTTTTATTGCCATTTGTTTGATGGATGACAACGTTTGTGACATCCTGTTTGCTTCCCTAGATATGAAACCCTTCCAAAAATGGTCAACTCGTAATCTCCCTCTCTTCCTCCCCGCATTAAGAAAGGAGGCTAAAAAAATAGCAGAGTTATATTGCGCCACAATATATCAGCTCTCTTTTAGCTCTGTAGGAATGATAAAAGCTTAACTAAATTCCAAAGAAAAGTTCTCTGGAAGCAAGATACGCATCAGAGAAAACACTACATTAATCTCGGTTTTAACTTAGCGTGTATTCAGTAATGTAATGTTACTACACTGCCAATGCCCCCAAGCAATAGCTTGAGCTAAAGTCTTTTTTCAAACTGATTCAGAATGAGCCCAAATGATCATAAACGTGATTTTCATTATGATGAAGTAAGAGAGAGCTATTCACTCTAGCCACGCTTATGCAGTAAAGTAAAAAACTCTTACCTTTTAACTTGTTATATACGTTACTTTGATGAAAATGCATGTGATAAGGCAATAAATCTGTGATTAATTATAAAGTTTTTTATGGGAAAAGGTCAAAAAGATCAAATACTGTAAAAGGCAACATTTAGGAATTGATTCTCTGTGCAACAACCAACCCACGACATCAAACTGGAAATAGCACCATAAAGGTAAAGTACTAAACGAGTAGTAAGACGATACTATGGGGTAGTAAAATAGACTTGCAGCCCGAAGTCTGTTTTGATTTGATATAACTGAATACCTGCAGACCACAGTTAAGTATTATAAGGGCAAAGAGTAGGCATGTGACCTAAAATGGTGTTTGTTTACATGTTTCATTATTTCTTTGGACCTTTTTGCATGGGTAGCATGAATCACTCTTTATATACACAATACCATGCCAATCATATTTGAGTGCGGAACATATTTTGTTTGTGTTTTTGGACATTTGAATCTGCCTAACCACTATGCTATTTAATGGACACGATTATTGAGGGTTATCTCATTGAACAATTTAGCCTACCTGTTTCTCAAGTGGGTGGGGTAAATTCATATAGAAAAATGCTCAAAAAAGAAAGCAGAAAATCGTTTTGACGCATTATGGCTCTGATAAGTAACACCTGTATTGAAACGATATCCGTAGAGTGGAAAAAGAATGACATTGCTTCAAAACATGACTTCCACTGAAGTGTAACAATGCAACCATACATACCTTAATGGTGTTGTTTTCTGCCGTAGGGTACCAAGAAACACATGTGAAAAAAAGTATCATGACAATAAAATTTTAAGAGCAGAACAATCAAACCTCCTTTCTGACGGTTATGGCTAGAAGAAAACGTAGTCAAACCAAGGATAGCAGAGGGTGCCACCTCTTTCATTTTTTAGCTGACTTGGCTCCTAGAGTATAATCTAAGCACTTTTTTGCAGTATACAGGAATAGGGACCAAAGTTGATACAAAATACATGAGTAGGTATATATTTTGGCATTTGTGTTATACATGAATAGGGTGGGTTATCAGAGCTCCAGCGGCATATCTGTACCCTTTAAAGACCAAGTGACCCCCCCCCCCTCCCCGCGCTCTCATGGATACATGGCCAAGTGTTTTCGCCATTTTACAAAGGCACATATCGTTCATTTTCCTGACGAAGAAGGCCTTTCAAACTGGGATTTTAACCAGTCACTAAAACCCCGTTAATGAATCAGGAATACACTCAGCAAATGCGAACCCAAAAGAGTCGCATAGTTCGAGTTGGAAGGGAACTTACACTCAGTCCTAACAGATCATGGAATTGAATCCTGGTCACCGAGGATTCTTCTCTGGACAAGGTCATCTCATCTCCCCTTCGCTCACCTGTTACCGTAAAAAATCTATGAATTGTGACAGACAGGTCTGAATAAACAGTGTATACAAAGATTGGACTGCTCCTTCAAACAAAGATCAGACTGCGCCGGAATCAGGGTTCTTTATTGTTTGCCAGTTCATCTGCATCTTTTACTTTATTGAAAAACAAACAGTCCCATTTTTAGGACCATTACAGTAATTCTTTTAGCTACGGAGCCCGGGAGGGGACATAGCAATATATACACTGATTTTGTTCCTACAAAATGCATTTCGTTCCCACGCATTGCGATTTCGTTCCCTCAATTTAATATTTCGTTCAATCAAAATAATATTCCGTTCCCACGCTTTACTTTTTCGTTCCTTCAATTTAATATTTCGTTCCCTCAAAGTAACTTTCCGTTCCCACGCTTTACTTTTTCGTTTCCTCAAAATAGCATTTGATTCCTCAAAATAATATTTAGTTCCCCCACGTTACTATTTCGTTCCCTCAAAATAGCATTTCTTTCCCTCAAAATAATATTCCGTTCCCACGCTTTACAATTTTGTTCGCTCAAAATAACATGTTGTTCCCTCAAATTAATATTTCGTTCCCACGCATTACTTTGTCGTTCCCTCAGATTGAAATTTCGTTCCCTCAAGATAATATTCCGTGGCCACGGGTTACCATTTCTTTCCTACGCAATACTATTTCATTTCCTTACCATAATATTTCTTTCACTCAAATTAACATTTCTTTCCTATGAAATAGCGTTTCGTTTTCTCACAAAACTATTCGGTGGTGGTATAAGCAAAACCACAGTGTATTTTAGCAGCCTGGTTTCCAGGCTAAATGCTTTATTCTAAATGTTACAAGTCTTAATTTGACTCCGTTTGTATTGAAGGCCAATCATATTTTTTATTTTATTATTATTTTCTATTCAACATTGCCATTATTTCTATTATCATAATTTCGTATTACAATTATTATTATTATTATTGTCATTTTATGTATGTTCTTAACTGCAGCCAGTCTAGTACTTTCAGTCATCCCAATCTCTGTGCCCCCCTCTAATTCGGGGCCAACTCCTAAGAAACGAATTTGCCCCAATCGAAGCAAATGCTATCGCTCCATAGCAGGCCTGCCAGAAAAGGCACTGTCACCTAGGGAAACAAGAAGGAAGTCATAACAGTTGTCTCCCTGTGGAAACCTGGCGGAAAAATATGGAGATACACCCACACCACAGCTTTACCATAGCTCAAAGGTTATCTATTAAATTACTGGAGTATTTCCGGGCCGTGAGTTAGCTGTTTTACCAAGTACCTAAATGATAAGGTGAATGAGTACACTTTCAAGGGATGCAATTCAGCCATCTCAGTCTCTGCAAATCCAAAACTGGGGCCAATTCTCAAAGGAAAGAATTTGCTCGCCTTGGAGCAAATTCTTCCCTCCAGAGCAGGCCCCTCGAAATGGTCACACTGCCAAAGGAAATAAACAGGAAGTCACAAATGCAGACTCCCCTTCACTGGAAGCAATTCAGCCATCACTATCACCATCTCTGCGCCCCTCCAGCCACCTCTCAAATGTCACAGATGTGGACAAAATCGTGGCTCTACTGAGAGCCCCTCGTGAACCGTACAAGTACTCCGCGAACTAATGGTCGACACCGCCAAGTGAGCACGCGATGTTCGGACAACGCTGACCCAACGTTCATAAACGCCAATAATGTTTGTCCAACGTTGGGTAGACGTTGTGCCAGCGTAAAGTTTTCCTATTATGATTATAATGATGCTACATTTTCTCATTTTTTTCATATTTTTAAATTGTTGGTAGAATCTGTACATGTAATTCAATTGCCATGTTCAAAGATTTAATATAATGTTGACCAAACTGATTATCATTATGAAATGCCCTTATTCAAAACAGAGCTCTTGTCAACGCCCATGATACACTGATCTGTGTAAAGCTAAAAATAGATGTAGTTTTATTCATTGCGAGGCCTCGTAATAGTAACTCGTGGGAACGAAATATCATTTCGTGCGAACGGAATAGTAATCTGTGCGCTCAAAATACTACTGTGATAGAACAAAATATTATTGCGAGATAACAAAATACTATTTTAAGGACACAAATTTATTTTGCAAGAGAAAGAACGTGCAAACGAAATAGTGATGCGTGGAAACGAAATGTTGTTTTGGAGGAACCAAATATTATTTTGAGGGAACGAATTATTATTTTAAGGCAAAGAAAAAGTAATGCGTGGAAACGGTATATTATTTTGAGGCAACGAAATGCTATTTTGAGGGAAAGGAAAAGTAAAGCGTGGGAACGGAAAGCTATTTTGAGGAAACGAAATACTTAAGTGAGGGAATGAAAAAGGAATGCGTGGAAACGAAAAAGTAAAGCGTAGGAACGGTATATTAATTTGAGGGAACGAAATACTAAACTGAGGGAACGAAAAAGTAATGCGTGGGAACGAAATGCATTTCGTGGGAACGAAATCAGTATATGTATTGCCATGTCCCCTCCCGGGCTCCGTATTTAGCTATCCAAATTTCAAGAATTTTTACAGAACTTCATGCGATTCCACCAAAGTGAGAAGCCTCGGTAGCTCAGGAGGTTAAGCTCTGGCCTTCTAATCTAGCGGTCCCGGGTTCGAGACCCGTTGGAGGCGGAAATCTTTCCAATTGTAAACGGAGCTCCATTGCACAAGCCCTTCATTATCAGCCTCCCATCGTCCTGATACATGTATGACTGAAATACTGTTAAAAAAGAATAGAAAAAAAAAGTAAAACGTGGCAACCTCTAATGTAACACAACGCCAAATGTTATAAACTCAGTTTATTACATTAGGCGTTGTTACATTTGGCGTTGCACTCAACGCCTAATGTAATAACGCCTAATGCAATAAACTTTCTTTCTTCTGTGATACATGTAGGATGGAATCTCAACTGAAAAACTTTACCTAATAAAATATCGCCATATCTTGGGGTCGGGGTAGGTGGGTGAAGAGGGGTCGGGGGCGATGCTGCGTTTCGAAAAAAGTAATAAACTGAGTTTATTACATGGTGTTGTGTTACATTAGAGGTTGCTACCCCCCAGTTAGGTCGACAGACTGCAGTCTGACTGTCAGAATAGTTGAGTGAGACAAGACGGGAATAGCAGCTGCATGTTACCACCTAATAATGTCCACTTAAACAGGGTGCTGATTGTGCAACTGGGACAATAACTGACCGGGTATTGCACACACAGCTTCCTAGATAGAGGCAGGTGTGAATTACTCGTTTGGTCAGTTTTAAGAACAAAAGACTGGTTTTAGAATAGTTTGGTAACCAGTGTGCAAGCTGCTGGGTTCTGTCAATGCCTTCCAGCATTTTAAAGTAAAAACATTGGCCTTTTTGCGAGAAGGGGGAAGGAGTGTGGCCCATGCAAAGTTTTGAAAACAAGAAAACATACAATCTATATTTTAGCATAATTTTATTATAAAAAATGTTTACAGTAGTGTTCTGCCAATTTTTCCTTAGATCGTTAGAAAGGCAACAACAAACATTAATACTATATGTACATGGCTGAACAAACAAGTAAGAAAACAAAGAAAAATGAGCCGCCACACGATAAAACCATCAAGTGCGCCCAACTCAGATCAGCCTGCGCACCTGCCCAGTCTTCTCAGAGTCTTTGCTGTCTGCATGGAGCTAGCCTGAACCCTTAGCTACCTTTAAAGCGCACAGCGCAGTTTCATCAGACTGGTCGGATGCCCAGGTTGATCTGAGTCTTCGCTGGGTGTGGATGCCACTTTCTTGGTTTTGTCGTGTGGCAGCTCAACTAAATAGGTGTAACTAACGGCCCGAGGGACTTTCACCCGCTGCCATGAGTCCCACTATCGCAGGTACGCACAGCACAGTCCCGCACTCATGAATGCCGCCACTGCTCTGTCCCATGACAGCCAGTCGTTCAATCTCTCGTTTGGGGTTTTCCCTCTGGTGGTATGTGTGTGTGTTCCTATATACGTCTGTGAGTACTTAGTTTCCGTGCGATAATGAGCATTTATAGACGGATTTGTTTCAAACTTGGCATTGATCTGGAAAATGTGTTTCAGGGGATTGTTAGTAGGCAAATGTTGACAGTTTCTGAGTTATGGTCACTGCCATATGTCCGAAAAGTTGTTTTCGGCCTGTAATTTCGTAACGTTTTAGAATATGTAGCTGAAACTTCACAGAAATCTCTGTTACAATCAACAGTTTGGTCTTGGGTTATCTGTTCCTGCTGCTCTTAGACTATGGACATATACACGAATAAAGTCATGATAAAATCTAAATTACATCAAAGTTGCAAGTGATTTTAAAATTACATGAAACTTATAGCAAATGATCAAAGTAATAGAAACGGTTTGTAATGAATGAAATTTTGCACTAAGAGAGTTATTTGTACCTTCCCCGTGGCTATATACATGTAATGGAGACGTTATTTCCCTGAATCATAAAAAACAAAATCATGAAATATAAAATCTATATAAAAAAGGAGTTGAAAGAGGTTTTTGTTAAACTAAAAATAAATGTCATTAAAGCATTTTGTTATATCAGAAAAAAACTTATATACTGGACGGGTCTGCCTCCCACAGGCCACATATAAATTGATAAACTGTTTTATAAGAGTGCCAAAAAGACGGGCTTGAAGCAGCCTCACAGCCATAACCGTTAAGTCATGATTCCACTGGCAGTCTTGCACCCAAAAGGGATCCCCGCATCCAATGAAGTAAACCAGGCTAAATAAAAAGTGAGATTCATCCAAACAAACGAGCACTTTTGCGAATAAGCTTTTCAAGGAGCTCTCGATAAAGTATGCTCATCAGCTACTTGAAGTGTTGGCATTTTATTCTGCAAAGTTAAGTTTGAATATTTTTGCCTATTCTAAAAGAAGCATTTATTAATTTGCTATATGACTAACGTATTCCATGGCAAGTTTTTTATGTTTTGATATAGATCTACCAATTAACTAATAAGAAAATGTACCAAGATACAATTGTTCGAGATACTCACAGACAAAAATTATGCAAAGTTACAATATATTTTCTACGCTTGACAATTTGCTTGCCCTTTGCTTTGCATTAGCTTGCATATGCAGTGTTTTTAAAATAATTGAAACATTACCATTAACTTTGTTATCTCACGGGTAACACACAGCGTTGTAATGGCGCCATACTAGCGTCAAGTCAGGTCAAAAATTAATTTTCGGGGTATAAAAGTCTTTATTATTATTATTATTATTAAAAATTATTTCTAGAAAAGTGTCTGTTAGACACAGATGAAGCCCCCCCCCGTCCCCCCTCCCCCCATCCCCCACCATGCTCGTGTTGTGCCTGTATCCCCACCCGTCCCTGCTCCCTTTCCCCCGTTTGTTTGAAAACTGTTGGCAGAGTTAATCAATGTTGGTATTATGTATGTGTATGGAGATGGTTTAAGTACAGCAACCCTCTTTTGACCTATTCATTTTTTTTCTCGGCGCATCCGAGTATAATTTCACTTTTGTTCCACATTTCATAAAATTTAATTGGTCAAGTAACACGTATGTCAAAATTTAGCCAATAATATCAACGGTCAATGAATATTTAATCTGCGTTGTTTTTTTTTTTTTGTGTGTGTGTGTGTGTGTTTTTTGTTGTTGTTTTTTCCCTTTGTTCTGCACTGCGTGAATACTCGCACTCTGCCAAATGTTAATTCAAAATATTTCTCTTCTTTGTAAATTTTCATTGGAAATATTATCGAAAACATGGGCCGATATTCAAAACTTTTTTTCAGTGTATAGATCTACTTTCGATTATAGTTTTGGTTTAATACACCAAACAATATTGCATCAAATTGGTGACTGTTTTGGAATCAGATCAATCTCAAGACTGATCGCTGTCCATTTTGAAATTCCAAATTGGACAGCTCAATCTTGAGATAGGTCATTGTCGCTACCTAGTGTCAAAATTACGGTTGCGGGTGTCTACCGACATAGCTCACTTGAGTCATATTCATGAAAGTTATTGTCAACTCTTCACCTAGAGACATATTACAAAACACACTTCCATTTAATCTGCGCCGATTATCTTTTTTTCTTTTCTTTTCTTTTTTTTTTTTTTTTTTTTTTTTAAGATTTTTCTTGTTAATATTCTATGGCAAGAGTTTTTATCACATGGACGGCTAAACCAAAACACATCCATAAAATTGTTGAAAATGGCGTCATCCCATCTCAGTTTTAAACCCAGATTGGCGGGCTATTTGCACCTGCAACGACTTACGCAACTTCGGACGTAACCTTTTTATGGACAAACAGCGACGAGCAGCCATTAAATGGTAAAATTAAGTTGAAAAATAGAGGTATTACGTGCTGAAGCAAAATCGATGAACTTTCCCACAGTTGAACAAAAGAAATGGACGCTACGCGTTATTATGACCTAAACAACCTAGTAAGGACCACAGTTCAACGTCACCGGTCAATTTGTATTACTCGGCGCCTTTTGATTTTCGACTCCGGTGTCAAAACAATTATACCATAGTTGGGTAACATGGTAATACACGGATAAATTGAATCGGGTAGTGCGGTATTGTCCCCACTATCAGGTCAATTTATCAAGCTTAAACAATTAGCTTTGGGAAATTGTAGAAACATCGGTAATGAAAATGTCCGATGTGATTTTAACAGTACAAGGGTGACATGCGAAGCAAATGTCGCAATCAAAGACAAAATCAAATTTAAGATTACAGGAATTTGCTGATACCTGTTATGCCTGAAAAATGGTTGGTTGGTTGTTTGGGTTTAATGGCCCTTTGAGACAGTATTTCAGTCTACATCGGGCCGTCTCCGAGAGAGGGGGAGAAAGCAGAGAGAAATGATAGACGAGAGAATTGTCCAAACCACCACCAACCGCACCTACTGCAAACACAGTAGGCCCTTGCCCTACTATTATCCAAATTAGTAGGACGCTCCGGCACTGAAAGTTTACCAGCACCATTGCCCGACCACCACCCTAGCCCGAAAGAAGGCAACAGCGCAAGACATACCGAAGCGCAAACATTATATGTGGACGCATTCTGTTTTCCTCTTGGACTGCTACATATCTGTATATTAAAGCATTATTTTTATACCCCGCCACACTTTAGTGGCGGGGTATTATGTTATACCTTTCGGTGTCTGTCCGTCCGTCCGTCCGTCCGTCCGTCCGTCCGTGCTCACCATTTCCGATCGATAACTTGAGTATTTATTCACGGAATTTTTTCCAATTTTGCATACATATTGTTATCGGCGATGAGTGGTATGGGATTCTTAATGGGCAAAATTTGTCCATTTTTAACGGAGTTACTGCCCTTTTTCGTATTGGAAAAATGGTTTCTGGCCTGTTATTCCTTTACTGTTCATGATATCGGAATGAAACTTCACAGATATGTTGCACATCAAAGGTTACATATTGTGACTAAGGACCGTTACTCTGACCTTCCCAGTTTGTGAGTTATCCGCCCTTGATAGGTCTGAAAAAAGGTTTTTGACCTATTGTTCCTTTACTATATGGAATATCTGAATATAACTTCACAGATATGTTTCACATCAAAGGTAACATATTGTGACGAAGAACCGTCACTCTTACCTTTCCCGTTTGTGAGTTATCCGCCCTTGATTGAATTAAAAAATGTTTTTTACCCGTAGTTCCTTTACTATGTGGAATATTTAAATGAAACTTTACAGATATGTTTCACATCAAAGGTTACATACTGTGACAAAGAACCATCACTCTTACCTTTCCAGTTCATGAGTTATCTGCCCTTGATAGGTCTGAAAAATGGTTTTTGACCTGTAGTTCCCTTTCTATATGGAATATCTGAATAAAACTTCACAGATATGTTTCACATCAAAGGCTTCATATAGTGACTAGGAACTGTCACTCTCATCTTTCCGGTTTGTGAGTTATCCGCCCTTGATTGATCTGAAAAACGTTTTTTTATCTGTAATTCCTTTACTATATGGAATATCTGAACGAAACTTCATAGGTATGTTTCACATCAAAGGTTACATATTGTGACAAAGAACCATCACTCTTACCTTTCCAGTTAATGAGTATTCCCCCTTGATAGATCTGAAAAATGTTTTTTGACTTGTAGTTCCTATACTATATGGAATATCTGAATGAAACTTCACTGATATGTTTAACACTATAGAATAGGAAACAGAGTCTCTCAGCTCAAAGAAATGCTTTACAGCCTGATCTAAATCTACACTGGTCAGAATGCTCCACGTTGTTGGGTGGTTTATATTAATATTTATTTACAGTAAGGACATCATATCTCTGTCTATCTCAGTTCTGTGGCTCTTTAGCTATTATATATCTCAAAAAATAAGTTAGGATGCACAGCAGTGGCGGGGTATCATGCAGTGCCTGCGGTGCTTTTATTTTGCTGCTCAAATGCAGAATGAATACTGAAGGAAGATAATCTGGACGCAAGGAACACATCAAAGAAAAATAGCGCTCTCTTTAATTGAGTATGTTCATGTGCAGCAATGTAAGGTTGCAAAACTACCTACACCCCCTAGCATCGGCTTCAGTGGAACTGACAGAATGAGCCCAATGATCCCAAAGGACTAGAAAATATAATAATCTGCAATATGATGATGTTTTTTATGGCCACCACACGACAGAACACCAGCTTTAATGAAGGTTAATGTGAAGAAAGATCCTCTGGCAACTAGAAACACATCAAAGAAACGAACATAGCAGACTCGGTTTAATTGAGTTTATTCACGTGCAGTAATGTGAGCTACTTATCCGAGTTTTCACCTACTGCACATTGGACTGTATAATGTTCTGCTGTTACATGTAGGAAGAAACTGAAAAGTTAGACCTGTGAAATTTGCTCAATGTCTTCAGTGTAGACTATGCAATAAAATGGCAATTGAACATACCAATGTGGCAAAATGTTCAGACAGAAGTGAAGTTCAAGTTAGCAAACAGTGCGTACTCAGACCAGCAGGTTTCTGAAAGCGTTCCAACAGCGCAACACAAGTCGAAGCGCAAACATTCCATGCGGACGCATAGGTGTAGTCTTTCAAATAAAACGCAAGCATAAATGAATAAATGTATGTTGCTTCATATTTTGACACTTTTTGTTTTCTGTTATGCCTATTCCACTGACCTGCCGACAAGTTCAAACTGTCACAGAAAAAAAAATGCATTTAGATGATAGGAGTCCTTAAACTTTTTACCTTGATCATAAGTTCATGAAACAATGATAACATCAGAAAGCTCACATTTTTAATGACACAAGACCTGTGAAATTTGCTCAATGTCTTCAGTATAGACTGGGCAATAAAATGGCAATTGAACATACCAAAGTGGCGAAATGTCCAGACAGAAATAAAGCTCAAGTTAGCAAACAGTGCGTACTCAGACCAGACTGCTCCTGCGAGCAGTCTGGTCAGGGTGTGCACTGTTTGCAAATTTTGCGAGCAATATTTGCTACATCGCTGGATGGTAAAATCAACTTTTTTCAATTTTAAGGATGATTCTTAAAGTGTTCCGATATTTAGTGTGATGGGGTAATAATAAGGACACCATTTGCACCAAGAGGCCACAATCTTATGTTTATGGGTATCTATTAATGCTGGGGTGTCGTAAGTTCAAGCTCAACAAAACCAAGACTGCGACAATGCATTGTACCCCCAAAATAACATAGCGAAGTAAAGTCTGTCTGGATGACAAGCAATTAATGATATATACACCTCAAAGCATACCGACGGCGTCATCGTCGGTAATACTTTTGGAACCATTGTGTTGTCAACTTATAAATTATAAGACCTCTAGTTCCAAGGTAAGGTAAACTAAAGAAAAGACGAATAGCCGTAAATTTGTCAAATCAATTAAAGGTAGGTTCCTGGCCTAGCGATAACAATTATGTTCACAAAATATTTTGTCTTTTTCTGGGTAGTATTGAATTCTCTTATTTTTCTGAAACTGTTGCTACTGAGAAAATCGTCAGATGTTGTAGAAAATAGTCGTTTTCCCTTTGGTTTATTTTCTTTTGTTGGAATTCCAGTTCTAAAAATAAATATTTATATATATCTACAAGTCCGCAGTTTCTGATGTCATTTGCCAACGGT
This sequence comes from Ctena decussata, assembly GCA_963989385.1. Classification (NCBI taxonomy): domain Eukaryota; kingdom Metazoa; phylum Mollusca; class Bivalvia; order Lucinida; family Lucinidae; genus Ctena; species Ctena decussata. The sequence continues at coordinate 34,347,050 of OZ022499.1, read as the reverse complement.
TAATTTTCTCTTGCCGTGAGCTCTTCCAGAGGTCCTGACATGGCGGATGGGTTAAAACTATCCCGAAAGGCAGTGCAGCATGACGTCAGCTATGTTATCTATTTTGGGCGCGAACTAAAAATAGCGTTAACTGGTGTGCGAAGCAGAGTTAGGAAATCCCTTGCAAAACAACTTTTCTACGATTTTTTGATTTACACTTTTTAGTGAAACTTATTCATTTCCTCTTTATAAGTGCTTTCCAACAACTTGGATAAAAATTCATCAAAATTATGATGCATTCCAAAGTACAGGAACCTACCTTTAAGATATGGCATCTATGTCAGTCTAGTTATCCCCGGTATCATATCATTCTTTAGTTCTTTTGTAAAACCTAGACGGGCATCAGTTTCCTGAGTAAGTCAGTTCGCATATGCAAAACGATTACTTTTCATAATAATGCATAACAATTCAGATTGAATGCTTTTCAGAGGAGCTTCACGGTCTAAAGGGCCATATGCACTATCATTTATCATAACTTTATTGTACAATAAATGATGATCAAGAAAAAGTGACAATGATGAGGTGTATACACTCGATCAAATAATATGACATTTTTTATTGTCCAATGAAGTTGAACAAGAAAAAATGACTTTAGTCACGTGTTTTTGTTTACAATGCTGCTGCTACAAATTCTTTTGCATCTGATTGGCTGTTCGATGGCAAGTTTAATAAGTTATCATTGAAAAATAGGATGAGTTTCTATTCATCAGTTTTTCTTGTACAATACGAAAAATGATCATTTTTGCTGTATACACGATCAAATAAAATGACATTTTTTTGTTGTTCAGTAAACTTGTACAAGAAAAATGATCGTGTATACGGCCCTTAATAGTAAAACCGTTTGGCTGTTCGGTTAAAGGCTGCTAAACGAGGGAGATGGGCTCCGTCTTTTTAATAGGTTGTGTCCAAGATACGGCGGGGATCTAACAATAATACTAATAAAAGTTGGCTGAATTTTTATTTACGTATATATATTGCTAACCATCACTATTACCGGAGGTGAAGAGAAATGGTGTTGCAAACAGTGTATATCCAAAGCTCGCTAAATTATGACTAGACTAGCTCCAGTTAAGGTGAAAAGGTACAAAGGAAGCACCACTGCCATTTTCATTTTTGCGTCCCTTCTCTATGGGGTCAACTCTTAAGGGAAAGAATTTGCTCTTCGTTCCTTTAAGAGTAGATTCCCTTTTGTATGGGTTTTATCGCCCAGGAAAGCAAACAGGAAGTCTCAAAAGTTGTCTCCCTTTGACAAAGTGGTGGAAAAACACGGAGATCTATCCATACACTTTAAAAAGGGAGGTATCCCTTATGGCAAATAAGGCAGTTCACGATTAATGGGTATTATGGAAAATAACAGGGAAAGAGCTAATGGAGACACTTTTGAACATCTTCATATTGATACATTTGCACGCAATGACTTTGCAACTTTTGTATCTAGATGTATAATTATCTGAATATCTAACAACAATTTATTGGTCTATAAATTCTCTCGAAGAGAGCAAAATATCGAAAGTTATAGCTTTAATGCTCACGAAGATTCCTCATCTTTAGATGGTGGGCGTGGTCGGTTGCTCTCAGCTTTAGAAGTATCATTATCATATCAATCTAGGCATCTATCATTGCGAGAGTTATTCCCGATGTATTTCACTTACAGTAATAATTGCACGTGTGCACACGCTTTCAGTCGCGTCTGTCTGTCCGAACACTGACAGAGCGTAAACATTATGGCCATGTGGGTCCTGTATCGCTCATCTGAGATATTTTTGATAAATTATCCATACTGTCATGCACATAATACCCACCCCCACACACACACACACAAAAAAAAAACAACTAAAGTAAATGCACGAAGAAAACGCAGCCGTTTGTCTTATTAGGCCTTTTGAAAACCCTCTTGCATGCCCCAAAAACAGACAAACGGGGATTAAAAACAGCCAGAAAGTCATCTGCAATGTATAAAATAATGATATGTCACAGAGTTCATGTTAGTTTTGACCCAATTATTGTTCGGAACCTGTTTTTGTGTTTGATAAAAATTCCATCTATTTTCTATTATCTCACGCGGAACCGGGCTGACGATGCCAAGTTTTTGCGTATATGTTCTAAATTCTAAACTGTCCATCACGGAAAAACTTACTTCCAACGTTTGGATTCACGCATACTGTATTTCTGATCACTTCTTTGCAGAGACTCAAAATCAAGCAAGAGAATGCGACTTTTCCCTACGTGTATATATCGTCGAGATTGACCGTGAACACATGCTCCGCCGTACTAAATGCATATCTGGAAAAATGCAAGATCATGTGCCTAATCCTTTAATGTGCCGAAGAAACAATCTATATGTGACAAAATAGCATTCTTATATTTTGCATACATAGTTTTCAGAGAAAATAAATACCTCAAACCTTATGCCGATGTCAAATTTGTTTACGATTTCGGCTCCCCTCCTGCAAAACCGGAAACTCCTCTCATGGATTGGCGTTCTGAACCGTGGTTTCGCATGAGAGCGATTGGTAGGCGTGATTATGAAGAAGTACGGAGAGACGTTTTGCTGCCGCCATGTGCAGTAACGCAATACTGCAACACTGCCCACGTTCCTCCCCTCTTCCCAGCGGGCACATGACGTCGTAATGACGTCGGTGCGACGTCATTACGTCGCATCGACGTCAGTAAGACGTCATTTCGACGTCATGTGCCTGCTGGGGTTCTACATAGCGGCTTTAGCGGGAATCGATTTTCAAACTGATCCAAAGTGAGCCCAATTACCCCAAAAGAACCAGAAAAATACGTATTCTGCACTATGGTGGAGTACGGAAAAAACTGTTTACGGCCACCACACGGCACTTAACACCAGCTGAATCAGAAAACGTAATATGGTTTCAAATTATACTTGATATAAATGAAATAAGCAGACTGCAGTAAATTAACACACTTTCAACACACCTCGAGCAGCGTATATCAGCACCTTTTCGACGTTTTGTAATTAAAAAGAGCCACGACACGATAAAACCAACAAAGTAGTTGTGCGCCCAGCACAGACTCAGATCAGCCTCGGCATCCGCCCAGCCTGTTCAGACTCTTCGCTAAGCGCTTAAAGGATAGCTAAGGGTCTAAGCTACCTCCAGGCGGACAGCGATGACTCTGACCAGACTGGGCGGATGCCCAGGCTGATCTGAGTCTGTGCTGGGCGCACAACCACTTTGTTGATTTTGTCGTGTCGCGGCTCAAATACCGTTCCTTGACTAGAATTCCTCGAATGCAAGACCAGACAATATTAATGACAGTTTCGTAAAAGTTGTCAATAACTGAATAATTACCGCCAGTTTCAGCCCAACTGCTTATTATATTCCATTGTGGAAGACATAACACGATCTCAAATACTGAAATATAATAATAGTCAGCTACTTCAATAATTATATTAGATATAGAATACATGTACGAGGGCTGATTGATAAGTACTGAGCCTCACCATGTTTTGAAAACTTTAGAGTGGATTGGAGTCACCGATTTTAAGGCGGACGATCCCGGAAGAACTCTGTTCTTGCTTGTTTAAAAAACAAACAGAGTTATTGTTCATCATCAAATCGACTAACTGTGGAGTAAATACTGTTATAATATACACTTACAATATCTACCGTAAAGATCCTAAGTTTTCGGGCACATAGGTCTGTACAAACAGTGGAAACTGAGATCAGACTGTTCCTTAGGAACCAGAATGATCAAGATCTTCACAGTTTCAATTCCATCTGCGCATTTTTGTCGACATTACTCTATGGTAGAACCGAATAACAGGAAAATAAATAATAGGGCAAGGACCGGCTGGGCTTGCAGCAGGTGCAGAGTTTGGGCAGTCTGTTTTGGGGATATTTTGAACTTAAACATTGTTTTTCTAGGAAACGAAACGGTGAAATGTTTGTTTTATTGTTTTATTCTTTAACATACGACGTAAGTTTTACTAAAATAATACGCATAAGCATGCCCCATCGATTGATAATATTTTTCATGACGTTTTTCATGAAATTCAATTTTCTTGCATTTTTTCAAAGAATGTAAAAATATACTTATTAACAAGAAAACTGCAATTTTTTGTTATCAGTTTGTTTCAAATATCGTATATTACAGATTATATGATTTGCTGAAATGAAAGTGCATTCATGTGCTAGAGATATGAATTTTAATGGAAAATGTTTAAAAATAATATGTAGAAATACAAAATATTGTTTTTTAGGAAAACAAAACGGTGAAAATTGTTTTTTTTCTTACCCAAATGTTTTATAGCTCTTTGGGTTATTTAGACGGTATAATGGTTAGAATGCCCCGCCAATATTTCTATTCAGTATTCGTCTACCTTAAACAGCCATTCTACAGAGCAATACTCACCAAATTTCGGGAATTTATCTTAAATATCATTTGGAGGACACTTCACCTTTTACAGTTACCCCCATGAGTGCACTGTATAACTCTTTGACCGAACACAACTTTTTTTTGCAAATATATGTCCTACAGCATTCCGGTAATTGATGATATACGCAAACATAAATTTATTGCATTTCAGAATAAAAAGCAAAACTTTAATTTTCAGGAAGTGTCTTATTTTGAGATTTTCTGCAGATAGTGCATGTCTGAATCGCATGCTCTGCGTGCACAGGAGTGAATATTTTTTAACTCTTTGTGATGAAAATCATGTAAGATGTCAATGTTTATTTGTGTGTAAACATTGTTTGGTTTTGTTCACAATCTTCCTAATAAACACGAAAGTAGTATATAGGTCATTAAATTTTAGGGTTGCAATATTTAAGGATTTACGGTAAAGCTACCAGATGGCAAAATATTTCTTTTTGTCCATCAAACCATTGACAAATTATCATATTTGCATGTACTAAAACAAGAACCATTTAGATCTTGTAGAATGCGAAGAATGAATTTTCATAGTAATGCCAGGCAAATAGACTTTAAATGTTATTTTAAAAGTATGACACCCTCTTATATTTAAGGCGCTGTCAGAAAGAAAGCTTTCGCCAAATATTTTCGAAACTTCCACTGAAAGCTAGTGAATGACAACTAATTGCATTCATGTTAAGCACGCATGCGCAGATTCACAAGAAGTACCTTAGGCTCAGTACTTGTCAATCACCCCTCGTATATGCCGCTAAAACTAACACTATAAATTATTGTATCACACCTTTGTAATGGTTACGTATAGCATTACAATCTTGTTCGTAATGAGTTGTAATTGGAATATCCTGCCGCATTCTGTTATAATTGTCACATATAGTTACATTTACAGTAACTTGTGATACTTTCCTAGGACATATTTCTGTAATTTTACCAGCATGTAGCACGCTTTTCATATAATATGAGCACCAACGTACGTTCTGTCCGTATTACTTTTGCAATATTATCACAGAACACAGTTGGAAATGTATCAGATTTAACAAGTGACATACACCATTCTTTTCTGCAAGATCACGAAATGCTCATAATGAAGAGGATTAAAGTCACTGAAAGTGTAGCCATTCGAGTACAGACACTTGATGCTTTTTAGGACACACTAAGTGTAGGAACAAATGAAAATTGGCCTTGATGAGACTAAATGACCTTATCTAGGTGGCAAATGAAACTGCCTCATCATAATTTAGCTTACAAAAACTAATTCAGGAAAGTCACTCGCCAGTACATGCATACGAGGTTATAAGTTTTACAATTTTGCCTAGAAATATGCACTAAATAACATTACGTCAGCAATTTGGCCCATAGGCAATGTTCGCTTGATCTGTCGAGGATTTTTTATCAGAAAAAGGAAGACTATTGCAAGCTTCTGAGCAACGCAAATGTACAAAACCATTCAAGATATTAAGATTTTGTTAGGTGCTAGGTGTACATTAAAGAGGAGCTATTTGTCAATAAAGCTGTCAAATTTTCAATATCTAAATATTTATATAACATGCTTTTCTTCACTCCAAAATTAAAAAATCATTTTAGCCAGAGGTGTAAACTTTATGAAGAAGAAGAAGTTTATTTCATAAGCATAGGCCAATTGGCCCTTGAGCAATACAAAATACAATATAATATATCATGACACACGGTGTTAGTACATAGACATGAAGTATTCATTAGAACATAACGGACTGTAATGTTTTAGTTGACAATTTCTGCACTGATGCAATAGTATGATGTGGTATAACAAATGTGCAAGATTTCAGTTCATGACATTATTCAAGTTAATGACATAACCAGCAATGATCAGGAGAGGATGTGCATATCATTTTGTATATTTTGCCTCCCTGTGCACTTTATTTCTGAGACTCCGTACTTACAAAATGCATGAATGAATATACAGTGTATATATACAGAACACATACAATAACTCTAACACATTTGGTACAAGTAAGTCGAACACAAACAAAAATTAACATATGTAGGTGACGGAGAAAAAAAATCGTTTTAGTTATTGACGTTTTCCAGATATACAGTATTCCGTCGTAATTCAAAAGCTTTGTAAATATACATTGCTAAATCTCTTAGTTGTTTTTTATTATTTGTTTTTAATAATTCAACCAACTTAAACATGCTTGGTCTATTTAAATAATACTTCCTGAAATGATTTAATCTTAGAGTTGCATAAATCGGACATTCAAAGAGAAAATGAAACTCGTCTTCAAGTTGATTGCAAATTTTACATTTTCTTTCTTCAAAAGGAACAGCATTGGGCCTACACCATCTGCCGGTTTCAACTTCAAGCCTGTGAGAAGCTACTCGTAATTTAGTCATAGCTATTCGAAACTTCCTAACTGTTATAATGTCTAAATATTCTTGAAACTGAAAATCTGAAAAGGTTCTATAAAAAACAGCTCTTGATGAATTTTGTAATTCACCATTCCAAGTTTGGAAAAACTGATCACCTAAACGTTGTTTAAGTATACGCAAAAACATTTTAGTGTCACCCACTCCTTGGTTAAGCCAAACTTCATAAAAACCAAGATTACTTAACAAAGCTTTAACTAATGAAGCCCAATTCACCTTTCTATTATCATTATCAATATCTCTTAACATCATTTTATATATTAAAGTTACATATTTATTTTCCCTTTTAGTCAAAATCTTCAACCAATATTTTAGTATTATAAAATGTCGACGAGTTTGATAAGGTATACGACCAAGTTCACCGTAAATGAAATTATTTTGCGTAGATTGTTTGACCCCCAATAAGTATTTACAAAACTGTAACTGTACCCTTTCAACTTGATTAGCCTTATAGAATCCCCAAACTTCGCTACCATAATTTAGTATTGGGGTTATCAATTTATCAAAAAGATCTAATGTATGCCTTGGAGAAATTTCAGAAAAGCCATACAAATATTGATTAAGTTTAAAAACTGCTTTTTGTGCTTGTCCTGATAGAGTGGATTGTGCATTTGAAAAAGACCCACCGGGTGTGAAAACTATCCCCAAATAGGAGAAAGATCTTACTATTTCTATTTTCTGATTATTGTAATAAAAGTTTAAATCTCGCGGAAGTATACCACCTTTACGAAAAACCATAACTTTACTCTTGTCGGTGTTTACTGTTAATTTCCATCGGGTACAATAAGTTTCTAAAATGTCTAATCCCTCTTGGAGTCCTTCGGGTGTTTCAGAGAAAATTGTCATGTCGTCTGCGTATAATAATAAAAACAATTTAACAGAATCAATATCAATACCCTTAAACCCTTTTAAGTAAAATTCATCTTCAATATCGTTCAAATACATAGAAAATAAGAATGGCGACAAGCATTCACCCTGTCTAACACCAAGATAACTATCAAAACTGTCACTTAATTCATTATTATACTTCACTTTCGACTTTACGTTTTGATACATCGATTTAATGACATTTAAAATATTCCCCCTAACACCTAATTTGATTAATTTATACCATATAATATCTCTGTTAATGAAGTCAAATGCCTTTTTAAAATCTACAAATGCACAATACAACTTTTTCCCTTGATTTATCAAATGAGTTATTAATCCGTGCAATACAAATACGTTATCTACAGTTCCCATTTCTGACCTAAACCCTGCCTGTGCTTCGATATAGACATAGTAAGTTTCAGCCCAGTTCGTTAATCGAGTATTAAGTATACGAGTAAATAACTTTCCCATAACACTTAACAATGTAATACCTCTGTAATTATCAACATTGTGAATGTTTCCTTTTTTATGCAACGGTACAATATAACCTTCACTCCAAACTGATGGAAAATGCCCTTTTACTAGTAAAATGTTAAACAGCTTATGCAAGTACTTTGGAAGAATCTCTAAACCATTTATTAAAAACTCATTTAAAATTCTATCTGGACCACCACTTTTTCCTGTTTTGAGTTCTTTAATTGCCTTAACTATCTCTTGAATTGTAATTTCAGCGTCTAACTCTGCAAACATTATCTGTGCTTCTGTATTTAGAAAGCGGTCGTTAAAGTCTAATATGTCATCGTCAGCCTGATAAAATATACTCTCCGGATCATTAATAGCTCTAAAATAATCACCAAACGCCTTAGCAGATAAAGATTTAGAAGTTTGGTTATGCTGCGATTCTTTCAGAAGTCGCCAATATTCTTTTGCATCTTTAAATCGAGTTTGTAGAAGTTTAGTTGTCTTTTGCTTTTGTAATTGATACTTAAAATTTCTGACAGATGTTTTGAAAGCCGACCTCGCTCTAACCATTGCAATTCTATTATCATCACTCTTATCTTTTCTATATTTATTCAGCTTATCAAAAAAGTCCAGTTTCTTAATTTCACAATCTTCATTGTATACAAAAGTAGGTTTATTTGTGTTCGAGTTAATACATGCCTTTTCAAACAGAGGTTTACATACGTCATCAATAACAGATACGAAAGAGTCTAGACATGAGTCAATACTAAACAGACTACTATTGCCATCTACATTTTCAAATATTTCATTGAGTTTATTACATATTTCTGGAGAAGCCATTTTACTCTTGTAATCAGAACAACAAGCATCATTCCACTTGTACTTGTTTTCAAGCTTATCACAAACTGGCTGCGTATCAGAACCATCAGTATAGCGACTGTAAAATATATTCATTGAAAACTCAATAACACAGTGGTCCGTTAATGAGTTTGGGTCATGAACATCGAAAGTATTAAAATTATGCAATAAGTCTTCAGAAACCAGAACATAATCAATAAGACTAGATCCACCACTGCCCACGTATGTGCACTTACCAACGCTAGCATCGCCCCCAACCCTTCCATTAGCAATTCGCAGGCCGGACTGTTTACAAAAATCAATTAAAAGTAATCCATTTGCATTTGTAGCTGTATCTTGTGACTTTCGAAGTAAACTATTATCTATAACATAATCTTCGGGAAGTGCATATACGTAACGAGAGGTGTCATCTGAAACAAAATCTTTCATATCTGAAACTCTTGCATTTAAGTCTCCACAGATTATGAATTTACATGTTTTGTCAGTTAATGATTGTAAGTGTACCATATATGTTGATATTCTGTCAAATAAACTGTCTTCAAGCAAAGCCTGTCTGCTTGTTCCTGTTGGTAAATTATAACATAAACACAAATAAAATGTATCAGGTGAATCAATAATATCATTTAATGCTATCCAAATAACATCGTCATTTTCTTTCAATAATACAACTTTCGAATTAGGTTTAAGTATTGAATCGCGAATATAAACTACTAAGCCACCAGATGAACGCTTACTACCAGGTTTATAAACCGTTCTGTTTAATTCAAAGTTTTGAAGTTATGACATCGTGTAAGAGCCAGCTGATTCCAATACCATGGGCGTAACTAGAGGCAATTGCATGGTACGCACAACCATGTTTTAAACTCTACTCCTTGAAGGGAAAGGTAGTATTTCAGCCTCTTTGGCAATTGGTATTGAAATCTTGTCTAATTTATAAAATTTCAGCATGCAAATATGCAGGTGCGTTTTGAAATTTTGTCAATTTTGACAAAATTTCAATACGCACTTGCGTATTTGCCGTATAGGTAGCTACACCCTTGAATACCATTCCAATACCATGTCGAGTTTAAATTCTGGGCCCAGCTGTTCAAAAATTTAACGAGAAGTATTGTACACAAAATACTGCAATTTTTTGCCGGAAAAAATTTAAAAAAATTATGTGTATTTACGACTTCGTTAAATTCTGGGCCCAGAATTGAAAACATTTTTCAGTAGACTGAAATTTATATGTATAAATGTAGCCTGTCATACTGCAGAGTAGTCTGGCTAACTCCAGAGCAGTAATCTTGAAATGTGTACTATTGTCACAAGGGAGGAAAAAATCGTGGCCCGACCGGGACTCGAACCCAGGGCATTTTGCTTACCGCGCGAGCACTCTGCCAACTGAGCTACCGAGCCACTTGGTCGACCTTTGACATCCTCTCCCCCCCCCCCTTCCTCCCCGCCCCCGCTTAATAAGATTCGTCCCCGAATCCGTTCGATACCACGGAGGAACCAGCAAGGTATGCACTTTTTGATGCTCGCGGCCCCAGCCGTGGATCCACACTGGCCACCAAATATCACAAGGGAGGAAAAAATCGTGGCCCGACCGGGACTCGAACCCAGGGCCTCTCGCTTACTGCGCGAGCACTCTGCCAACTGAGCTACCGAGCCACTTGGTCAACCTTTGACACTATTAAAAATCCAAAATAATTCATTTATTCGTTTGTTAATAAATGCATTACATGGATTAAAAAATTAGAATATCATTTAAACTTGCCTTTCCGCCCTCACCGCCATATTATCTGAGTGTTTTTCTTCTTCTTGTCTTTTGCTTTGGGTACTCCAATGTTCGTATTTTGTTTTGAAATTGTGAGCTGTTTTCCTATCCAGTGTTGCATTTTGTTCTTAATTCTACAGTTGAAATATTAGTTTTACATGCTCGTTTAATATGTATGTATGTATGTATGTATGTATGTATGTATGTATGTATGTATATGACTGTACATGTATTTCAGTTTTCATATTGTGGTAATTGTCCAGATATTTATAATGTGGAACTGTAAAGTTTGTATTGTATCAACTTTTAGATGGCCTCATGGAAGATTTGCGAAATCCAAATGAGTAAACCTCTTTAAATAAAACCTACTTGCTTGCTTACTTACTTACTTAAGCTAACGATACTTTGAACAACTAGGCCCTGATCTGCACGCGCATTTTAGTCAGGGCATGCTTAGGGTGGCTGATTATAGTATATATCTAGAGCTTTTGAGAGGAGCACACGATTGTCAAAATTACTTTTTACCTCTCCAACTGCTGAGCGTGCAATATGGTAATGTATGGCCAGCTGTGCTTGTTATCTGAGATGGTCAGTTGTTGCGTCAAGAACTTTTGACCCAACGCTAGCTCCATGTCGAAAATACTTGCTTTGTAGCTGTACCATGTTGTTTTGCGGTGAACAATTTCAGATAAACTTATGAAGGTTTCCAATCTAACAGGCTCAATGCTTCTTAGAAATCTTATTTCAGGGATTAACACAGGGTACATTTCTGTTGCACAAATTGCGTCGAACAATGTCGTACTCTAAAAATACTATCGTGTGCAGTCCCATTTGAAATCATGTTTGCTAAACTAGATCTAGGGGATCGGAGATGTCTGTAAATATGCTAGAAGATACTTGTGAAAGATGCATGGAAATTTAGTTGTAATAGAGGCCCTTAAAATGAGTTTTAAAATAGTTTTATATAGAGCTGAGTATACGAGTGTATAAAACTAACTGTTCTGAGTTGGCAGGCGCAGGTGGCCGTCTTCTAGGCAATTATACTCTGTCAACCGTCTGAAGAAGTTCAATCAAAAGTTACATCATTAAATTTCATCAGTTCAAAGCAGTCATATTCCACCCGAGTGAACATCACCCCTGGGACTGTGCTTGACCGGTCCAAACGGACAGTTATGAAATATTAACCGTGTCCTCATGTAATACTGACGCTGGCATTGGTAAATTATTGGATTTTGATTGAATCAATTGATTTTTATTTTAACGCCACAGTAAATCACGTTGGGTTGCAAGGCAAAATCGGCTTATAACATTTGAAAGTCTTGCATAATCGATGATAGGTCTTGAATAACCGATCATAGTTGCCATATTCTGTTTATTACTGAATATATTATTACACCATAAGTGTCTATGTCTCGTTTACATATATTTATTATTTTATTCTTTTATGTTTCGTATAAATATTTAAACTATATTTTTTAAAATGAATTTAAAAATGTGAGAACTTTATTATACGACTACAAGGATTTTTTTCATGTACTATCCCGACGTTGTAATTGATCACAAATGCACGTTTTTTTCTGCTTCTTTGGCTTCAATGCTATTCATATAAATTCATATAGCATTTATTCGTCTAGATGCTTAGAGTTTGATATTATTTATTTCATTTATATGTATGAAATGGTTTAACACCATCTGCTCTTACTGTCTAAAATCATGTGTTATTATTTCCATAATGTTAGCATCATACCTTCCACATGCTGTTTTAAAGTTTATACTAGGCATGTTTGGAAATGTGTTCTGTTTTAAATCTGATACTGAGTGCTATTTATGTAATCTTTAATTTTGACATACGTATACGAGTGTGTCTGTATTTTCTTCAGAGTTAACAGCCAAAGTGAAATACTTTTGTCAGGAGCTGTTATATGTTTTATTACATGTACACTATTATATTGTTTACGGATATTGTTCCTCGCTGCTCGAGTCTGAGAACTTTATCATGTATGAAACTTTTATACTGTTAAAAAAGTTTTTTTTTTTATATGATTACGAATATCAGATTATTTTCTTTTGGGAAGACAATGTTATAACGTTTATATATTGTTGCATATCCTTTCAAAGACATTTGTTTTCTAATTTTAGTAAACAGTAATTCAACGTTTTATGTGTCTGCACATGTCTAGTGTTTGTGGAATCTTAGATCTTTGGATTTGATTAAGAATTATATGCGCCATATTAACTCAGGGGTTTTTTTTGGCAATTGACAGGTATCGCTTTATACTTTCTAAAACTGCATGTCTGAAATTATTTCGATTTTGTAAATTTTAATTATTTTTTGTTTCATTTTTTTATATAATTGGACAAGTCGGATTCTTTTATATTTTGAAGATATCATATGCGACAGTTATATGATTACAGAAGATTGAAGACATTGCTTGGTACACTCGTATGTTAACAGATTTCTGAAGAATCTGAAAGCGGTTTTTTGCTGTGTTTCAATTTAAATGTATTGTGTCATCATTTGTAGGCATGCACATGTATGTAGCTGTACTTTGTTGCTAGCAGAATTATTTCGTATCACTACCATTCTCTAAAGGTTATCTGTGTTGAATAAAATCAAGTTTCGTCTTTCCTTTTTATCTTTTTATTTGATAGTATATGTCTGAAGCTCTCTCTCTCTCTCTCTCTCTCTCTCTCTCTCTCTCTCTCTCATATAAAAAATAAACAATTATTTGTTTCATCAATCCTTTTATTTTTGGAAAATGACGGCATGTGTTTGATGAATTTCTATTTTTTTTTAATATTCTCAGTTGATACATATAATACTCAATTCCAATATTTACAATCGTAATTAAAGTGTGAGGATGTTTTTTCAATTTAAATGTATTTTGTCACCATTTTTAGGCATACACATGTATGTAGCTGTACTTTGTTGCTAGCAGAAATATTTTCGTATCACTACCATTATCTACAGGTTATCTGTGTTGATTGAAATCAAGTTTCGTCTTTCCTTTGATAATACATGTCTGAAGCTGTTTCTATCTTTCTCTCTCTCTCTCTCTCTCTCTCTCTCTCTCTCTCTCATATATAAAAAAATAAACAATTATTTGTTTCATCAATCCTTTTTATTTTTGGAAAATGACGGCATGTGTTTGATGAATTTCTATTTTTTTTTTAATATTCTCAGTTGATACATATATAACGCAGTTCCAATATTTACAACCGTAATTAAAGTGTGAGGATGGTTTATTTTTGGCGGTTGGTGCGACAATATATGAGCCGCGACATGACAAAACCAACAATGTGGTTGTGCGGACAGCCGCAGACTCAGATCAGCCTGGGCATCCGCCCAGTCTGATCAGAGTCTTCGCTGTCCGCATAGAGGTAGCTTAGGCCTTTAGCTACCCTTTGAGCACTTAACGAAGAGTCTGGTCAAACTGGGTGGCTACCCAGGCTGATCTGAGTCTTCGCTGGGCGCACAACCACATTGTTGGTTTTCTCGCGTCGCGGCTCAATTATACGTTTTTAGCTTGAGACTAGTTTCTATAGTTTCTATAATTTCATTACTGGCCGTCCCCAGTTGTTTTATGTGTTGTTAGTTGCTATGTCTGTTATTGATATATTGTTTGTGATGTTCAGGCTAGCCCGTTGACCACCTACATCGGAAATGGCTGTTCTCATAGCCGTCACTGGTGATGTCGTTGGTAATTACTAATTTTGTGTTGTCTCTTTCCCACGTGGTGTCTTGGGTAGGATCTGGGATTGAATTGTGTTAGTTCCTGAGAATTTTCCTCCTTATTTTTTTATAGTATAGGTGCTGTTTCAGGCATTTAAAATGAGTACATGTACCAATGTTTTAAAAACTATAGAGGGTGTCCTGACGCGTAAAATACTGAAATAACATAAATTTAGCTAAGACACAGCTTTCAGATAAATAAGAATTTTAAGGTTTTTTTAGTATGTTAATTTAGTTATTAAAGCTTTTTTTTCTTCAAATTTTATTTAGCAAAGCAATGAGAGTTATGGTTTTACTTTTATAGATAAGGAAAAACTATTGTTTCACTTTTTTATATATAAAGGTAACTAAAGCTGCGAATGAATAAATATGCACCAAGCAATTGTTTCTGTTAAATATATGGTAGTTTCCTATTCTTATAAGCGATGTTTCAAAAATTTTATAAAATGATTATTATATGAAGTATTTTCCCATTGTTTGTTAATATGGTTTCTGCTATATGAGCTATAATAAAACTGCTTCCTATAGCTTAACTTTGTCTTTCTAATGTAAATTTACATGGCATTGCATATTGTCTTTCATTAGCTACGTATATCTGATGCAGTGTTTTTGTTTTTATAGATACTTTGAAGTTGATTTATAAATACATGTATTTCAGCTTTATTTTCAAAAGCATAACTAAAGTTGCATATTTTTATAGCTGGAAATACTGATAGTCTAAGTGCTTATCATAAGCACTTAGACTATCAGTATTTCCAGCTATGATTATGGTCTTATATGTCTGAAGGTGTTTATATTAGATTATCTTATTTGTTTTACTTGATATGTATTTTAATGTGTTTTCTAAGTTTCACCTTTTTACAATGAGTAGCAGGTTTGGAAGGAGGGTGAGGGTGAAGGTTTGGGCCCAGTAAAACCGGTTTAAACCCCCAATAGTTATTACTGACCGTCCCAAGGCGGTACTTTCGTTGTGGTTGCATTTGTTTTATGTTCGGTGCTGTTTAATTTATTGTGTTCTCATTTTAACCCTTCTATAATAAAAATAGAAAATAGGTAAAAATAGTTGTTAAATGTTTTTCGTATAATTTGCTTAGTCTGTTGCAACCCTTCTGTTGGTCTAAATTATTTAGTTCAATAAAGATAGCTGAGTTGCCACCTATTTGGGAAAGAGCTGCTCACTCGGCTTATCACTTGTAATTTATTGTTTGTTGGGATGTCTTTGTCAATCTTTCCCTTTGATGTTGGGGATAGGGTTTGGGATCTGATTCAGTCAGTTCCGGAAGTGTAGTTACTCTTTAAAATTGGAAAACTCTTTGTTGCAGCTAAATATCGCTGCTCTAGACCGAAATAATTACGTATTTTGAGGCTGGCAGTCTTGCTGTTGTTGTTATTACGTATCTGCTCATACCTGAAATATTTTTATTCCTTAATACATGTATATTGAATCGCCATTTTAAATGACTTGCGTATGTCTAAGGTACTGCCATCGCTTTTACATAGTTATATAAATTCAGTGTTTATATGACACTAAATATCTGAATTTATCTTAGTTTCTGCTTTGATTTCAGTGTCTGAAGCACGTTCTATATGTATATGTTTATTTGCCTGTGTCTTCTTTCGTGTAGTTAGTCGCCGTTTGTATGGTTATATGCCGTGCTTTTATATGTTTTAGATGAATTCGACTGATAGTTTTCTTTAGGTGTTTACAGACAATGCTCAACCTTCGCAGATACTGCCTCGGGTGCTATGTTGTTTGAACCGTATATGGTATGTGTTCCATGGTTCAACCCAGCAAAAGCACGAGTGAAACAACTGTTTACCAAGGTCATTAATTAAGGCATCATAACGCTGCATCGCCGTCGATATGACGTTAGATTAACACTGTATTTCTATACGGGATGATTGTTAATATTACTATGATCTCTGTACTTTATCTTGAGATTTTTTGTATAAGTTTCAGACATATATTTAAAAGAACATACAAATTTTGTGCATAAATGAGATAATAATTATCTCATTTATGCACAAAATTTGTATGTTCTTTTTTATTCTAACTTGAGAAATGTACATGCTAGTCTGATGGTGGTTTACAGAGAGACAATCTGTTTACTAATTTCAAGCAACGGCTTTGCAACGTTATCAAGTTTACATTGACCTTACAGGGTACCCGTGTAACACATCAAATTATATGTGACTTGACATAGCCTGCAATTAGCGACATATCTGTCAGATTTACATGTTCCATATGCTAATTCTAAGAAGCAGAAATTGACATCATACAGATCATATTTCTGTCTATTATCGATCATTCGTCTGACAGTTCTATTAATATGAAACCACATGCAACGATTT
Organism: Ctena decussata; assembly: GCA_963989385.1. Lineage (NCBI taxonomy): Eukaryota > Metazoa > Mollusca > Bivalvia > Lucinida > Lucinidae > Ctena > Ctena decussata. The sequence continues at coordinate 34,330,173 of OZ022499.1, read as the reverse complement.
GAACTAATTTATTGGCGTTAGCACCATAAGTTTTTCATGAAACTTGTTATAAAATTTCGCACACATAATCCGTGCTGCGGGGAAAAACCACCTTGTCACGGACATATGCGAACAGCGAACACTTTGCGTTTGCATAGTCATATGGCAGTGTTCGCTGATTTCTTTATAAATTCAACAGGATCTATATTTTGTTGATGGTAACAAGAATGGTTCTTATTAGTCTGCCTGATATATAGAGAATACCATGTTAGTGTCTTTTGATATCAAGTTTATCAGGCGAGACCAGAAACAGCGTAGGAATGGCGAGGCTTGCCGAGCCAGTCCGGCGTGTTTCTGGTCGAGCCTGATAAACTTGATATCAAAAGACACTTACATGGTTTTCTATTTATCATGCATCATTACAACGTTTTCAGGTGTAAAGAGCGTCACACAAAAGAGAAGTTAACGCAGTTTTGTTTGAACTTGTTGACGTCGCGAATGCGTTATGACGTAAGTCCGTGACGTCATTTAACCAATCGAACGTTGTTATCACGGCCAACGTCAGTATACAGCCAATCGTCTTCAGAGATCGCTTCTTAAGGCATGACCTGATAACATTCGCGCAAGCGCAGTTCTATAGTGACATGATATCACATTGTGTTATCATACCCCTGTTATCAGGTGAATTTTGCAGCATATGCATGATAAATGCCTTTGCTATTTGCACACGACACGAGGTAACTTCTCTCAAAGTGTGCATCATAAAGTGCACACTCTTCAATGGCAGAATCAGGCCCCGAGGTTATAAAACTTTTTTCATGCTCAACTCAGCTGAGCATGAAATTTTACCTGCTTATAAATAGCAAATTACTGATAAATACAGTTATTTTCATGCTCAGTTTAGCTGAGTGTGAAATTTTCTCTGCTTATGAATATGAAAATGCCAACTAATGTTGGCATTTTCATATTTATCAGCAGAGAAAATTTCATACTCAGCTGAGTTGAGCATGAAAAAAGTTTTATAACCTCGGGGCCTGGTTAAACATTCTTATGCTTTTCCACAGTAACCTTATCACCAATTAGAAGGACAAATGCAATTGTATTTTTCTTGTATAATATATCCCAGCGACATCAGTTTCAGAGCCCTTAAGAACAAAATCAACTTTTTAAATCCATATGCAGCAAGGCTGGCCCAAAAACATATTTTAAGTCCCCTGTAATGTTTAGCCTACCATTACGCTTGTCCTCATGAAATATTGTGTAGAATTAAAATCAGGAGTTTGTATTTGAGAAGACTACCTATTTTCACTTATTCTTCCAGCGCGGTATGTGTTTCAGAGCCCTTTTTAAAATTTTGAAATAAAATTTTATTTGGTATGGTGAAAAGAAAATACTGATTTCAGAGTAAGCATATTCCTGTTGACACCATATATTAAAAGGTATAAATCATCAACCAATCCTTCTTGAGATGGTGGTAATAATTTCAGATAGCATGCCAACCTTGGAGCAAGACAGCCTTTTTTCAAACTTGTCAACCCCTATGCCTCAAATTGGAAATTTCTATAAAGTTCCAAACTTCAATGTTAAAGATTGATATGCACATTGTGTTACAACTGGACCTGCTGACATAACTGCAAAAGAAAAAAATAATTTTGATTTTTTACGACTCAGATTATAAACAAAAACAATATAACACATCGTTACTTACTGCTAGTGCTAAACACTTCTTTTGGATATAAGGACCCTCTTGTCAGAAACATTTTTGAAAAGTACTAACATATTTACAGTGAACTTCAACAACTGCATGACATTAAAGATATTAAGCATACCATTAACAGACGGTTAGTTTCTCTTACAAAATTTTGCTAGTTTAAAAATTTTGGGGTCACAACAACCATAACAAAAGTGCATTAAGAAAAATGGCTATTTAAAGCACATCATGTATTGAGTTTTAATTTCTTTTCTCCTACATGATATTTTTGGCCATTCTTTATTATGGTAAGGAACAAGACCTTCTGCAAAATATAGATGTCAATAAATTTTCTCAGTGCAAATGCTCTACCATGTACAGTTTATGATTATTATTAGGGCTATGTACCGCGCGGAAACACATACCGGGACGATATGTCAACATTTTGTTTATGAAAGTATATGTTTATTAAGAACTTAGGCTATTACTTCGAATTTGTGTACAAATTTTGCTAACTATAAACTTAATATAACTTTTGAATTAATTTTGAATAAAACCATTATTACCTAAAGGACTGATGTTTTATCATTTACAGCTAGTAAAACCACAAATATAGAGAAAATACACGCCCACTTTTGATAAATTCTGCTGTGATTCTCTAAGGTAGATTGTTTATATAATTCATTCTGCCTTAGATCGTTAAAATTTTAATTATAATATTCTCAAATGACCGTAAAACCAAAACAAACAGAATCCATCAAGGAGCAAAGAATTTTGAAAATTTTATGCATTTACGTCAGCATGATCGTGGCATCAAAATATCCAGCGTGGCGTTGAAACGTGTCATGGCTGTGGAAGAATGCGGACAGGTATGTGTCAAAAACCTTATCCAATCAATCTTAGGTCACCCCATGAAGACGTCTCAGTTTGGCGCGAAAAGGGCATTCAAGTCTATGAAATTGTTGTATGCTACCAGTTTGTTACAGGTGCACTACATATCATGAATAATATTTGATTATTGGAAGAATTTTCCATCTTTGTTGTCGTTGGTTATTTCATTTTGTCAGTGTAACGTGTTCTTACATAAAGATTACCATGTTTGCTGCACTGTTTTACTCGAGTTCTATGATAAAAGCAGCTTTCAAATTCGAACACTAAAAACCGAAACCTATAACTTATAATACGTGTGCAACTAAAGGCTTGTACATGTATATGCAAAATAGCCTAAGCAATTGTCAAAATGCCATCGTATGCATACGACTGTTTCCATTTGTTACTGTATGTATGTACGAAAGTACTGATGCATGACTAGACTGGAGTCAGTCCAAAAGATATATATTCATTCACTTATAAATTCCAGCCCTCTCAGATACTTTAATTTATCTCCAGATAGAATCTTTTGGACTGGATTTGAGCAAACTCACCGTTCATTCTGTTGGACGGTCATCTCAAGTTTATTACTCTGTTGAGGTTCTGAACAAAGTTCATAACCCCATTTACTGTGAATAACATGTGTTGGGAATTTATTGCTTGCCTCAAATCAGCTGATCTGGTGCAGTTCAGAGAAATTTAATGTTGTTATCAGATTTACAGTAAATTAGATGTTGGACACTTCTGCTTTAATTAATTGGGACAGATACATTTCTTCTACCAGTGGATGTTTGTGGCAAACTGTACAGACTCTGATAGAATATCTTTATGACCTTTCTAGTCTGGGTCAACACTGTTTGCGCAGGTACTGGTGTCCAAATATTTCTTACTGGCTCCGTATGCTTTACATATTTTTCGAAGCAAATATAAGAAACAATCACTTTGGCATAATTTTATATTTACTGTAAAAAATCTTAGAGTTGGGACAGGTAGGGCAGAGCAAACAGTGCAGACCCAGATCAGACTGCTACACTGAGAGCCATCTGATCATTGTCTACACTGTATCCTATTGCGATATCTAAGCTGATTTTTGCATATTCAAACTATATTGGTAATCATTAGATTTAATTTTATATACACAGAAATCGATCTATGGATAACATATTGAATTCTGGATATCGAAAAATCTTACTGCATAATGGGTACTTTTTGAAATAATTTAAGCCTGTTCACCATGTACAGTGCATACACATTCCTTTGTAGAGGAAGTGTAATAAATTTTGTTAAATGTTTGAAATGTCTTTATCCATTATTTTTAATTATGAAAAATAGTGCATTTCACAGCTGTTTTACTGTTATCCAATACAGTCAATACATTTTTAAACCATGAGTACGACATAAAAAAGAAGCAAAATAATAACCATTCTACTTTTTATCTCCACCAATAAAGAAATTAGGCTAAATATCATTCACAATACACAAGGAACTGACCAATTTGTTTTCAGTACACTGACTTTTGGCAGCTAGAGATATAAATCTAATTCTTCACAGACCATTAGCAGCAGCTTTGCTTCCAAGGTTATCTAAATATTTGCAGATGAACTGACCGTTAGTTTTGAGAGGCTAATTAAAGGTTACATCACCCTCAAGTGCATGATTCTAGTCCCATTCATTTATAGCTATCAGACTGAGAAAGAAAAATGTTAAGGTGTATGTTATGAATGAACAAGAAAAAATGAATGGAACTATTTCTAGTCTAATGCATGACCTGCGTATGAATATGATTGTTTCTTTGTTATTGATCAAACTGCACACCCTCATTTGACAATCCCGACTAGTTCCATACCATATCTAATATTCCACTTGATATTATGTCATACTAAAAATGGACGCAATTTTACTATAACGGAGAGTAAGAAATACCATATTTCACTACTAAATTCCATCCAATTAGTAAGGGATAAATTGTTGATGTATTGCCGCCATATCGGTCCCAAGAGCTCATTTATATCGAGTTTTGGGCCTAGTTATCGAGGAAGCGCGCCTTGATTAGATAAGTTAATGGAATAATTATTTCATCATAAACTTGTTACGTGCTCTGGTCAGCTGTGGGAATACCGAATGTACCAGACATTTTCGGACAAATATGTTTTATCATATAATGCAGCCCCATATCAGAGGAGAAGTAGAAATGGTTCTGGACTGCTCACAAGCTTTTTTATAAATCAACTATGTTGATTTATAAAATAGCTGGCGAACAGTGCATATGTAAAACAGTTGCAAAGCAGAATGTATTACAAATTGTTAATGTATGCTAACATTTAAGGTAAATACAGATATCCGTATCATAGCATGGAACTGCATTCTGATATCTACCTGTACATGTACCTGGAACTTATGACGGTTTCCACAAGTTTATGTCAGATTTAATTGGTAGAGGGCAAACTTATTATATAACTTTACAAGGTAGCGTTTGAGGCAGTTAACCTATTTTTTTTCTTTCTTTGCAGGTGTTGAAACTTTGGAGGAAGAGAAATATACTTCTGTTCGACGAAACAACATTTGCATGAAAGCCATTTTAAATCTCAAAAGAAGACATAAAATGTACATAGTCTTGAAGACTATTATCAGTCGAAGATGGTAGACATCAAATTATCAAATCTGACTTTCGTCTCTGATACCTATATGTCTGCCTCCAAAATGTTGTTGGAGTCTGGAGGATCTCAGAGAGAATTGATATTTTAAAAACTGATTTAATATCTCTATGATAATTTTAACATCTTTGCATAAAATCAGTCTAAAAGTATAGTGTTCATGTTATGCACATTCGTTGAAGTCACCTGAGACTTTTGCAAGTGTTGCCATGCACTGTTATTTGTATTCACTGCAGACATTGATTCATACTTATTTCGTATTCTAAAGAGACATCTTAAAACCATTATGTTACGGCATTATTATGAATTAACAGTTCCACGCTTGCGAATTTGTCCAGTAAAGGTTATAAAACGGTTGACTGTATGGCAAATTGTGAAGAGTCTTGTCCATTTCCTCGAGGTACTCTTGAGTATATCAGCAGACCGAGTAAGGGGTGTAACCAGTTCACCTTGTATACCCTTTGTCGTTTTCTTTCATACTTTCTGAGAGTCCGCGGGAGGGCTGTGACACGTTACTAATCTGAAGTTTGAACCCTGAAACTGAAATTTTTTTATACAGTTAAGCTACACGATAAAACATAATCAAGAATGCTATGAGACATATATTGCATGAGTATTTAGTACATATATGAGACGGATTTGAGCGTACCCGCGCGTTATGTGGTTGACCATTATTTTGCCAACAAATCTAAAATGTGATCTATCTTGTGAGCATCTCCTGCTACGTTTGGCAGGAAAGCTTCATGTCAAAATTTCGATTTATCGCCATAACTGACTTGTGTATCGACTACCTCTTGTAGCACAACTGCCAAACTATGGATAATATTTCGACAATTTGAAAGGTGAACTTTTACAAAGTTCGTAACCTGCTTTGACCTGCTCTTTTGCATCTTGTAATCATATGGTCAGGTGACCTGGCTATAAAAACATAGACAGCTGCCCAATAGAAGAACTGAGGGTTGATTAAAAAAAATTGATCACTAAAGTAACAATGTCTTGCGTTACGAGTGAAATGAATGTAGCAAAGTAGGAATATGACAAACGAATTTTTTTAGTTTTCGTATGAAAAGAATGACAACCAAGAAAGTTCAGCCTCTATGACTTTCATTTGAGTGTGAAATAAATACTGCTATGTCTATGACGTCGAGATGTGAGGGTTTAGTTTTTATGCAAAATAAATAGCGCCCGAATGTTACTATTTTTCGCAATTGTTTTGCTGTCTGTTAAGATACTCAAGGAAATAAAAGGACTTTATCAGGTGTTAAAACTTTTTCCAAATCTTACTCTTTTTGTGCTGATTTACGCAAACGTCACCTTTCATTTGCTGTTGAATACTGCTTGTCTTCACATAAAAGACTTAGTAGAGAAAAAAAGTCTGCGAAAATATATCTGATTTTTTTATATGTTCTATAGGTGATTTGCGAAATAACATTAAGGTTTCACCCATTAAATTTTTCACAAAGCAGATTTGTTAAACTAAATGCCATGTTTCGAAAATGTCGTTGCTTTCAACGCCAAACGGCGAAGATTCTTAAGAACGCTTTCCGACATATCTTCTCGTAAAACATTTATGATCTGTTCTATAGACTTTGGGTGAGAATTAATATCTTCATCTATCTTCCAGGGAGAACGATTTAAACACGTTAGGGGAGCATTTCTGCCATCATGTTTCCTTTGTATAAAGTGACGTCTTATGCCGCGACGTCGCGTACTTCGGATGAAGCATCACTGCAAATAATGAACTCCTGGCATGTTCGAACTGTTCTCTCTCGAAGACAGAATGAGTTTTTTTCCATATCTGATATATTCTCTAATACAACATGTGCAACACATCAGTTTTATTGCAAGTAAAACAAGTGTCGGAAACCGCTCTTAGAGTCCCACTCAATCTTGGGTTAAAAATGAGGTTATCTGAACAGGGAGTATATTTTAAAAAAATCTGCCAGCTGAGAATTATTACAAGGTGAAATCTTGATACTATTGCACCACTGTTCAAGAAGCAATGACGGTTATATAGTAACTGATCATCGCGCACTTTTGCGTGATCATGCGTGGCGAATTCAACCATGAGACGGTATAACATGCGAAGACGTAGACACAATTAAACGTGACAGTAAATGCATGTAGTTATATATTGAAAAGACATGCACAGTAACACCCAATTTTTTACTTCGAAACGGTTTTAACTCCATTTTTAACGTCCCTTCATTTAAAACACATGTTGGTTCATTATCTGGATGATAAACAGGGGGAGGGCAATTTCATTTCAAACAACAAGCCTGCATGAAATCATTTGTGCAACTAACAAATATTCTCACGTCATTTTATAATAATTGGCTGAGGCTGAAATACAAGCTCGTGAGAAATGGTCAGTGTTTTTGCAGGTCAAATGGTTCTAATTCAGCCTCTGACCTGAGGGGTAAGGCCGCTTTGATCTTCAATGTTATTAAATTTTGCGATAATATTTCTGGACTTTGTTTGCAGAGCAGGTTATGATTGATTCATATTTTATTGCGGAAATGCATTTTTGAATTTAATGAGGGCATGTCATTTTCCGTTTTGATGCTTTTTGGAAGAAAGAGTTATGGTACAATAAAATTTAACCATTATTTTATAGTTTGCAAGTTTAATGACCAGAGCCCGGTTGTTCAAAACTATTGACATCGTTACATGTAGTTAACATTTCGTTAAAATTTCAAACGCTAATATCTCAAATACGCCAATATTTTTTGTCGAAAATATGTGAGAAGCTTTTGCAATGCAAAAGCTTTTCACACTTTTTCAAGAAAAAAAGCCAGTGTACTTGGTAATAAAGTCATAAAACACTTAACGAGTTGACCTCTTAACGAACTCGTTAGGCTAATGATGCTTTGAAAAACTGGGCCCAGTTTAGTTTGGTTAGTTTTCTTTGTACGACAAGAAAAAAATAAAAGTAACCGAAAAAAAAAAAAACAGAGAGAGAGAGAGAGACAGGCGAGCCACCGCAAACTACATCCGCATAATTAAATAAATATCCTGGATCAAATTGTTTTAAATTCAAAGCTTAAAATGCCGTCACAAGTATACAGGAATGACTTTTTTTTAGCATACGCGCAATGGAAACTGATAAGCCGTTGACTACTTATTCTTTTGAAAAGTATCTTTTGCACAACGTAAATCACATTGTAGGACTAATCAAAAGAGCCGAATCCATCGAGCATTACTGGGCAATTTCAGATTCGAAGCTGGCATTTGTTGCTCGCATCTAATGTAGACGAATGATAAAGGTAGAGCAGGCTAGGTATGTTTGCCGCCGAAATCGCCATAAATCGGCCTGTGTCCCGGTTTTTCTGGGCGTAGAAGTTAAGAAAAACAGAAGTCGTGTATAGTTTCTAAGCCTAGAAGTTCTATTATAGAGTTAGAGAAGTTCTATTATAGAGTTAGTCTAACTAGTAGTTAATGAGTCCCATTGAATTCAGAAATCGACGGTACGAGTTGTTACGTCAATATTGACCCAGTTAATGATAGGTTCCCCTCTTTATTTAAAAGTAAGTAGACTTGGAACCAATATTTCTTCTGGCCGGTTTACATCGCGGAATGATTATGTACAAAGTAGTTAGGTATTTTGTCAACGTTTATAAGAAGTTTAAGACCTGAGTATCTCCATGTAATACATAAATTTATATAAAAGACGATAACAGATATTTCTAGACTAATATGCACAGTGGAAGGAAAGTAAACGATGATTATTTGAGCGTATGTGTATTCGATTGGAAGAGTACTTCGGTCGACCACCTAGCTGATGAAATATCTCCGTATTTTCCTAGTGAACATCGTTACGAGATTTGAACAACGTTATCTCAATATTCAATCGACCGTCCCCAACAATTCTCCTCACCTCGATATAGTCACGCGCGGTACTGAAAATTCAGTTTTTGGATGTAGGGTAGTATTAAGTTTGTAAAAAAATGACCGCACTAATATTTCTTTCATTTTCCTACAAAATATATCAAAAGATTTGTAAGATAGTGCAGAATACTAGGATAACACAACATTTTTGACTTAAGATCCGTGCTTTAAGAAAAACGTAGAAAACTGAGTAACTTTTTGCTCATTTTCTCTAATTTCCCTATATACTATTAGGAAATGATGGCCATTTCAATCAGAGCAAAAATGACCGCATTAAATGTAAACTTAAAAGTTTGAAAAAAGTATCTATGTGCAGCTAAAAAAGTGCACTATATTGACCTAACACAACATTTTTCATTTTTTATTCAGGGAAGACAAAAAAAGAGAAAAACTGTCAATGTCCTATCTAATTTTATGCTATTTCAAGCTCACGCGATATCGTCGTTTACAGGTAGATTATACGGGGCTGAGGAAAAAAGTTGCCCATGTTTGATACCGCTAAATTATTGATCAAAAATAATAATTCAGTCCATGAAAGATGAATTTAATTGTTGAATTTGAGCTCGCATGACAAAATTTAAACCGTGACCTAGATATTCGAGACCGTATCGGGACGTTTCGCGCCAGGGACGTTTCGTCCCAAACAGGCCAAAAACCCGGGACGATTCGTCTCAGGACGTTTCGACCCATATTCATTTAGATTTCATCGACAGATCACCGTATCAAAACGAAAGAACGAATCTGAATACAAAATCCGATACATAAGACTGTACACTCATGATTCTCACTGGCTTTAACTTTAATGTTTAGTTCCTGAATTTATTGAAATTCAAACAGATTTCTCAGCGTAAAAAAAACGAAACGCAAGGATTTGTCACTGTAAGCGGAAGTAAATGTCACCAATACGTCGGTTTGAGCTAAGTCCTTCGAGGATAATCCAGACAGTTACATTAGTTTTTCTTTTGTTTAATAAATTATTAGAAAAGTATACCTAATATTGTATTCTACGGAAGCCGAGAGGGGACATTTCGGAGTTCACTTTTATATAGTTTTACTCAAATAAATTTTTACTTAAGTGTTTTTTTAATATCACTGTTTTATACTATAACAAAATGCTGCTCTGATATATTTTGCATTGGCGGGAAATCACACAGACATCAAGATGGGGTCCAATGGTTACGAAGGACTTGTAAGTGTATTAAAGAAGCCAATTGGCGTTAAACTTGGGGTGTTTAACATTGCAATATATGGGAAAATAAAAGGTGTTCCTATAATTCTTTTGAGCAGTGTATTATATGACTATCACAAAAATCTACTTTGGCAGTTTTTTACTTCGGCAGTTTTTTACTCCGACAGTTTTTCAGTTTGAGGATATTTTACTATAGAATAATATTACAATGGATAAAATGTAATTTGACTAAAACTTGGGTGTGCAATTAGTCAAAGATTTTTCAAAATTGTCTAATTCCCCGCCGCCCTCCCCCCCCCCCCCCCCCCCCTCTGGGAGTTAATATTGATAGGTGCATAAATTATCGTTTTAGTCAAATTACATTTTATCCATAGTAATATTATTCTATAGTAAATTATCCTAAAACTGAAAAACTGTCGGAGTAAAAAACTGCCGAAGTAAAAAACTGCCAAAGTAGATTTTTGTGATAGTCATATAATACACTGCTCAAAAGAATTAAAGGAACACCTTTTATTTTCCCATATATTGCAATGTTAAACACCCCAAGTTTAACGCCAATTGGCTTCTTCCGTACACTTACAAGTCCTTCGTAACCATTGGACCCCATCTTGATATCTGTGTGATTTCCCGCCAATGCAAAATATATCAGAGCAGCATTTTGTTATAGTATAAAACACTGATATTAAAAAAAACACTTAAGTAAAAATTTATTGGAGTAAAACTATATAAAAGTGAACTCCGAAAAGTCCCCTCTCGGCTTCCGTAGTATTCATATTTACAGGCATAGTTACTATATTGTACCGTTTGAAACAAGAGTAAAAGCTCTTTCAGTATGAAACTATTAAGTTGCAATCCATCCACACTTGGTTCAAAACTTCATTATTAACAGGATGGGGTACAAGGTAAATATTATATAAAGGTCTCATCTGGCCAAACTAGCTACACTTTTGACTCATCCTGATGTTGAAAGAGTTGTTTTGGGGTATATTGGTGAGTTCAGAGACAGACTCACTTAAATCCGGCATAACACCTATGAACACCGGTCTGATTCCTACCTGCTTAGAGATGCATCATGTATTACCCATAAACTTATCGATGAATACCGGTCTGCTCAGACACACTCACCGCACTACCTAGAAACATGTCAATGAACACCGGTCTGATTCCTTATCTTAACTGCTTTGACACACTCACTGCATTAATCAGAACTATTTAGATGAACACTTGTCTGAAACCTATCTTCTCAGACACACTGACCCCACTACTTAGAAACAATCTGATGAACACCGGTCTAATAACTACACCATCCTACCTTAAAACATGTTGATGAACATCGGTCTGTTTCCTACCTGCTTAGACAAATTCACCGCATTACCTAGAAACATGTCGATGAACACCAGTCATCGACATGTTTTTAGGTAGTGCAGTGAATTGTCTAAAGAGGGTAAAATCAGATTGGTGTTCATCGACATGTTTCTAGGTAATGCGGTGATTACGTATAAGCAGGTAGGAATCAGACCGGTGTTCACTGACATGTTTCTAGGTAGTGGGCTGATTGTGTCCGAGCATGTCAGGATCAGATAAGTGTTCTTCAGAATGTTTCTAGGTAGTGCGGTGAGTGTATCTGAGCAAGTACATATCAGACATATATTAATTGACAGATTCCTACCTGCTTTGACAAACTCAGCGCACTACCTAGTAACATGTTGATGAACACCAGTCATCGACATGTTTCTAAGTAGTGCAGTGAATTGTCTAAAGAGGTAAAATAAAACTGGTGTTCGACATGTTTCTTGGTAGTGAAGTGATCATGTCTAAGCAAGTAGGAATCAAACCATTCTTCTTCGACATGTTTTAAGATAGCGGAGTGATTGCGTTGGAGCAGGTCGGTATCGGACAAGTGTTCTTCAAAATGTTTCAAGGAAGTGCGGTGGGTGTATCTGAGCAAGTACGTATCAGACATATATTAATTGACTGATTCCTACCTGCTTTGGCAAACTCAGTGTACTACCTAGAAACATGTTGATGAACACCAGTCATTGACATGTTTTTAAGTAGTGCAGTGAATTGTCTGAAGAGGTAAAATTCAGACCGGTGTACATCAAAAATTTTCTTGGTAGTGAAGTGATCATGTCTAACCAAGTAGGAATCAGACTGGTGTTCATCAATATGTTTCTAGGTAGTGGGGTGATTGTGTTTGAGCAGGCTGCTATCAGACAAGTGTTCTTCGAAATGTTTGTAGGCATTGCGGCTAGCAGTGCGGTTAGTGTATCTGAGCAAGTACGTATCAGACATTTATTAATTATTAATTGACATGTTTAGAGGGAGTGTGGTATAGTTATTTGACTGGTTTTCATCGATGTGTTTCCAGGTGGTGAGATGAATGTGTCTGAGTGGGTAGGTATTAGACAAATGTTCAACCAAATGGTTCTAGGTAGTGCAGTGAATGTATTTAAGCCGGTAAAAATCAGACTGATGTTCATTGACATGTTTCTAGATACCATAAAATCGAAAAAGTGATATCACAAAATATGTACGATTGAGTGATATCACAAAATCCAATTTGTGATACCACAAAATAGAATAAGTGATATCACAAAATTGATTTTGTGATGGCACGAGATCACAGCTACTTTGTGATATCACTAATTCGATTTTGTATATCACAACATCTATTTAGTGATGTCACATTCGATTTTGTGATATCACTTAATCCATTTTTTATGATATCACTATATCTATCGAGTTTGTGATCAGTAATTCGATCCTAACTAGTGATATCAAGAAATCGATATTACAAAAACGATTTTGTGATTTCACTAAATCGATTTAGTAAACATAATATAACACATGGTTTATGACACTCAGGTGAGTCAGTGATAGCACATAATAGTTAGTGAAATCAGAAAATAATGTGATACCACATGTGATATCACATACTTGAAATAGTGGTATCACAAAATCGACATTGTGATATCACAAATTCGATTTTGTACGAATTAGTGATATCACAAACTCAGATTACTGATATCGCCAAATCAAATAAGTGATATCAAACAAAAATCTAATTTGTGATATCGAAAAATCATATCCTCTTTACCTTTTGATATATATCCAAATCTGTATAGTGATATCTATGGCAAGCCATTTTACTAATCATAATGCATAGTAGATATCTTATATAGTAAATTAGATATCTAATATGCCAGTTAAGATATCTAATATAACATATAAGATATATAACATATAAGGAATCTTATATCCTCTATAAGATATCTGATACAGGATATATCTTATATAGAAAACAAGATATCTTATATAGGATATGAGTTATCATCTTATTTAATTTTTCATATAAGATATCTTATATAATATATCAGATATCTTATATATTAGATCTCTTATATAGCATGTAAGATATCTTATATAATAAATCAGATATCTGATATATCAGATATGTTATATATTCAAATAAGATACCTCACATCCTATATAAGATAGCATATCTGATATCGATATAGATTACAAAACAGGATATCTTATATGTGATACAAGACATCTTAAATGCTATATCAGATAACATATATTGTGTTGCGTCTTATGCAAAAGTCAAATAAGATATCTTATATACCTATACTAGATATCTTATATAGTATATAAGCTTCTTATATGATATCTTATATACCTATACTAGATATAGAAGGTCCCTTTGCACGCGACAATGATCAGCATATTCACATAGTTCATTGTTTTTTCTAGTGAAATTATTTAATTCAGATTTTTATATACTAAGGCCCGATTTCACGTTAAACTTAGTACATGGATTAGCATTCGGAACACCAAAATTTTAAATTGCGCCTTACGGTGAAATGGACCACGGACTAGTTAATACGAGTTATAACTGTGACGTGAAATCGGGCCAAAAACCAATTGTTATTTGCATTTCAACTAACATAAATCTCATTCATCTTAATTTCTCACTCAGTTTGTACTACGAATTTTGGAATTCAGAATTCGAAATTCAGAATTGTGAAATAAGAGAGGTAATTGGGCTATCGTAGGACATCGATACTTTTCGATTTTTATTGCCTTCCTTGCATTTTTGTTTTGAATTAAATGTGTTAGGTCCATATAGTTCAATTTAGCTGCACTAAGGTCTTTTTGCATATCTTTTAGTCTACATTAAACGCGGTCAATATTGTTCTGATTTACATGACCATGCATCATTCTTTGATATTAGTATATAGAGAAAATAGAGAAAATGAACAAAAGGTTACTCAGTTTTATTTATTTATTTATTTTTCTTGAAATGCAAGTCTTAAGTCAAAAATTGTGTTAGCCTAATATTCTGCACTAGCTTACAAATCTTCTGATCAAAGATATGTTACTGTGGTCATTTTTAACAAAATTAATACACCCAAAAACTAAAGTTTTTTGCGTGGCTATATCGAAGTAAGGTAATTTGTTGGGGTCGAAAACAACACGGAAGAAGCCTCATCAGTCTGCAATGAGATTCAAGTTTCTTTTCAACAATCATGCGACCTTTACATCTATAAACCTGCATAAACTGAGAAGTAAAATCAAACGCCCAATATAACATGACATTTCATGTTATAGTTTTTCTTGTTATACCTCAAAAGAACTTTAGCCTCGTCAGGTCTATATTGCTGCTTTGTCTGCAGAATATCATTTACTATTAAAGAGTTCAGGTTCATTTATGAAAGAAGATATTCCTTCCGTTTGCCGAGGACATTTTTAAATGTTCGTAGGTAGAATTTTTGTACCCGGGACATTGCCATGAGCCGCGACACGAGAAAACCAACAATGTGGTCGTCCGCCCAGTGCAGACTCAGATCAGCCTGGACATTCACTCAGTCTGATCAGACTCTTTGCTAAGCGCTTAAAGGGTAGCTGAGGGACTAAGCTACCTTCATGCGGAAAGCGAAGACTCTGATCGGACTGGGCGGATGCCCAGGCTGATCTGAGTCTGCGCTGGACGCACGACCACATTGTTGGTTTTCTCACGTCGCGGCTCACATGTTCTCGGAAAAAATGTCTTTTGATAGTCGTACACGTATACATACGACGCAGTCAAATGGAAAATAGAATACATCCTGCTATATGTAACAAGGATGTCAGCATTGTCCTGTAATCGTATTCTTGTACTTCAGTTATACAGCTGCTCCTCGAGAAAAGCACACTTTTGACGAACTTAAAATGTTCGTTCGAACGGTCACAGTTGGTTTCATCATGTCGTCATTTTTGCATAAACATAGGACAAAAACTTAACATATATCGTGGAGGATACAACTTGGGTACAGCTATAGGACTGGATTCGACAAAACAAAAACAAATCGAGACATATAAATTATGAATTGTCATGATATATTCACGATGTACAAGGAAGTCAACATTATTAGATAACAATAAGTTAGATTAAAGATAACCTAAGTGTGCATGAAGTTTAAACATCCTTAGCCATATTGCGTCTACGTCATAATCCGCTGACCAGATGAACTAATGGCCGAGAAATGGATCGGGTACCAGTGAAACCGGCCTTATTACATGTAAGAACAGCATAGTGTTATATCAGCCTGCACATTCGCGCTGCCTGATTAGACTTTCCACTGTTTAGTTAACAGATTTCCTAAGATCCATATATTGTTTATGCGAACAGAAAAAGTTCTAATATAATTACGCAACTGAACTGATTGATCTAAACTCTTGCTGTTCGCATATGAACTAAGAACTCTTTTTCTGGTATCCTTTTAGAAATGACGTTATCAATGGTACCATCAGCTTTCGTAACAAGTACGAATAATGATCAGTGAGTCTGATAACATCAGATAATATTACCTAGGAATTCATGGCCTTACGCCCTTTATCGGCCATTAATGAGTAATGCTGGACAATAGACTTGCTGACGTGCAGAAGTTTGGCAGCTCAGCACTTGATAAATACCAGTAAGCCTTGCCTAGAGAAGTACAAATATAATATACGAACAGCAAAGATTTGGACTGGTCTGCCTTATAAATAAACCATCAGGAACTATCCAAACACCTGAATTTTTTCTTCTCTGAACACTTACAAACATATAAAAGCAATATTATTCAACGACTTTAGCGATTTACTGGAGGTTTCACCGCATCAAAGAAACTGATACCCGGAAACGCGCTAGCGTCAGACTAATCGTTTCTTGCGTCTGTTCTGCTTTGTAGGCGAAGCATTTTTGAAACGAAGGTATAAAACACACACAGGTACCGTTATTATGAGTGTCATGCATCAGGAACGAATAATTGCTTTTGTCTTTTTTCAATTCTCGTAACGGCGTTCCCCTACACTGTAAAAATGTGTTTAGAATCAATGAAAAAATGCAGTCCGATTTTTTATGTGTTTAAATCGTAACATGTTCAATTTGCAACATGGTCAGGTTTATGTTTAGAAATTAAACATGTACAAAACTGGTTATATCTACCTTTTATTTTGAAAAGTTCCTGTTAACATTTTCGTCTCTTTTTTCGTTCTTCAACGGGGAAAAGAGAGAATGAATTCATCCGAAACGCGTAACAGAATGATAAAACGTGTTTAGCAGACTTTGTCTGGGAAAATAATAGAAAAGGCGTACATGTTTAGCTATGTGACATATTCCTAAACATGTTTACACCTAAACATGTAACCACTTGTGTTTTATAGCTAAGCGCGATTTTTACAGTGTAGTGGCTCAGCGGAATAATTTCTCTAAGCTTCCGCATGCATGTAAATGGGGAAACAAAGTGACGTGATACCATCATAAATTACATTTCAGAGAAAAAAAAATATTCTAAATTAATAACTTTTAGGAAGAATGCAAATAGCATTTTCATGTATGGACAGGACAAGGAAATCTTTAGATGCAAGTGAGCCGCGACATGACAAAACCAACAATGTGGTTGTGCGCACAGCGTAGACACAGATAAGCCTGGTCATTAACCCAGTTTGACCAGACTCTTCGTTAAGTGCTGTATGGGTGGGTAAGGCTCTAAGCTACCTCCATGCGGACAGTGAAGACTCTGATCAGACTGGGCGGATGCCCAGGCTGATCTGAGTCTGCGCTGGGCGCACAACCACATTGTTGGTTTTGTCGTGTCGCGGCTCAAGTCTATTTTCTGGTATTCCACTGCTTTTCCAAGATTTTATGTAATACATGTACAACCTGAGTTCGACCTGTTCTCTGGATAATCTTAATTGGGATCTACCTAACACTGGTTTGCTTAAATAGCCAACAAAATTATTCACATTATAGGTTAGATTGGATTTCGTGATTCTCTCAGAATATTGAGTAATAAGCTACATTAATGCCGCTTTGGGACAAAACCTGTCTTTAGATATATTATACATACTCACTGTATACGTACTACGCAAGGTCATACCAGCTTGCGCGGCTGATGTGAGCATTGCGTAGTACGCTTAGACTGTAACCATGGTAACAGGACCTTGCAATTGCTGGAATTATTTGGCAAGACAGCAGGAGCGCAGTCTGATATAGGCATATGGTTGGGGACCCATTTTGTAAAGATTCGACTAATGTCAGGAAACGACACAAGAAAGAGAGTCTGACACCACACGCAACCAGTAACGATTCAAAGCCCACAGGCCCTGCATCATGGAACTCAAGCTCTCTGAACAATCAGAATACATTGCATGTTCGAGCAGAGTGTATACAATTTTAGAGCAGGCAGACTGCAAAAATTATATTTGCATTATTTCTGGAGGCTTCTTTTCTAGATGCATGCCAAACTTTTATTGGTAATGATGGATATGAATGACCTATATATTCTTATGTAATGTAGCAATGAAATTTGGCCAATTAATAATAACAGGTCATTGGAAATTGCCCAAATGCCGTAAGCATCAGATGCTCGATGGATTATTACATGTAATCTGGTTTATCTAGGATTTTATCCAAAGTTTATATGCATCATGCCCAGAAATCTTCGAATATTTTCACGCCAGTTTTAGTTCACAGTTATCTGGACTCAACGAGCTAATCCAAAATGAAATGAACGTATGTCATTTGTACTCTTCTACAGGCTCATTCCTGCTGACAGTATTTGACACTTTGGTCAATGGGTACCAAGATTCCAAATGCATTTTGATTATCGTTGCACTCACCAAAATGTCTATATACAGAATAAGCTTCAGTACGCCCACGCATGTATGCTTCCTACGTCCTTATAACGACGCTTGAAGTACGGCTAATTTCCTTTACTAACTTATAATTATTACAACATTTTACATTTTATTCTGGCCCCGAGGTTATAAAACTTTTTTCATGCTCAACTCAGCTGAGCATGAAATTTTATCTGGTAATAAATGGCAAATTACTGATAAATACAGTTGTTTTCTTGCTCAGTTTAGCTGAGTATGAAATTTTCTTTGCTTATAAATATGAAAATGCCAAAATTAGTTGGCATTTTCATATTTATCAGCAGAGAAAATATCATGCTCAGCTGAGTTGAGCACGACCTCAGGGCCTGTTTTACTTTTACTTAAACAGTTCCAGCCTCTAAATCAATTAGATGCATTGGAGAATATGGACCTCAAGCCACGTCCATTAATACAACCTATTTTATCAGCTAATGCAACTGACTTGATTGATTGTTGCATAATCCGCAATAACCAATAAATTAGTTGTTACAGCTGCTAGTGTTGTTACGTAAGATATCATGACCCGTACATAAATGTATTATTGGTGATAATTATCTTCATATATTATTGTATAACCACTGTATTACAAGTGTGTCACGAACTACGGTTCTGGCAAATACACGCGGGTGTGACAAGTCACCGACTCTGACCTTTCCTTCTCTAAACATGTTACTGGTCAGCAAGGCATTTTTGTAGCAAGTGCTAGAATCAAACTATTCCGTGCCAAAGCAGAGATTAGTGTAGACGTTTTGAAAATTATAAAACATACGACAAAAGCCAGTCTATGGCATGCCATAAAGAGATTAGAAAAAAAAAAACCCAAAAAAAAAAACAAAAAAAAACGAAGGGTGTTTGGGCTTTACGGCCCATCAGTTAGTCCGAGCCAATGTAGAGCTTAATGCATCTCAAAATTATGATACCAGAGGCCTTGCTCGAGAGAAATGCCGACTTAAAATGTTGGGGATAGAGTTTGGGATCTGATTCAGTCAGTTCCTGAGTGTGCAGTTACTCTTTAAATTAAAAAAGGACCGATGGCCTGAAATGACAGATTCTATCAAAATTAAGTCATGGTACAGCTGTATCGTCGGTTGCTCTAAACAATTTCAAACTGAAGTCCTATTCGACGTATACTTGAATACATAATGAGCAATTAAGCGGAAATCAATTTATGCACCTGCAAAAAAATCGTCTGTTTACACGTTAGTTCTGAGTCCCGACGATGATAACAAGTTTTCACTAACTATAAACTGTATTGATATTGTTAATGTTTTCGGTATTTAGTATTACCGACGCTTTAACCTACTAGAGGGTGTCCACTTTGTGTTTACAATATGCCATGTGTATTGTTCTAGAACTAGCCACTTACAAGCTACCCTAAGACGTCCAATGAAACACACGAGCAAGGCCTGGAAAAAAGATGAGGAATTACTTTTACATTGAATTAGGGTCAATGATTGAAGAACTCGGAATACTATTTTCGGTAATTTTACAACATTTTAGCAGCTTATAGGGGACAGCTAATTTATTTTACTCGAAAAAAATGTATAATGGGCGCTTAAAGAGGCGCTTAAAGGAGCGAATATGGTATTGTAACCACAGTTGGCGTAATAATTTCTAATATACATTTTTTTTGTTTGTTTTTTTCGTTACATTTTCCTGTCGCTGATGTCATTATTCGGATACTTGTGATTATACACCATTAAACATGCACAAGTATACGTTAAAAAAGATTTCATTTAACTTTGTACAAAACTGGTTTGTCAATCCAGATGGTCTCAGCGAAATGTTCTTATGATCACTTCAGTTGAGAGCGAAAGAATACGACTCTCAAAAAGACACTTGGGTAGCCTGGGGGCAACAGATAGAATCTGTCGTTAAAACACACGCACAAAAAAAAGAAACTAGTAAGACTCAATGCGTATTAAAGATATACTCATGCATATATTCAGTTAGAAAATCTTACAAGAGAGAGAGTGATATTTGTTTAAAACATGCAATAAAATCAAGACTTGTGCGCAATAGTATTCAGCAAAAACATTTTTATTGGAGATCGAGGCAGAGACGATATGTCGACACATGCTCATCTTAGATAGTCATGACCATTGATTGGTTTGGCAGACAAAAGTTCTTTTAATTTCAGTCATTATCATGCACATAATTTATTTCTTAAAAATATATACGGGGTGTGCCTTTAACTTTAATAATTACCTCTAGGAGTTGATCCTCATTGAGAAGGGAGGCAAAATGCAAAAGGCACAGTTGCTTCCCCTGCAAGTGTACGCATCTACCCTAGCAGTGTGCTTCTCTTTGTTCGCCTTATAGCAATAACAGATATGACAAGACGTTAACCAATGTAGTCACTTTCACTGACCCACGAATCTATATTACATTAGTATAGCTTACCTGCGGTCATTAGGAGTCATATATACCTGTCGACTCCGAGTGACCAAACCCGCATCTAAAGTAATCTAAAGTAATAAGCCAAGCATGCTAAATGACATTGATGGTGACCTGATATCTGAAGTCATAAGGTTGTATATTTTGCGATTCAATGATTACAGGTTGTACAAACATAGTTTTATAATTATGCATAAAACCAATGAGCGTATAACCCCACCTTGCCTAACTCCCCGTTTATATAGGATAGTAATCAGTTATTTGTTTATGATGAACAGGTAGAGGTATCATGACTGCACATCAATAAGTTATTTGTAATTATGCTGCGGTTGGTTAGATGAAATGTGTTGAACCTGATTCGAACTTTTGACGTTGTTGTTTTGTGCTGTTGTGATGATATCATTGAAAACACTTGGGTGACCCAAAATATTAAATTATGTTCACCCCTGTTGCAACATCGTTTTGGGGTTCATTTACTTATTTATTTAAAAAAATACTTAATGGTATAGCATTTATAAGCCTCTAACACACATTTCTCCGTGTTAGCTATATACGACTGAAACCTCCCCCAAGTCATCAGAATAAAGAAGCAAAGTTTCAGCGGTTAAACATTTCTGCAACTGCACATTTCACAGATAAATGCATTGAAACCCATATCTGCCTCTTACACAGTACGCTGTTTATAAGGCGAATTATCTACATAATGGGCAACCTCATCAGGCTCTACGCTGTTTGAAAATTCAGCTATTTTCTTCACTGGCGTTTAAAGCTTTAAAACGTGTATACCATTCGAGTAATTTAACATAATTTTGATAAAATTTCATAAGGACAATTATGAAACATCGGCAAAAGTCATTGTTGTTCCACTTTACAATGACACGAATGAAGCAATGACAAACAACAGGGCAGAAATTCGAATTTTTTTTTTTTTTACAGAAACAGGCCTTTGTACAAATATCTGGTGTGGTATTATTAAATCCAATCCATTTTACTCATGCTGATTTCAAACTCGAAACGTCAAGACAATGTCATTTGCAATATATCATTTTGTAGACGAATTAGTAAAATATATAGCAAGAAGATAACGTATCAAACCAACTGAAATCTATTTTTACCGGAAGTAGGATAGACAAAAATCATAAAAACCATATTTTACTGCCTTAATCAATGATCTGACCGCAGCCCCACGCGACATGTACCAAGATCATAATGATCAACAAAGATTTTTACAGTTTATGAATGATGACATCTAATGACAAGACTAGATAAGTTTATCGCTGTATCTGATGATGCTATTAACCATCAGATTGAATCTAAAGAGCCTGAACACTTTGATGACACGCGAGTGATACTTTATCAAGACTTTCTTCAAACGGCAGTCCAAAACTCATCATACACGCGCCCTGATATTAATCATTGGAATATCTCTGACAATTAAAACCAATCTAAAGTTTATTTTATTTAAATGATAGATAAATTTAAAAGATATGAATAAATATGATTCTGATAATGTTATTGGTTTGTGTCCAATACTGATCGAATCTTTCAACATTTAATTTTGTGATACCATACTAACTTCAAACATTAATGCAGCAATGCTGACCCAGATGAGGCTTAAAAGCAGTCTGATTAGGGTTTATAATACTTATCTACAGTTTAATAAAATATCCCGTGATGAACAAATTGAATTGATTCAAATTAAAGGGATAGAATGGTTTATTACAGGAATGGCTAAGGTCTTCGAATATTTAGAGTGAAAAGGGTATCAGACTTTTAATAAAGGGGTCTTTCATTGACAGTAACATCTGCTAATTTCAAGGGGTTGTTATCATTTTGATCACTGCCCGATAAGCTGAAATCGGTATGGTGCATAGGGTCTGCCACGGTATTGGCCAAAATAACGATCAGCTGTTGAGAGATGTCCATTTCTTCATTTCTGGTCCTTTGAATCGGTTCATTGTGTTCTAATTTTGACTTTATGCTGCTATTAATGTCTGATTAAGTAAGAGAAGTAGACTTTTGAGAAGAGATGAATCAATTAATAAAGATTCCTTTCTGATGCATTTGGAGGCGAGATTCATCCTACGTTCAAGTGTTATATGCATACGTGGCTACCTATATATCTATCTATATATCTATCTATCTATCTATCTAGTTGTTAGCAAAATCCATCCTTCCATCCATCCATCCACACATGGTGTCTCACTTTTAGTGATTTGATTTAACATAATAAGACGAATTTGTTTTCTTTTTGGTACAACTGTCTAAGGAACATTTTGAAACAAAAACATACATAAAAAATATAGCAAGTGTATATACGAATACTATATACACAGTGAGCAAAAACCGCAGAACTAAATTTGGTTGTACTACTTGAATTATATCAAAATATTCACAAACAACCACACCATTCTTCGGTAACTTTGTTTTAATAATTAAACCTTCCAAGATGTCTTAGAGATTTCATTACTTGACACGGTTGCAATGATATGCAGTAATTTCGCATGATCAATGAGAATTTGTCATAGTGCACCGCTGTTGACCCCGGGGGTAATGATTATTTCAGACCCACTAGGGTATGACACAAGAAGACGCCTTACGTCAGCTGCCAGCTGCCAGAGGATGCAATAACTCCCGCGAAAATTGAAATACAGGGGCTAGTGTAAACATTAGTCAACGCAAAGACTCGTAAATGAAATTTGCAAAGAAAGTTGCATTTTTGAAGGCTTTAATAATCTGTCAGAGAGAAAACAATCATCATGATGCATTTTGTCATTTAATATGAACATACGCAAATAATGAACACTCTGAATCATATATAGTTATCTTTGGAGAATTTAAGGCTAATTTTTTGCATTTAACCCGCAATTTATAATCTAAAGTGAGTTTTTGTCATAAAAAACTGCTGTTTATAGCATAACATATTCTTGACTCGTTGTTGGAAAATGTCAGAAAAGCTCGCTAAAGCAACCCTAACTCGGTAATATTTGAATCTCTTAAAATTAATTGTTTTCTACTTTGTTGCTGGTTGATCAACAAAAGAACTGTTCTTTATAGTGTATGAAGACAACGTCAAAAGAAATGTTTTGTTTGTAGATTTGAAAACGGTCAGTATTATTTCATTAACAGAATCTAAGTATAACTTTAAGCTGGAATAGGACTAAACCAAATTTTTCAGTTTTCCAGTCAAACAACATATGAGACGCGACACGAGAAAACCAACAATGTGATTGTGCGCTCAGACATGCCTGGGCATCCATCTGATCAGACTCTTCCTTAGCGGCTTAAAGGGTAGCTAAGGATCTCAGCTACCTCCGTGCGGACAGCGAAGACTCTGATCAGACTGGGCGGATGCCCAGGCTGATCTGAGTCTGCGCTGGGCGCACAACCACTTTGTTGGTTTTGTCGTGTCGCGGCTCATATCATCAAATGCTTTGATCATTTGTATCTCACTAAAAGACTTCCTTTTGAGCATGAAACAAACAATTTCTGTTCTAATGACGTCGTGAAAATGTGATGGTTTGACGTTTTTTACGCAGAACTTTTAGCTCTCAGATATCCGCATTAATCGTCCGTGGAGGTATTGAGATAAATTCTAAACAGACTAACATGCCGTCAAGATGTCCGTAAAGATGTGCTTACTTTCCGCCTAATCCATACGCATTACGAGTGAATTGATGCAAGCATTAATTTTCATTAGCTGTTGAAATTTTTGTTGTTTTCACGTAAAAATTGAAACTCAACTCCTCATCTTCCCATGACGTCATAGAAAAAGAAGTATTTGTTTCAGATTTAAAAGAAAATCATTTCATAATTTAAAACAAGGTTGAATTTCTTGGTCTTCTTGTTCTTTTTACAAGAAGACTTAAGTTTAGGATCCAGGGGGCCGTATTCATAAAACGACTTAAGTCGTTGCTATGCGGTTGCTAAGGCTAAATATCTTTAAAGGAGATTCCCTACAGCTATGAAATTTGGTCTGGAGGAACAGTCTTTGTAAGACTGTTCCTCCAGACCAAATTTCATAGTTGTAGGGAATCTCCTTCAAAGAAATTTAGCCTTAGCAACAGCATAGCAACGACTTAAGTGGCTTTATGAATACGGATCCAGGATCTGTACACATCCATGACAAAAAAGAATGGGTTTTATCATACAGTTTAAGTATCCAAAGCTATACATCAATTTGACGTTTAACTTGCCAACTGACGTTTGTTTTTTTAACATCACCGTTCACTGCGTTTTCAGTGACTCAATGAATGAGCTGGCTCAGTGATTGATACCAGTTTGCCCATCTTCGATGAACAAGTATGGCGCAAAATTAGATAAACACATCGATTTAACCTGAAGGAAGACATTTGAAGTCAGCTTTGCGTAACATTGATTCTTTGTTCTGTGCCTGCAATAGAAACTAATGACTGCAGCGAAAAGTTGGAAATGGGGTCATTTCGCCCATTTGTGAAATTAAATCTAAAAGAGTTCCTTCAAGAGCAGAGAGCACATTCGCAAGAAGGGAAATGGGCCATACTTCGAAGTTTCGGCTATATGAGCCTCATCAGTGACCCTGAAATGATCTGGTGACGAAACCCAGAGAATAACATTCTTTAATTTCTTAAATTTTATAAGGCAGTCGATTCAAAGACTGATATTAAACAGGGGTCCAAATGTTGAAAAGGCAATGATCTAAATTATGAGTCTAAAACAAATCGAACATTTCTGAAAAGCCTGACGTTGATGACGATAGCTTTTCTAGTACAACATACACGTGAGTTATAATCAGGCAGGTGTTGTTTGTTTCTCCACAACCCCCATGGTTCGAAACCTTAATAGACACATTACCTTGGTGCGTGATGAGTTTTGAGTGTGTACAATTTTACTGGTCTGATAAGGCTCACGCCACCGCTGACGTTCAGTGACACAGCAGTCACTGACTGCCACCCTAATGCAACTTTTTCTAGCTCTGGGCACATTGAGTGCGGATCTCCTGGCCCCGAGGTTATAAAACATTTTTTCATGCTCAGCTGAGTTGAGCATTTTTACCTGCTAATTAATTGAAAATTACTGATAAGTACAGTCATGCTCAGTTCAGCTGAGTATGAAATTTTCTCCGCTTATGAATATGAAAATGCCAACATTAGTTGGCATTTTCATATTTATCAGCAGAGAAAATTTCCTGCTCAGCTGGGTTGAGCACGAAAAAAGTTTTATAACCTCGGGGCCTGGTCTACTGGATTGCAGATATTGATAGGACATAGGACTGGCTACGTACAGTTCCACTAACAAGTGTCAGCCTGTAAATTTGAAAAATGCCAAATTGTTACATCGACTCTAATAAGACATGGTTAGTCTAGAATATCATTGGTATAAAAATTCATCTATCGGAAATTATAGAATCCGTTTCATTCCTAGGGGGTGGTCGGGTGGTGCAATGGTGCTGGGTAGCTTTCAGTGCCGGGGCGTCCTATTAATTCGGATTATAGTAGGGCAAGGGCCTACTGTGCTTGCAGTAGGTGCGGGTGGGTTGTTTGGACATTTTTCTCTCGTCTATCATTTCTCTCTTCTTTCTCCCTCTCTCTCTGGGAGACGGCCCGATATAGACTGAAATACTGTCTCAAAAGGCCATAAAACCCCAAACAACCAACCAACCAAAAAGTTTTATTCCTATGGTTTGTACACTATGACAATATAATTTTATAGACTGAAGCTAGTGTAATAGGACATATGCCGCCCGTCTTAACTGTTCTAATACATCAAGAATACTTTCTCATGACGTGGCAAGTCTAACCTGCAATTCGCTACGAAAATACCAGATCATGCGAAATTTTCTTAGCCATGTTTGATGTTGAAAGAAACATGGAATTGGAAAATAATATTATATGAATTTGATTGAATCTAATTTATAATCGTAATCATGTTTATACGTGTTTGATTACGAAAATAAACAGAACTCCCGTTCTATGTAATTACTCCGTGTTCTGGTGTCATCAGTTACATAATGAGGTATAGTGCATTTTGAAAGGAATGAAAACTTTGCCTAAGGTTGCGTTCTAAACCGTTCGATCCGAAAAAGATAGTAATCGTTCGCAAGCATACAAACCAAAACACACGCACACACACTCACAAAACCCTCAAACAACTGCGTGATACCCCACCACTGCATACCAATATAGCTCGTCAGTTTTTTTCCTGACTTATATTATTCCCCTCTTTCCCAACAGGGGTCATCCAAGGGAGCAAAATTTTGTCATGACAGGACGATTACATTACTTTTTGACTTCTGTACTGTAAATTCCAGGAAAAAAAGCACTCCCAACTCTAATCATATATATTTTCAGCCATTTTATACATAAATATTTACACTTGCCACTGGCTTCCCATAGGTAAACCGTATAGAGCAACTGGCTTCATACACCGATGAACGACAGTTGATCATGTGACGTTGTCGTCAAGCGACGTCTAAGGTAAACAAACGTCTTGATTGGTCCACGTAACGTTCGATTGACGCCACGTTATGGCGACGGCTGTTTAACGTAAAGGATGAATACGTCGTTTCTGTCTTTTCTCCGACGCATATTTTGCATATTCTACATTAAATTACCACGAAAACAGCACAGAAAGGTAAAAAAATAAAGTGTAAATATAAGAATAAAAATTTGAATTTTCAGCTTTCATCGTGTGATGAAGCCAGTGGGCGGAGCTAAAATGTGGGCACGGATCAGGGAAAGATAACCCCCTTTGGCAAACTCATTATCTCCACAAGACGCTTTTATTACTTTTATCCAAGTTTCCAAGTTTATTAATAACTCAGTACATGGGAAATACATGTAATATGAGTCAATAAAGTGATATACAAAATAAGTTTCATAAGTTATTATTCTCATGTAATTTTCAGAAAAAAATCTCGTTTAATTTGGATTTTATGTCACCGACTGGGTTCGGACTCTGGATAGTAATACAACACACAAGACGATATGACTGATGATTCTATGATGATTTAATGAAAATGATACGGCACCATGACTTCACATCTGCAAATATAATATATACAAAATATATTATCAGGTACAAAAGAGTACTAGACAGTAAGTGTAAACCTTACTGCTGTCTGTCTAAATGGCAAGTGCACTGAGCCATGCAAGGTGAACATGCATTATTAGTATGCAGTATGCCATTTAACGGTATTTTGAGTATATAAGGGAAGCCTAAAGAGTAGGGACTATAATGGTTACCCCATTCAACCGATATTGTTATTACGGACGATGTAACTTCCGAACCGTTGCGTCGGAATATACGCACGACGTCACGTTAATGTAAAGACCACCGTCGCATCGGTGTACGGACCATAATATAGATTAACCAGACTATGACATTTATTATCATTTTTATGCATGTATAAAAACTGTAGGCATGTGCTGTTGGCATTGGCGACGAACACACATGCACTGTAAACGGCAAATTTTCGCTAACGCTTATTTTCGAGAATGAGAATAATACAATTAAAAATATTCGCTAAGTTCGAATTTGAGATTTTTCTTCATGTTTTCATATACATGGCTGTCATCATTTTCGTGATATATTTTTTTCATTATTATTTTTTTCGTTGAAATTCGTAATTGTAAACTAAAAATTTTACAAACAAACAAAAAAAAAAAAAAAACAAGCAAATAAATAAATAGAAAGAAAATCCGATTTACGGTAGTCTTTGATCACAAACAGGTTACCAGGTGCGACCATAGATAACATTCGTTTGAAATATTACGTTAATATTGCGCAAAAGAGTCTAGACTAATTTGACGAAAGATTGCGCAATAAACAATTTGCACTGAAAAAGTAGAGTAATTTTGCGCAAGAGTAGATTTAAACCTGCTCCCTTACGGACATGTACTTGCCGTCTGTAGGTCAGTGACGTAATGTGGCGTAAGAAAACGTCATGGTATACTGTACAGGTAATATTAGGTAAGGTGTGTTAACCGTTTAGTGTAATTTTTGCGTTATTTCAATATTCCATCTAATACACTGTACACGTACATTGTTAATTATTGTTAAATATTGCAATATTTATTCATTCTCACCCCTTAGGTAAAATACGTACTGACTGACCCACCATTTTTTTTTTATCAAACGTACGTTTAATTATGTGTCTGTTAAATTGAATTGTATTTCTTCAGTTTCAAAACAGTAACTTGGAAACCTCAAAATTATAAAGGCCCAAGATAAAATTATTTCAGCTTTTTCGGTACAAGTTGATCCATATTAGGAAGGTATCTGCTTTGAACGAAATCCTTCATAGCTCGGTTAATACTGTCTTAGATACACTATGGGAAGCAAGGGTGTATCTACCTATACGGCAATACGCAGGTGCGTATTGAAATTTTGTCAAAATTGACAAAATTTCAAACACACCTGCATATTTGTATGCTGAAATGTTAAAAAGTAGATAAGATTTTAATACCAACTGCCAACGAGGCTGAAATACTACCTTTCCATTCAAGGAGTCGAGTTTAAAACATGATTGTGCATATAACATGAAAATGCTCCTAGTTACGCCCCTCGGAAGGCATTTTGCTGTTTGGTAGGTAAGTCCCGTTTGCCCAGAAACACTCGCTGCTCAGAATATAGCCTATTTCCTGGTCACGACTGGCTCTTTCTAGGCCACAGGACTCTTACAGCTTTTTGATGAAACCGAAAATCAAGGACTCTGTCGCAAAAGTTGAATACGAAAATGACGGAATAATTTGTGCACGGGCGTCAGCTGAAATTTTGTCCAAAGTACGATTTTTTGTGGTTCATTCAAAAAAAGTGAAAGTGTTCTTAGAAGCCGAAAGAAGTGAAGTGGAAAGTGCCGCATAGCTCAAGAAGTGTAAAATATTTGATAATATGAATAATAAGATGTCGTAAACCAAGATTCACTCCGAACGTCGTCATTTTTCTGTGCCGAATATCAAAACGAAAACCACGTGATCCCCCACTCCCTAAAATTATCGATATTAATAAGCACATGACGTTGTACCCAGCGTTGTTCAAACGTCATGGACGTTGTCTGATCTTTGGATCAACGTTGTCCAAGCGTAGTGTGCCCATTGGTTTAAAGTGTGCTGAATTCGAGAAAGCAGCATATACGTAGCCACGTAACAGGAAGCCTGGATAAGGGGTTATAAAGCTCTTTTTTCTCTGCTCAACTCAGCTGAGTATGAAACATCAAACTAGTACTAAACAAAGTCTGTGCATTTTGAAGTGATATTGCTTTTCACATAATTTCTTTTACATGAATACTGAAAACAAGCCATATTTAGTATATTTTGTTTTTTGTTCAATGTTAAAATTTGAGCACAATCTCAGATGAGTATATAAATATTGAATTTGGGGTTGTTGTCAGGTAATTTTTATCACTTTTTCGCTTTGTGCTTTTAGTCATTTTAAGAATCAAAAGACCTATTGACCAGGTACTAGTAGTTTGTGTGTGCAGCTCCATTTTATGTATCAGTCTGAAATTATGCAGGCTTCTTTTACAAGGTCTGTATTTTCGTGTTTTGGCCGAATAATATTTACCTTTTTTTTTTCGTTTTGCGAACTTAGTCAATTTTCGTATCTGAGTATCTAGTGACTATAGAACTTTTCCTGAATTATTCTGAAATTTTGCAGGCTATTTTTGTCTCTTTCTTTATGGGAGGCGGCTTGATATGGACAGATATAATAAACTTGCCTCAATGGGCTGGAGACCCCAAGACAGCTAATCAACCATCAAACAATTTAATTCGTTGTTAAAATTCTAAGTTTTGAAAAAAAAAAACCACTAATAAACATTAAGAATCTAAACGCAATTAAGCTTACATAGGCTTCGTAGCGGCTCGTAGAAACAAGCGCGCTTCTGGTCGCAACAAGACCACCGCTTCGTGTAATAAAAT
This sequence comes from Ctena decussata, assembly GCA_963989385.1. Taxonomy (NCBI): domain Eukaryota; kingdom Metazoa; phylum Mollusca; class Bivalvia; order Lucinida; family Lucinidae; genus Ctena; species Ctena decussata. The sequence continues at coordinate 34,299,420 of OZ022499.1, read as the reverse complement.
CTAATTTATGTCACATTTTCAGCTTATTAAATACATAGATACATGTATGTCCGTCTTATTTATAGCGGTAATTAGGTAGCATTATTCAAGGCGAAATGACCCTCTGAACTTTTTGACATTACGTCAAGAGTTAGGCAACATATGTGGATATTTTTAGGCCATTGGGTAACATTTTATTTGCCATAGTTTCGAGCTAATTTTCTAGTGAAAAGGTCAAACGTAATATTTTTCAACTGCTTTTATTTGAGGATTACCACTACGTCCAATGTTGAAGCTTAAATTTTACACGTTTAACTGGTGTTATCGTAAAAACTTTAATACTGGATCCTGAATTCTGAAAAAAATTCGATATGTCAAAATTTGGAATAGCCAACAGTGCAGACTCAGACTGTCCATAGATTTTATTAAAGAGCCGTGACACGACAAAACCATCAAAGTGGTTACATGCGCCCAGCGCAGACTCAGATCAGCCTGGGCATCCATCCAGACTGACCAGAGTCTTCGCTAAGCGCTAAAAGCGTAGCTAAGGGTCGAAGCTACCTCCATGCGGACAGTGAAGACTCTGAGCAGACTGGGCGGATGCCCATGCTGATATGTGTCTGCGCTGGGCGCACAACCACTTTGTTGGTTTTGTCGTGTCTCGGCTCTTATTGTTTTTGTTGTTGGTTTTCAATTAAAATAATTACTGACCAAATGAATAAATCTATAAATAAAATAAAAGTCGACAAATGCATGTCTTCAATGTTTCAGTTGAAATATAAGATAACATCCTTCAGTTTAGGCTTTTGTCAGTCTAAGATGTTAGAATTAATAAAGCCCACTGTCTAACACTTGCTGAATGTCATTATATTTCAAACACACGAAGATGTTGGAGTCCGGAGTCTGATATAAAGATTTCAGAGAGAAGTGACATTTTAATATGAATAATATGGCTAAAAGGATTTCTAACATCTTTGACTCAAATAAGTCTACTTTCAGTTCCGATTAAGGTGATTTATAAGAAAAACTAGGACTGGTTCCCAAACGGGAGTTATAATAGTATGGTCTCCAGTTTTCCAGCATGAAATCTGGATTTAAAATATACCTTCTTCGTTTTGATTGTCTACTTTCAGTTCCAATTTATATGAAAAACTAGGACTTGTTCCCCAAAAGGAGTTATAATAGTATGGTATCCAGTTTTCCAGCATGAAATCTGGATTCAAAATATACCTTCTTCGTTTTCATTGTCTACTTTCAGTTCCGATTCATATAAAACTAGGACTTGTTCCCCAAAAGGAGTTATAATAGTATGGTCTCCAGTTTTCTAGCATGAAATCTGGATTTAAAATGTACCTTCTTCGTTTTGATTATAATGAAATGATATTTCATTTAAACTATGATTTAGAGATTATTTAGAAGAAAAAAAATCAGCTATAAATACATTAAACTATCTGCATAAGATTGCATAATTCAACGAGTAGGGTTTTAATTAAAAGAAAGTTTAAAATCAAACATTTTCTGTCATTTTGCATTTATAAAATATGGCAAATATGATAATTTCGGAAACAAGCATTATGTTCCTGCGCTAAAGTAGGAAATGTCACTTTCTCTGACCTCCACACCGGACGTAATAAGTCCCCAAGAGTATAACCCTCTTATGTAAGTGACAATGTATGTTGTTAATAAGAACACAACACAAAGCAGCGAATCCATTGTTCAACGAATGTTCTATTATGCAATTTTCTAAATACTAGTGAAAATTGTGGACATAAGCTGGGGGAAAAGTTCACCGTACTCTTATGCAACATTCTGTAAAGCTTTCTATTAAGCATGATTCAGCCACGAACGGGGGCAACGCTGCCTTAACGCAATAGCGATCTGTAAATACACAGACCAGTCAGCGCGGATAATCCGCGCTGGCTGGTTTGCGTATTTGCAGTTCGCTTAAAAGTTTCAACGGATTCTATACCGAAAGAACTGTCGAAAACAGCAACTGTTTTGGCAGTGGTACGCGGATTCTGGCTTAGTCATTTAGTCTTCAGGAATGGCGTTAAGGCAGATTTTTTCAAGACTGAGGGTCAATTGGTCAATTTGTGTAAGAGTGGCGTAATCTTGATCAATCCACGGTCATGACCCACGTACACAGCTGCTCGATAAACTGGGCCAACGGGGGAACACAAATGTATCTAAGGAATTAATGTACAAAGTATTTTATTATTGAGTAATATTCTAATTTAATCCTCGATCTAATGATCTGTTATGCTCCTCATAAATAAAAGAAAATTTGAGAAAATCCAAAATTATGAAATAAATGGCAATCGTCCAACCACCAGAGTCAAAATCTTCTTATGAATTATATATCGAAGTATATTATCAAAATCCTGTCCTTCCAACTTCATGTAATCACAAAATATTTGTGGTAGCCGACTTTGGCGGTTCAAACAAACCTTCGGCGGTTTTAAACAAACCGCCAAAGTTGGCTACCGCAAAAATCGGATTTTGGTACTTGTATCGATAACTATTTTAAACAAAACTTAGTCCTGTTTTGCTCTGATAACAATTACTTCTAGGCGCAAATATCACGATTTTACAGAAAATTAAGATATTTTAGTCTCCTATATCGCCAGATTTCTCTCCTAATTGTATGTTAGAAATATTGCAATGTCAAATGAAATGAAACTCTACGGAACGCTGAAAGGGACATGTATTTTCTTTACTTGAGGGAACACAGTAGATTTAGGCCGAAACATACTATTTTGATAAAACAAAGATATTATCTTGAAGTTACACGATGTTCCTGTAGGATGATGTATTATTCTCTCGATGTCTTCAGGTATGAAATAATATTAAAATGCAGGGATGTATATAAGCTTTTACATTCAGGCCTCAAGCTCTCTGTGGGAATAAGATACCAGTTCCAACAAGATAATATCTTAAGGTCTCAAGATAATACATCGTTCCCTCACAATAAATAAAATACATATTAATTCAGGGGTTTTTGTATGAAACGGTGTTTTTCAGCTACTGACACAGTGAGCGCAACCAACAATAGATTTTTCTGCTTGATCATCGCAACAAAAAAGGACTGTTTACGCAACATAAGTAATAGATTAAGGTATATTGGTGGTTAAGATTTGGCCCCATTTGAGATGAGAGACAAAAATGAAACTGACAAAGCTGCTTCCCCTGAAAGTGTAGCAGTTTACCTTAAGTCGAGAACATGACCATGAAAGATAACCGTGTCTCTGTGCAATGCATTGCTTTGCAGAATTTCTGTCCGCAAGTAAATTTACATTTTGGTGCTTCGCCTCTCTAGACAGATTGCAGTCGAAGATGTTAGAAATAGAGGATCTTACACGAATGGTCATTTCATATGAAAGTTATGAAACGAGCCTTCGGCGAGTTTCATAAATATCATATGAAATGACCACGAGTGAAAGATTCTGTTTATTATATGACCCTTTAAAATGGGATTTTAAAATGCCTTCAAACTGAACATTATTTCAATAAAAATGCATTGTTGACACGAAAATTGTCAATGGCGTTACGTGTACGCGCCTAAGTGTTATTACACGTGTGGTCATACGATTTTTATGACACGACGTTATCCACTGAATAACGGCAACGGCATATGATAAATTCTCTTAGACATATATTCGTTTTTAACAATTTTACTTCTATCTAATATCTTTAGTATATTCCTACTCCAACCAGAGCTCTAGATAAGAGGGAGTATTTGGTAATAATTGTGGATTTATGGATAATTTAGATCAATTCTACATAAACACATATGTTGTGACCCCTCATCTGAACCGTCTCGATGAGACGGTTCAGATGAGGGGTTACAACATATGGTTTCAATGAGAAATAAGAAAAATTATCTCGAAATATCATCGAATAATCCCTATTATCTAGAGCTATGTCCAACATCTTCAAGGTGGAGGGAGGTGTAAAGGTATCAGAGAGGCATGTGAGATTAGATATGAATTCTAACATCTTGGATTGACAAAAGTCTGATCCACCTCGTGAACAAAGAAGAAAATTCTCAGGATTTCAGTAAGAAATACTCTTTTATTTGTGTAAAAAATTAACAATACATAAACATATAAAACTAAGAGCGAGCATCCAGTTCTAAACCCAGTAGACACGCAATGTTGAAACAACACTGAATCAAATCAACTTTGATTGAACGTCACAGAATTGAATCAACGTCAGATTAATGCTATTTCAATGTTGTTTGCCAGCTGGAAATGATACTTACTGTATCAAGAACTCTGAGTACAGTTAAAGTGTATCTGAAACGAAACTTTGATGAATAACCCTTTTTGACTTTGGAAAAAATTAAGGAAAATAATCAGATGCATCTGATAGCTTAAATTTCATGCCAGTACAGCAGTTATAACTCTGAATTGTTTTTGGTAATTCTCCATCAAATCATACGTTGCGATCCCTGATTAGAACCGTCCAATGAGGGATCATAACGTGTAGTTTTATGACGAAAAAGGGAAACTTATCCCAAAATTATAACGAAATCCCCAGCCCTGATTATAGCAGTCATACGTTTACGACGTACCTGGTGATAATTCTTTTATAGATACTTTTAGTCATTTTTTTTCGTAAAATCTATGTTGTGACCTCATAGAGGGGGACACACCATATGTTATATGGAGCATTAAAGAAAACTAAAAGAACATTGTTATGATCACCAGGTACTATCTTGTCTAGACCTTTGTTCTGAAGTTTAAAAAAAATCGATATATTTGAACTTTGAAGAAATTAAGCAGAACCACTGAAATTTAAAAGCTCGGTAAAAATACAGACATATAAACAACAGCTTTGGAATTCGCAGCATCGACCGGACCAAATCAATACCACAAAAACAATAACAAAAACATTACCATACAGAACTTAAATTTAAAATGAACTGGGCCACCAAGAACTGTCACAAACCCTTAAAATACTTTGACAAACACAAAAAAGAATGACATAATGTACAGCTGACTCTCGCTATCTCAAACACCGACGTCTCAAAGCACCCGCTTATATCAAAGAATATATACATGTAGTTTCGACACATTTCCTATTTTTTTTACATTTCAACTCCTGTTATCGCAAACTACTGGTATCTCAAAGTAAATTTTCTGGGACCAGAAAATTTACTTTGGGTTATCAGTAGTTTGTGATGAACTTCGACTTTGAGATATCGAGAGTTGACTGTACATATCTCCAGTTAAAGGTACCTGGAGCGCTGATGTTGCATGATAATTGATGGCAATTCCCTGAGATATAGAGAGACATGTTATCTGAAAATACGATACTTATTTGCTACATATAAAAACAGTATGTTTGAAAATGAGGATTTTTTCCTGAGATAGAACAGTACACTTGTATGTCTTTAATATAAACAAAATATGGGCACATATTTGTAGAAATGAGTAAAAATGAAGACGAATAAAGGAAAGGGTATGGAAAGGTTTGTGAAACCTAAGAAAGGAAGAAAAAAAAGTTTTCAAAAACATTTGATTGCGATCTGTGTTAGAAGTATCAAAAAAAAAAAATCCAAAATGTAAAAATCCAAAATGTATAGTTTCAGTACTTGAGATTTTGATAAATTATGATTTTAGCTGTAGTTTTTTTTTATAATTACGATTTTAGCTGTATCTTTGTTGTGTTATTTATTATCATAATAGCAAGAGAAATACTATAGAGTCTTCACAACAGAAATGGAAAGTCATGCGTTAACAAATTCTAATTTTCTAACATAAAAATTTTATTATCTCTGAGCTTGAAAAGAATGGAAAAGACTTCCTAAAATATAAAGTATATCTGATTTCCCTGAAAGAAAAGTTATAAGCTTTCCATGAAATAAAAAAAAAATATATGACATCCATAAAAGTTTTCCGTGAATGAAAACAATACTTATTAAGATTCGCATAATACCTTACTAAACAATATATTACTTTGCCATTTCTTATTTAATGTACTGATGAAACATAATCATGACACATGTAATTTGAAACAGTTCAAACATATACATATAAAAACAATATATAATCTCTATGTATTTGTGTGTTCATACACTTAGCACATTTCTTAGCACTCAACACAAGCATTTATACACATCCAGCACTAGACATTTTCTCACAGCACCTACTGAAACTTTTAGCACATTTACGCTTCATAAACACTTATTTCCAGATACGAGAGCTTTTAGTGATGCTTCTGGGATTCTGCATAAATAAAGGATCTTACACTCAAGGTCATTTCATATGAAATTTATGAAACTAGCCTTCGGCGAGTTTCATAAATTTCATATGAAACGACCACGAGTGTAAGGTTCTGTTTATCATATGACCCTTTCAAATGAGTTTTTAATGTTTTGCAACTGAGCATTATTTCAATATAAAAAACGCATTTTTGACATGGACGTTGTCAGTGACAATAAGTGTACTCGCCAAAATGTTATTAAACCTGGGGTCATACGTTATCCACTGAATAACAGCGACGTCATATGATAAAACGTGTCATGAATTGCATTAGAATTTAGCTGAGGCGACTCTAATGAGATGGCATAGCATGAGGTCTATAAACAGAAAAAAATATCCCAGGTTAGCATCTAATACTCTAAACTGCACTACAAAGTTAAGAGCCATATTAGGAGAAAAAAGAAGCTTCGCCCCAAATAGGGTCCTTCAAACATTTTAGCTCATCTGCATTTCATATTTGTTCACAAATTTTAGCACATGTTGGCATGACAATAAAAGACAAAAGTTTAAAGGAAATACATGCTTGATCTTTTCATGCGGACAAATCGGGGCAGGAACATTTCATTGCAGTGAAGATCATGACGAGTGGCTCATCTGAATTTAAAATGTTGCGCATACTGTTTTAGTTTCCTACTTTTCTGAATAAAAGGCTTTTACAGAAGTTTCAAGAAAAAAATGATCCAGCCTGATATAGCCTCGAGCTCTTTTTAACTTAGATATGAATCTTAACTTTTAATGTTGTGTGTTAGTGAAAAGCTAATTCACAACAGAGCAAAACGTTAAAACAACATTGATTCAACGTTGATTCAATGTTGGGTCAACGTTGCGACTCCATTAATTTCCATTAATCCTTTCACTTAGTGAGATTTTGTTCCACTTATCAATCATAACAATATATTGTAAAATAGTCCAAACACACACACACACACACACACATGTATAAATGTCGCACACTACTACATGAACAAAATACCGTATATATGGTAATTTTCGCGGTGTCCCATTTTTCGCGGTATTTCGCGGTCACTTAGAAACCGCGAATATTAAAATCGCGAATAATTGCCTGTTTCTTACAAAGTGTCTTCTGTAGACACAGTGTTCATATATTTTGTTTATGTTTTTTTTTTCAGTAGTTGCTGGTAATTTTCACTTGAACCAGTTCTTTCATTAACCAGTGGCGGCCCTGCAGCATGTTAATGAAAGAACTGACTCAACTGAAAAGGAAATAGTTCTGCTTTTCGAGCATGTTGCTAACAGCGAAAGTTAAAAATCGCGAAAATTAATATTGTTTTTGACCCTTAACCGCGAAAATTTGATCCCGCGAAAATTACCGTGTATACGGTATTAACTCCCTCATACAATTTTACGCTCAGGAAGTCATGGTAATGTGCCGGGTTTATAGAACGTTCTTTTTACCCAATAATTATTGAAAATTAATTAATTTCAAGATAGTTCAAGATAGCAAATCAATTTATTATAACCCTTTTATGTTCTTTCTCTTTCGTCCAAGAAAAGTATTTCGAAATACACTCAGCTATTAAGATATCCTTAGTTTCTTTTCAAATTCTATAATGCTATTTCTAAATTTTAGCAGCTGCTTCAAAATGCATAATAATTAAAACAAAAACTGCTACCACGTGAACACTGACCAACTTTAACAAGCTGCGGTTTTTAATTATCCTTCTACATGTCCAAGTAATTTGTACAATAACTCAGCAATTTCTTTCAGGAATTATTTTAAGGTAACTGGACACACTTTCAGGGGAAGCAACTCTCCTATTTTCATTTTATCCCTCTTCTCTATGGAGTCAACACTTAAAGAATTTGCTCCTCTAGGAGCTAATGCTTTCATGAGTAAACTCCATTACAATAGGGTTTCGTTAGTCAGGGAAGCATAAAGAATGTCACGAAATTTTTCCCCTTTGTAAAAAAATAGTGGAGAAAAACAGGGAAGTGTACCCAATCACCTTAATCTAATCCAAGCACTGACACATTGTTTATCTTTCCCTATAACACATCCAGCACACACACACCTTTGTCATGCACCAAGTTGCCTTTAATGTTCTTGAGGTATATATCAGGTGTATAGTTCCCTAGTTTCCTTGGAAACAAAAGGGGCAAGCAAACGATGTTAGTAACACAAACATTTTGTAAGTTTTGATCAATGAGAAATAAATCACTATAAAGACTATAATACACATTTACACACTCTTATCACTGGTTCATCACAATCTATTATATAACATGTAATGTAATTTCGCAGTTTCATTTTTCAAAATGGCAACTTGTGCTCTCAATTTGAGATTTTCTTGTTCGAGAAATGCAGCCCTCATTGCTATTTCTTCCTCTTTCTGTCGCCTAGTGTCTCTAGACCTTTTCGCTGCTTCATTGTTTTTTCTTCTTCGTTCCCAGTATAAATTGTCTTTCTTCTCCTCAGGCACATGTTTGAGTTTCTTACTTTCTGAATCAGAATTTGATGCAGAATCATTTTGAGTGGTGTTTCTACTGTCAGATCTACGTTTTCTCTGAAGCAAATGAGATGTCAAAGGTGTGATAGGAAATGTAGGAAATGCCGCACTGTCATATAATGATGATAATCCTAAAGCACCGTTTAAACCAGTGGGTAATGATGTTGATGAACTTGATAACAATGGCGATGTCGGCGTAAACATTGATGACATAGACATAGCATCCATTGGATATGATTTGAATGGACGGCTGCTCCCGGGGGTGGTTGGTGACGAAGGTTCGGGTCTGTCGCTGTTTGTGTCTGGATTTGATGTGGGTGAGTCCCTGAGTGAAGTCGGGATAGGTCCTGAGACTGGTTTTATGGCTGAGGTTGGTGCTGAAGTGTCGCTGTCACTGCCATCGGATACGAGACGCCGTCTTGGTGATGACTGAGGGGACCTGGACGGAGAGTCGGAGGAAAATCTCCTACTCCTAAACCCTCCAATATCTGCTGTGGACTTGGCTGACAAGTCTAAAACTGCGTCCGTCATCTTGTTACTGTGTCTGAAATGAATAATGCAGTAATTGCGGTTACTACTGGGACACTTAAGGAGAATTACTACAGTTTCAGGCGAAGCGACTCAGCCATTTTCAGTTTTGCCTCCCTTCAGTTCAGGGGCCGTATTCGTAAAACGACTTAAGTCGTAGCTACGCTGTTGCTAAGGCGAAATTTCTATGAAGGAGATTCCCTACAACTATGAAATTTGCTCTGGAGGAACAGTCTTTTTAGACTGTTCCTCCAGAGCATATTTCGTAGTTGTTGGGAAGCTCCTTCATAGACATTCAGCCTTAGCAACAGCTTTTATGAATACGGCCCCAGGAAAGAATGTGCTCCTCTTAAAGAATTTACTGAAAGGATTCGTCTCCTCTTAAAGAATTGACTGAAGAATTGAATCGTTGTAAATATGGCAGAAAACCTGGAGGCATCCATACCAATTAAAATATTCAAAACTTTAATTTACCGACAATATCTACAAAATTTCCCCACAAAAACGGTTGTCAGACTCTAATCTGGGTTTGCAAATTTTCTAAATACTCGATTCGAAAATAGCATGATGGGCATTTCCCCGACACACCACTTTACCGGCCTTGGGATCTCATTTAAAGGAATGTATTTAGACAATTAATTTTGTTATCACTGAAAATAATGTCTTTTTCTTTTTTTTTTTTTTCTTTTTTTTTGTATTTCAATCATTTATCTTGTGAAACAAACTTATGGTCAATTATTCTTCTGATTTTTTGACATTTGACTTTCGAAAATAAATCTGATTCATTATTGCGCATGTTATGTATGTGTCACGCAAAAGCAATTTGTAAACAACATCAACAGCCTTCCCAGATGTCGTTAAAAAGATACAGTCAGACAGAAGTATGTATTGAAAAATACAAATTTAATAGATAATGACGTTCAGGACTTGTACAAGCGAGATTTAGCATCTAGGAATCGAGCAATCTTAGGAGAAAAAAAAATCAATAACAATCGGACAAGCACAAGTAGATATTTGTAAATAACTGATTTGTTATACAAACTAACTCTTGATTTATGATGATCTATACTCCAATAAGTTCAAGGATAAGTCACAATATATATGATAGGTGTTGATAAATGTCCTACCGTTTTCATGTAGTTTCCGAAAATTTTCAAAAATCCAAGAAGTGAAAATAAAAGTGTAAATTCCCCGTTATATGTATTGTACAATATGACCCTCCTACTAACTAACACTGACTGCAGTGGTCAGCCAATGACCACAGCTTATAGCGTTGTTGAGCAGTTTGAACTTTTGATGACCTTCTTACACAATCATAGCATAAAGAACGATGAGTATGACGTATCATAAGTTAAATTTCATCGTGAAAGCGGCGTTTGGCAAGGGGTTGTGCATACGCCTTTTGTTTTTAATGATGTGCTATAGGGGAAAGATGCAGTTGCATAATATAGCATAAGCATTATGCATCTTTGATAATGTTAAAGAGCTTGCTTTGCACTAATGTACAAGCGGTCAGTTAGGTCGAATTGACCTCAGGGTTGTACGAGGTAGTAGATATGATCTACAAAGCAACGATTTTTGGGGAAAAGATGGGCATCTTCGATAAACTTGTAAATGATAGTTGTAGCACAGAAGCACCTTAAGTTACGGTGAAAAAGTCAGATTTAATAAGTTTTTGTTTGATTGGTTGAAATATAAGCGTTTCTGACAAGACCGACGCGCGTTCAGGACGGTATTTTCCAGAGTAAAAGTTTTTCATCATTATTATAACAACATTAAACGGATATATGTAATCAGAGGCGTTTTACCCCGTCCAAAAACATACGATTTTTTTTATCGAAAAGTTTTACATATTGTATTAGTTTGAAATCGTTATAGTTTGTAATATTTAATAAACGACTTTAGTCAGCCCAAGGCAAATTTTATGCGTTTGACCCGTGGCATAGAATTTATTCTGGGAAAATAATCATATTATTTTTTACAAAATACAGCCACAGTCAGAACATTATAAGGTAGATAATATTTTGAATTTGATAAAGCAAAAACATGTACTGAAAATGATTAAGAAAAAACAAAACAAAAAAAAACACATTCCAATATTATATGATACGTTTTCATATATATGGCGTTTAAAAAAAAACAGTAGCGAAACACAGCCTTTGAAAAGATTTTAAATGTACAGATATACACATATATATATACTTCATTTTTGTTTTTAGTTTTGTGGCGTTGTATTTCTCCTCCAGAAGACCTATAAAAGAACACTTGAAAGTGATGGCAATGCTTATTTCTTTATCAGTTATGGTTGAAACTGATATAATAACTGGTCAGAAATTGATTACGGAATTGTACATAAACTTTTGATAAGCAGCCAAATAATGTGTAATGTTATGAAGTAAGCAAACATAATCGCCATCTTGTATCAATAGGCAATGTTTACCTAACAAGGTCACACGTGTTTAAATGAGGTGGAATTAAGGAGTGAGAGTAATGTAATATTATAAAAAGTTCTAAGTTGATTTTATGTAACTAGATTTAACCTGGTTAATTAGCCATCGAACTGTCAGTATTGATTTGAACAATTATCACAGTATCCGAACTACATGTACAATCTCTTCCGGTTTTCATAGCGTTGAATCGAGAGTACAAACGTTCGCTTATAACCAGTAGTCGGAAATCATTATGTTTTGATATTTTATCTGGAATCTGCTGCGTCATTTATAGCTATTCAGCTTTGAAAATGTAAAGAGGTAAGTTTAATATAATTTGCTCTTCGGTCTTTTACTTTATTATCCTGTACAATGTCGTGTATGGGTGGGTAGTAATTGGTACAGTATTCAAATCGCCCTTGGCATGATTCTTAAACCATTTTGAGCATTTTCTTACATGTTTTATAAAAATTCTTTAGAATAAACGGAAGGCGTTATCAATCTAAAGTTTGTTAGTTTTGATAAAAGAATGATATCTAGGTTTTGCACGACACAATCTCGTGTTAATTTTAAGCTGTTCGGGAAAAAAATCTGCGACGCCAAGGAGTTTTTCATTGTACAGGGCAATAAAGTAAATGACCGAAGAGAAAATTATATTAAACTTACCTCTTTACATTTTCGAAGCTGAATAACTACAAATGACGCAGCAGATTCCAGATAAAAACTCAAAACATAATGATTTCCGGCTACTGGTTATAAGCGAATTTTGTACTCTCGATTCAACACTATGAAAGCCGGTCGAGATGGTACAGTGCGTTCGGATACTGTGATTATCATACAGAGGTAATGCTACAGAGCGCATTCGGAAAGCCATTAAAGGGAGTTAACTGAGAAAAGATTCAGTTGAGCAAATAATTACACACATAACATGTTATTTGTATTTTTTTATAACTATTTAAGTTTGCCTTTGAGATGAGGTTTGCAAGCGAAAATACACTGTGGACTTTAATAAAGAATGTTCTTACATTTCATAGCGAAAATTTATACTTTTATATCTTTGAATGTTTGTGTTGTTTCTTCAAATGAAATGATTTTTTATCAAGACTTTCACTTTCACAAACATCTCTTAGTTCCGTTTATGCTAGAGTCGCAGCCTTGTCTATTTCTACATTTTTTTAATTTTCCCAGCCTCATACCCGGAAATAGGGTAATAAAATGAATAAAAACGTAACTTAAGAACTGTCATCAAATTGACAACTGCGGCGTTTTAACCGTTATCTAAAATTAGTATTGGAATTGGAAATTGCACGACAACGCGAGAAAAGATAATGCAGCTGTCATTGGAGACTTAGCGAAGACCCGGATCAAGAAGCACTTTCGGGCAATTCAGCGAGGTATTACCTGTTAATTTGTTTTGAACATGTTTCCAGTGTGGTATTTGAATCAATAATGATCGGGCAGAGTAGTAAAAGGCGTTGCAGAATATAGGCATAATGCTCAATTCACCTAAACTGGTCTCTGATTATTCTAGAGCTCCATCTTTGACAATTTTTTGGGAGTGAAAATTAAGGTGAAAGGGTACACTTTCATGGAAGCAACATTTTCGTTTTTTGTTTTTTGCCTCCCTTCAGAGTGGGGGTCAACTCTTAAGGGAAAAAATTGCTCCTCAAGGAGAATTTTTATTTCCTTAAAGAGTTGGTCCCATTTTTGAAAGGGTTAGGATGCCCATGAAAACAAACCTGAATTCACAAAAGTTGTTTTCCCTTATAAAAATGGTGGATAAAAATATGCACCCATGCATCTTAAGCTTTCTTTTTTTATTTCGCCGTTTCTGTACGAATTTGTTGAATGTAAAATTCATTAGAATCACCTCTTTTGAGGGGATTCTGCTGAAACTTAATACTGAAATAGAAAAATCTATTAAAGTTAATTAAATCTAAACCTCTAAAACTGTTGGTTTCTCTCGGGCCCTGTACATCGTGTCCCCTGACATGACCCTACAAGGGCAGGTTCACCAGTTGCGGTCATACTACTCTCCGTTTAATGTTTTGTGAATTCAAATTACATCTTTTGGTTACTGAAGGGGTCACCGCCGCGGACACAAGCATCTAATATAGCTACATAAAAGAAATGGACATTTCATCTAACAGTTGGTGTCATATTAAGGTGACTTATTCATTTCTTTACATACTAAATTTGTTGACACCGAGAAGAAACTGACCCTGAAGTCGTTTGAGTGTCACTAACAATAGTTTAAGAAATCGTTCGTTACGGCTAAACTGTTTATAATGAATATAAGATGGTAAAAGTAATGAACTACACTGTTAGTACGGGTCGCCGATGCATTTGTAAGTCGCCCAAGCCCTACACCGTAAAAATCCGTAGATTTTACGGTAGAATAACTGGCAACCAGTTGCCAGTCCTTTTCCCGTTATTTTTATGGGCATTTGCAGACATTGTTGGAAATCACGATATGGAAGTGAAATGTTAACTGGCCGGACTCGAAAATAACTTTATATTGTTGGAGGGCTATCTGACCAAAACGACACCTGTTCTATTCTGTCCTACTCTGCTTGATGATTCCTGCAATTTTTACGGGCGCCCGTAAAAATAACGGGAAAAAGACTGGCAGCTGGTTACCAGTTATTCTACTGTAAAATCTACGGATTTTTTTTCAGTGTATAACGCCAGGGAAACATGCAAGCTTGCAACTAATTTCCAGAATACAACGATATTATTCGACTCGTTTGCAAGTAAATCACATTAGTACAAAACGCCAGCTTTCTAAAAGATAAACTAGTGTAGTTATCCCAAAACTCCTGAAAATGGCCCAATTGAAGAGTTGTAGAGTCGAGAATCAACTCGCTAACGCTCGTGGATGAAACTTACCCTTAGGATGAATGGACACACTTTCAGGGGAAGCTTACATCTGTATATTCGTTCTTGCCTCTCTCCTAAATGGGCGTCAGCTCTGAAAGGAAAAAAAAAAAACGCTCCTCAAAGAGCAACTTCTTTCCTTTAAGAGTAGACCCTATTTTGAAAGGTATACTTTGTCCCTTCGTCCAAACAAACAAAGACTCACACAAGTTGGTTCCCTTGAATGTGTACCCATATACCATCGTTTTAAGACAGTTAAACCGCCAGCCGGGGAGATAATCCAACAGCATTATCGGCCGACAGGCAGACAAAAATCAGTTAAGTTAGTTAGCGTTGACATTGCATTTTATGGGAAAAAAAATTTGTTGCAAGAGCGGCATAAACAATTATTATTATTAAAATCATTAATACTATTATTATATTCACTTACTATTATTATTATCAATTAAGTGATGTCTTGTAGTCTCTGCAGCGAACTCATTAATTAAGACAGATTTTTATATATACATGTACATGCATGTATATGTAATTAATGATGTCAAATTAACAGTAAATAGGACAAAAATAGAAACACATTGCCCCACAGAAGCGAAAGAACAGTAATGCGCAGTTAGTATTCGGCCATTGCGCTACATATTACGTATTTGGTCATTTTTCATGTCCATTTCATAACAAAAGTATGTTTGCTGTCAATTTGCCCTATTAGCATGTCATCTCTGTCACAAATGACATTGCAACGACCACTCAGATGCATATCTAGGTCAATGGCCAAATTCTTGATATTATAGTTACATGTTTTGATATGTATGTTATGCCATAAAGACCATGAATTTTCGGACAGAAGTGCCGGGGCGGACATGGTAGACCCAGATCAGACAGCAAATAATAAGCAGGCTGACCATGGTCTACACTGGTAGATATTCAGCCAACACTTAATTTGTAGTGGGAGCCCCGGTGGCTCAGAAGGTGAAGCGCTGGTCTTGGGTGCAAGACCCGCTGGAGGCGGGAATCTTTTCTATCTTAAACGGGGTTTCATTGCATACATCCCTTCATTATCATCCTCCCATCGTCCTGATATGACTGAAATACTGTTGAATAGAACGTAAAATCGCAAGTCATCCATCCATTCATGATTTGTAGTGCTAAATGGCTTGTCCAGCTTCGAAGACGTTTCAAAGGTCATCAAGGTACAGCCAATATGGCCGGTAGGGCAGGATTGTCCCATTATACACAGTTCTTTACGGTAGTCTCATCTTTTATCTTCTTTCCTGTCGAAACAATTAAAAAGATAATCAACATTAGAAACAGGAACAGAAGGTCAAAAATTGAATTTGTGCTTTTTGTACTATGTACTCTAAGGAAATGTACGTCTTCGCAACAGTATGTATCGCAAAGTCTTGAAATTCAACGAAAATCTGTAGTGATTTCCTTTTTTTGCTTCATTATGTTTATGAATTGGTTAAATGGCGACTGACTCTTTAATTAAGAGTCAAACATATTCTTCCCAATAATTAGGGCTTTATATCGGAAAAAAATAAAAGAATAAAAAATTAATAAAAACAAATAAAGGAATCCGCAGTGTCGCATTTATCTGAATGCGCATGTTACTTGCGCCGAATCCATTTATATTAACCTGAATGCGCAACCATACGCCCTATTTATGTCTCCTAACGTTAATCAATTATGTACAACAAGAGTAACATTTGACATGGCTTGACATACAAGAAGGAATGTTCGCCTGAAAGCTCATCAAAATCAATTATTTAGATGTAAATATGACAGATTTATAATAATTTTCAGCGCGCGCAATTATTACTACCTACTTGCCCAACAAACTGACAAACTACAGTAAATGACCATAAGATAGAGCATCTGAAGAAATAACTTTTTGCCTACCGTTTGTAAAAGCCCGTTCGTTTCTCATAAACAGATATGTGCTAGTTTTTTTTGCTCTTAACAACTTAAACCAGAAGTGTTGCCTTCATAAAAAAGTCTGTTTTATCTGGTTGAATTTACATGCGTCAATATATACTTAAGGAGAAAAGTTCTGCACGGATGTTCCTTTAACTTCCGTGCAGAACTTTCGGTTAAGTATAAATTAAAGTCATTTCTAGTCTTGTCTGTCTTCATGAGATGTCTTATGCATGCACCTAGGGGAACGCCAAAATGTGTGTGTGTCTGTGTTTTTTAAGTGATTGGTTAAGTCAGGAATATTTCCACTTAAGGAATTCGCAAAATTAAAAAAAGGTGGTGACATTAAAGACACTTTTGTTTATTTAGATATACTGTTCTTGATTATTATGTTTGTATAGTGTAAAAACAATTATATTTGGATGGTTTTCCTTTCGTCCAAATATTGGAGTTGATACTGTTATTTATAAAGGTGTCTGTGTTGTTGAGGGGAGGGTATGGGGTGTGTCAGGGGTCATGAAAACATCGTGTCCGCGGGCGCTGGAGACATTACTTTTTGTTTCAGACAAAAACTTCTAGATCTATCTATCTATCCCTCTAGCTTCAAAATTTTTTTTCTTTGAACAAAACGTTTATACAACAAACTTTGCCAAAATACAATACAAATTTTGGCGAGGATGGTATTTGTTCGTCTCCTTCATTTTCCTACCCATTTTGCTTAGAGCGTAAAGGGAAAGAGCCTTTTCATGAAACTTTTGGCGTCAACTGTATAAAGTGGTCATTTGCTCCAGCAAAAACAAAACGTAAGGTCATTAATTAGTTATGTGATATGTGTTACCAATTAACAAACATCAAAGTCATGTGGTGGGACTTACCTTTACTATGGAAGCATATACGTATAGTCGCATCAGGTACAGTTAAGCCTTTTTGCGACAAACTGCATGCTTGGTGGTTAACCCTATTAAGGATAACAGCTTTGCTTACTTCTTCGATTGCAAGACGGTGGGTCGGGCCTCTACTGTATGAAGGCGCCAAACAAACTTGATAGTAACACAGACGGCTGACGCCTGACACCCGTTTCGGGACGTCTTGGGTCGGGCCTGCCGTGGTTTAACTGGTAGGTTTCTTCTGCTCCAGAATTTCAGTGTTGCTATTTCTGTGAGCCCTCGTGTTTTTTATCTTAGTTTTAATTTTGATTTCTATGTTCCTGAGATATTACACTTATGAGTTAGGAATCTTCCACGCAAACCGAACAGCTAAAAGTCTGATGAATCAATGCAGGACCCAGGGTTCGACCGCAAACCGTTTTTGGATTTTAATTAGATCCCCTCCCCCCAAAACCACCCTTAATAATTTCATTGTTGGCCGTCCCAAAGGCGGCACTTCTGTTTTTGTTCTTCTTAGTTGTTTCATATGTTGTTTGTCGCTTTGACTGTTTTGACATATGGTTTGTTAGGCTAGACCTGGCATTAAAAAATTAAATATAGGTAAAAATAGATGTTTAATGTTTTGTTCTTATTGTCAGGATTGGTGCTTTCTGAAAGACTGCTGTATGGGCGGTGGTTGTTTTTGTGAACAACTAAATATCTGATGAATCAAGGCAGAATAAAGGGCGAGGGTTGGTCGACCATAAACCGGTTAAGCCCCCCAAGTAATTTCATTACTGGTCGTCCCGATGCGGCAGTCCTGTTTTGGTTCTTCTTGGTTGTTTTATGTGTTGTTAGTTGCTCTGTCTGTTATTGATATATTGATTGTTATGTTCAGGCTAGCCCGTTGACCACTAGACTGGTGTCAGTCCATTAAATAAAACAAGATCATAAATGAATACGTGAAAATGAATATACATATCATACTCTATCACTACATTTCGAAATATGTTGGATTTAATGGGCAAGTAATAAAACATCTTGGTGAAAGTAATGTACCGGTTATGTACCTTGCCATACACAAAGCCAAAACCTAAATACATGGGCCGAATGCCAGGCTAGTTGACCACCTACATGGAAAATTGCTGCTCTCTTGGCTGCCGCTTGTGTTGTCTTTGGTGGTGACTAATTTTGTGTTGCCTCTTTCCCACATGGTGTCTAAGGTTGGATCTGGATTTGAACTGTGTCAGTTCCTGAGAATTTTCTTCCTTACTTTTTCAGTTTCTATTACGTCGTCGAAATTTAGACACGATTTAAAGGTTTTCAAAATTTCTGAAACTGATGTACACGTAAGCCTACAAGTATTAAAAATCAAACTATGGTCATTTTAGATATGAATATGATTGAGAGAAAGGGAGAGCCTCTCCGCAAAGTCGAAGAAATCGTGATATACCGACAGTAGCAACCAATTATCTAATTGAGAAAACTCATACCCAGGCAGAAATAGACAGCTGGAAGCTCTAACACAAAGAAGGAAAACGCAGGCTGCTAGCTTTTTAGCTCACCTGAGCCAGCGGCTCCGGGGGAGCTTATAGGATGGTAAGGCTCCGTCGTCCGTCCGTCCACAATTTCCAACGACTTCCAACTCTGAAACCGCTAGGAAAATTTAACCAAATTTCATAAGTGGCCTCTAGGGGACTTAGGAACGAAAAGTTGTTCAAACGGTCCTGGTTACGTGACCAACATGGCCGCCAGGCCCATATACGATAAAAACCTTTAAAAATCTTCTTCTCTAGAACCAATAAGCTGATGGCCTTGAAACTTGGTATGTAGCTTTGGGTACGCAATTACTACCAACATTGTTCAAATTATGACCTTGGGTTGACCCTGACCTTTTCTACGGTAAAGTCAAATTTGCTTTCTGTAGCTTTTATATGGGAAAATGCTAGAACATAAGAGTTCTTGGAAACTATTGAAGATTTTGGCTTGAAAATTGGTATATACAGTCATCTTAATGAGTACATGAAAATTAATGCATACAAGATGTCAAGGTCATTCTTTGACCTTTGACCCTGATCTCTCATATTTTGACAATTTCACACATCTCCTAAAAACCCACTGGGCCAATTGTAACCAAATTTCATGCATAACCCCTAGGGGACTTAGGAAAGAAAAGTTGTTCAAACAGTCCTGGTCACATGACCAACATGGCCGCCACGCCCATATATGATAAAAGCCTTTAAAATCTTCTCCAGAAATAGTAGTCGCATGGCCTTGAAACTTGGTATGTAGCATCAGGTACAGGAGTACTACCAAGATTGTTCAAATTATGACCTTGGGATGACCTTGACCGTTTAACGGTTAGGTCAAATTTGCTTTCTGTAGGTTTTATATGGGAAATGCTAGAACATAAGATTTCTTGGAAACTACGGAAGATTTTAACCCGAAAATTGGTATATACAGTCATCTTGATGAGTACATAAAAATTAATATGTACAAGGTCATTCTTTGACCTTTGACCCTGATCTCTCATATTGTGACAATTTCACACATCTCTTCAAAAGTCACTGGGCCAATTGTAACATAATTTCGTAGAGGGCCTCTTGAGGCTGAGGGAACAAAAATTTGTTCGAACAGTCTGGGTCACATGACCAAAATGGCTGCCATGCCCATATATGACAAAAATCTTAACAAATCTTCTTTTCAAGAACCAAACAATAGATGGACTTGAAACTTGGTGTATATAGCATCAGGTACTTGAGTACTATGAAGGTTGTTCAAATGATGACCTTGGGCTGACCTTGACCTTTTAAAGGCAAGGTCAAGTATGGGAAAATGCTAGAACATGAGATCTCATGGCAGGTTTAGAAGATTTGGCCTTAAAATTGGTTTATATAGTCGTCGTAGTTAGTACATGGAAGATTTGTGGGCACAACAGGTCAAGGTCATTCTTTGATCTTTGACCCATGTCTCCTATATTATGACAATTTAAGACGTCTCTTGAAAAGCCACTGGGCTAATTGTCACCATGGTTTAGAGGTCAAAGAATGACATTGACCAATTTTAAGGCCACACCTTCTAAACTATCCATGAGATCTTATGTTCTAGCATTTTCCCGTACTTGACCTTGTATACGCAGCCACCATCGGCTGAGGGAACGAAAATCTATTCGAGCGGTCTAGGTCACATGGCCACCACACTCAGGTGAGCGATTCAGGGCCTCGTGGCCCTCTTGTATATTATTTCGCATGCAAGACGTTGTCCTAGTATTCGACTTACATATTCGTTAAGAGTAGACTTGCCGTGCCCATTTACATATGAGCCGCGACACGACAAAACCAACAATGTGGTTGTGCGCCCAATGCAGACTCAGATCAGTCTGGGCATCTGCATAGTTTGACCAGACTCTGTGTCAAGTGCTGAGAGGGTAGCTAAGGGTCTAAGCTACCTTCATGCAGACAGCGAAGACTCTGATCAGACTGGGCGGATGCCCAGGCTGATCTGAGTCTGCGCTGGGCGCACAACCACATTGTTGGTTTTGTCGTGTTGTGGCTCATATAAAGTGGACTCTTTTACAGCAGAGTTTACATATCCATTTCCATGATAAGGTGTTACTTACGTGTATTTTATTTTAGATATAAATATTTTTCTCAAAACTCTCTACTTCATGCAAACAGTCTCGGTCCTGATATCAGACGCCGCGTAATGATCAGGGTCTACGCGTTAGGCATTAACGGGTTGCTGCAGATACCAGCGTCCAGATTGAGACAGACTGTCCATTATGCAACTTGCTGCAATAGAGAACATAGGAATTCCACAGAATCGCCTGTCTTGCGCTTTCGTGTGTGGTCGTGGTCAGGCGATGGTGCTGGGTAACTTTCAGTGCCGGGCGTCCTACTGGTTTGGATGACAGTAGGGCAAGGGCCTGCTGTGCCCGCAGTAGGTGCGGATGGGGGTGGTTTGGACATTTTTCTCTCCCCTATCATATCTCATTTCTTTCTCCCTCTCTCTAGGAGACGCCTCGATATAGACTGAAATACTGTCTCAAAGAGCCGTTAGACCCATAACAACCTACCAACCAACTTGCGCTTTCACAGCGGTAGATATCATGAAGGAAATAAATTGATATAGGTACTATAGTTTCACAGAAATGGACTAAAAAGCAAGGAGAAAGGCAGTTCTGGAGTTTAAAAAAACACAGTTAACAAGGAATGCAGCATTCATTGAGATCTTCGGGAGAAGACTTATGTAAGGTTAGATCAATTTGAAAGAAATTGACATAAACACAAGGGTTGGAGCAATTTCGGACATCAGATTAAAAGATCCATTGCCAGCAACACGTGAAACAAAGGTCAAGGACACATGTAAGTGTAACATCCAAGAAGTCCAGCCTATGATAAAACGTCATGCAAGGATCGCCATGATTGTACGTACTGTAAAAGATATTTATTTTGCGGTAACTTATATTTAGCGATATTGGCTTTTCAGACAAAATAAAAATTCTCCAACATCAGATTTTTTTACATATACAAATGTAGTTAAAACAAAAGTTCAGATAGCGAGGAGAACCTGATGAGTATTAGATCTATTGTATATACCGTTCCATTACAATATACATTGTTGCATTCTACTAGAATCGCCTCAAGAGAGGCGATTCTAATGGATGCCACAATATATATTTGATATAAAAGTGAGAAGAATTGTCACTAACGAACATCAACTTTTCTTTATCATCGGACTTTAACGCAAAATTAATCTGCGCCAGTATATTGTTTTCTTTAAACTGCAATCAGTGATATCAGTGTCCTATAGTATTATCGTTCAAAAGAAACAAGAGAAATGAACTCAAACACTATAGACTTAATATCATATATGACCTACAAGATTTAGTAGCCATAGCGTAAGCTTAGGGGAGGTAACTACCACACTATCCAAACGCTATTAGCAAAAAAAAAAATTATATGTATACAATTAAGTGCAATGCATGAGAAGCCCATCCTAATATGATATTTTATGCTACATGCAAGTCTGTGATGGCTCCAGGTATTACGGTTTAAATGGACTGGAACAATAGGACCGGTAAAGCAATTTGCACAGTCAACAGAGCGTAAAAAATGTGTCAAGCTTCAAAGGTAAAAAATAGGAGCAAACTCCAAGAACACCAGCCTAGGATTATACTTAATTATAGGTTTGATTTTTTTCTAGGTGGGTATTATGGTTTGAGAGAAATAAGACTAATGAACTTAAACGCTAGGGCCGGCACAATAACTGGCAGAGTCAACAGAGCGTGAAATATAGATTAAGAGTATAAATATGAGAGTCATTCAAGAAGTCTTGCAAATAAAATGGACGGACGATCGGCGCCCCGTTACTGCGGCTATGGATCCGTTCCGCTGATAAGCGGGGGAAATGTCGATAGGAGAATTGAAACACACACGAAGTCTGGCAAACGCCGTCATGACTGTTTTTGTTAGCTGGGCTAGGATCATCAATTCACACCATAAACAAACCGCGCGAAGTATACACGTGTTAAGTACCATATGTGACATACCTTTTTGAGAAATGGAAGGGTTTTTAAGTGCTACATGTACGGTGTGGGTGATACCGGCGGTAAAATTAATCAAACCCGACCTCCTTTACAAGAGGTGATGGGAAGAAAATTCCTACATCACGTGTCTGTTTATGATTCTTTAAAATTTTAAGAATTTGTTCTCGAAGAGTTGTCTTGTATTTAAGAACTTAAATAATTGACATTTATCCTTTTGCATTACCAAACAAATGCGGCACAGGCAGCAAAAGAATATAAAAAATCTGAAATGATTTTAACAAATTCCTAGGTTTGCACGTTCTGCTCTGGTTTTCGAAGGCTGCAAATGATATAAAAGAGGCCCGTCCTTTATACTTTTTTCCATTTTTACATTTCAGCATCTCGCGAGTACTTAATGATGACAGACGTATGTCATTTTTGGAAAAGCTTCATCTATTATGAACGCATCTTCTTGAAATGTTTATTCTACAAGCGTTTAGATTAAGGCTAGGGGATCTCAAACAGATGACTAGAGGCCACTGCCGCACCCCTTATATTAGTATTCTTCCGTTGCCTAGCAACGGCATTGGCAAGATCATGGCGTTCCTTAAAACTGTTGACAAGAAGTTCGAGAGAAATGAGACAAATGGACTAAAATGCTAGGATCCGCGTAATTGTGAATGGGCGGATGCTTCAGATTTCTAAAATAATAATTATTGTTTCTTTAGATAATGCTATAAAGCATTTGTTTCTTGCTTCAATTGTCTGTAACTAATTGTTGCTGCTTTGGATAATTTTAAAACTTGTATGTCTGTAACGAATGGTTGTTGTTTTTGCTAAATATGAAACTTCGTATGTCTGTAACTATGACTGCTGTCGCGTTTGGTTAAATGTAAAAGTGACTCCGTTCCAATCCCAAGCTTATATTGTATATTTTATATATGTAAGCATGTTTTAATTTCAAAGTTGAAACCAAGCGTAAAACAATCACTTCTGCTTCGTGTGTCTGTATCTAATGATTGCTGCTTTGCTTTAATGTAAAACAATCACGGCTGCTTCATGTGTCTGTATCTAATGATTGCTGCTTTGCTTTAATGTAAAACAATCACGGCTGCTTCATGTGTCTGTATCTAATGATTGCTGCTTTGCTTTAATGTAAAACAATCACGGCTGCTTCATGTGTCTGTATCTAATGATTGCTGCTTTGCTTTAATGTAAAACAATCACGGCTGCTTCATGTGTCTGTATCTAATGATTGCTGCTTTGCTTTAATGTAAAACAATCATGGCTGCTTCATGTGTCTGTATCTAATGATTGCTGCTTTGCTTTAGTGTAAATAAATCATGGCTGCTTCGTGTGTCTGTATCTAATGATTGCTGCTTTGCTTTAATGTAAACAATCATTGCTGCTTCGCATGTGTGGTAACAATAATTGTTGCTTTGGAGAAATATAAAAATAAAACAATTGTAGATGCTTTGGACAAATAAAGAACAATCATTGCTATTTCGTATGTCTGAAAATAATTGCTGCTTTGGACAAATATGAAACTATCATTGCTGCTTCGTATGACTGCCCAGTCATTGCCGGTTTGGACAAATATAAACTAATCATGGCTGCTTCGTATGTCTGAAAATAAACGCTGTTTGAACAAATATAAAACAATCATTGCTGCTTTTTATGACTGTATCATTCGCATCATTGCTGCGTTGGACAAATATAAACCAAACAGTGCTTGTAAACAATCATTGCAGCTTTGGACAAGTATAAAACAATCGTTGCTGCTTCGTAAGAATGTTAATAATAAATGCTGCTTTCAACAAATATAAAACAATCACTGCTGATTCGTATGCCTGTTAACAGTCATTGCTGCTTTGGACGAGTATATGCCTCGTTGATTTGAACTAATGATTGCTGCTTTGGTTAAATGTAAAACAATCATTGCTGCTTCATATGTCTATACTTAAATGATTGCTACTTTGGATAA
The DNA here is from genome assembly GCA_963989385.1 of Ctena decussata. Lineage (NCBI taxonomy): Eukaryota > Metazoa > Mollusca > Bivalvia > Lucinida > Lucinidae > Ctena > Ctena decussata. The sequence goes on along the minus strand of OZ022499.1, from coordinate 34,274,585 downwards.
GTGTGAACGATGAATGCTGCTTCGTATGACTGCAAAAAATGATTACTGCTATTGGTTTATGTAATCAGTGATTGCTGCCATGGACATATGTGAACAATAATTGCTGCTATGGAGCAGTTAAGAATAATTGCCGCTATGGATAAATGTTAACCCTTAGAGTGCTAAGCGCGACTATTGTCGCGCTCGAGGGTAGAACACTTTGACAGCCTGTCAGGCACACTAGACATCAAGTACACCCCATCATTTGCGGTCGTCCTATGCAGGAGGGAATCTGCTCTCTACTAGAGCAAGGTTTTACCCACCTAACTGATTTGTTGATTTTAAAACTCGGAGAAAACGTCAAAAATTTATATTTTCAACATCAGCTTTTCAGGTGGCTACCCCCACTTACTTGATCCCGATTTTCTGACAACTAGACTTCATCCTTCCAAACTTTCTCTCTTGCTAAATATTCAGCAATAACACCGGGCCTCAGACAAGCAATCACTTTTGTCATACAAAGTGTATAACTGACGCTTATATCTTGTATTCTTTTTTTTAAGTGTCTATGTCGGTTCCCGGTGTATCATGTGACATCCAAATATGGCAGGTCACGTGACCTTGGTAACTTCCGGAAATGGCAGCTTCCACATCGGTGTTATTGACTGAAAATCTTAAGCAAATCGACTAGAGTTTGTGGAAATTATGGCTCCTGAGATACCCCTACCCCCAGTTTAGGGCCAGGTGAATTATTTTTCTAGCGGCTTAAGGGTAAAGAATAATTGGTGCCTTGGATAAATATAAAAGACGATTCTGCTTCATACAATTACTACTTGGACAAACAATGTTTATGGCTAAATATGGCTATAGTCGGTTCTATAATAGCATAATGGACTGCTCTTGAAATGGACTGGTATGTATCGTACCATTATCGGTAGAATAAGTGTTAATAATAATCTTGCTCCTCAGCTTAATAAATATGTTCGCTCACACGGTGAACAAGTCAGACGACCCCTTCACCTCATAATGTCTCAGGTACGGACATATCTTGACCCTCGAGTATAATGGTAAGGTAAAGAGATAGTGCAATTATTGCATAAAAGTGAAACTGACGGTCATTTCATTAATACGCATGATTACGCACATGCGCGATAACAATTGAAACCGATGTGTCGTCTGCTAATGAAAGTCATTGAAAGCGTGAGAAAGTTGTCGTCTGCTCGTCAGAATCATTTAGCGGTTATTTCGAATTGCCTTCGTAGGTAACAAAAAGTTTTAATTTCGTGAACTTTTGTAATATTGAGAAGCCCGAGTTGAAGACGGGTTTTTGTAAACATTACAATGTGATGAAAAGAAAGATAAGTGGCGCCCTCTATCAGGTGTTAACCAAGTCCGGGCATTATGTAAGCGGGAGATAAGAGATATACGGGTTGGATGTCTGATTTTACCCCAGACTGACCTTTTCATTTATGATGTAATAATTGTGTTTGAAATTTATTTCTATTGACATTAGCCAAATAAACTTAGGTACGGAGGTCATTGAAATGTTATCAGTCTGGGTAAAGTAAAGTACTACCGAATTGGGTGGAGTCAAAATGGGCCGCGCCGTCAGAAAACCTGATTTAAATGCATAATTACATTTTCAGGAATATACCGGTGTAACAATATTAAACAAACTAGAGCTGGCCCCGAGGTTATAAAACTTGAGTACATTCTCAAACTCAAAATAAAGCACACTGATTGGCAGCTTCAGCCAATCAGTGTGCTTTATGTTGAGTTTGAGATTATTCTCAAGTTTTATAACCTCGAACCCAGGTGCTGCTATAATATCATGATGATAATTAAAGTTGGTACCATGTTATTTAAATGGTATGGTTTTGCTGCAAACAATAAGCAGCATAAAATCATTACAAATGTCATAAGATTGCATATTCTCTCCAGTAAACTTGATCAACTAACTTTGTGCAAATCGCTTCCAAATCTCACTGAATTCAGTTCTTTCCTGTACAGAATAATGATGATACCCCGCACTAACGTGACTTCATGTATGTGTGAACTGTGTAAAAAAACTCAAAAGAATGCAAAGCTTCTATTGCATTGATGTTGATATGACATTATGGATTGAGAGTGCTTCCAGGGTGCAGGTACTATGACATGACAAATGGACAAGAAGTCTAGGTTTTGTGCTTCAGACCTGTGTTTCAAATCTTTGGACGAAGGGGAATGGGAAATGTTTAAGGGAAGGCAACCCTGCCAATTTAATTTTTCATCCCTTTTCAATAAAGGTCAACTCCCCAAGGAGCATATTCTTTCTTTGAAGAGTAGACACGATTTTAAAAGGGCAGCATTGTGCATTGAAGCAAACAGGAAGTCACAAAATTTGTTTTTTGAAATAATGACAAAAAAATCATGACGGTATAGCCATACACCTTAAAGTAGGCTCATAAATAGAGAAAAGTGTCTATATCCAGTTAATCAGGCGAAATATATCCAGTTAATCAAGCAAAACCAGAAACAGGTAGTAATGGCTCGGCAAGCCTCGCCATTCCTACGCTGTTTCTCGTTTTGCCTGATAAACCTGATATCAAAAGTCACTAATATGGTTTTCTATTTATCATGTACCATTAGAGGATTCTAACGCGTAAAGAGTGCCAAACAAATGAAAAGCGAACACAGTTTTTCCTAACTTGCTGACGTTGCGATTGCATGAAGACATAAGTCAGTGACGTCATTTAACCAATCGAACGTTGTTATCACAGCCAACGTCAGTATGTAGCCAATCGTCTTCAGAGATCGCTACGGATTGCACAGCCTGATCTCATTCGCGCAAGCGCAGTTCTAAAGTGGCATGTAACATATTATGTTGTCATACCCGTTATCTTGGAAATTTTTGAGCAGATGCATGATAAATATGAGTATACAGGGACTTGATAATTACATTGAGTTTTGATGATAATTCTAGGATTATTTGTATCAACTCTCTTTACAAACGTATTATAACCTTCAGTAGAACCTACTCGCCGAGGTCTCTCTGATGTGGGACAACACCGAGTGGCTTATGAAAAAAGAAAATTATAGAAGCACCGAACTAGTGTTATGTTTCTATAAAAATAGTCAAGGAAACCTTACACTCGAACACAGAAACCTTTCGCCCGGATTTTAGAAATTCAACACCGAGTGTCATCTAAAACCGATTTTAGTATTTTACACCGAACTTTCTGTAATATTTATTACCGTTTAAGGTATCATTGTTTATTGTGTAACACTACACCCAAAAGTGTGTAATGTTATAGGCCGTTTGCTGTCTATAAAACAGGTCATTTTGCTAAATATCTCTAAAACTACCCCAGCAATCACTGTGAAGTAAAGCGCATCTTTAATGTCTATCTCATACATATTTCCTCAAAATTATAGTTTGAAACTAAAAAGTTTCTTTTGAAAACTGCCCATTTTTAGAGGATATTTTAACTGTATTTTACAGGGGAGTAAGTTTATTTATGTAACAGCCTTTGAATGGTCAGTATTTACCTATGTCAATTGTTAGTTAATTGTACAGAGTTACTCAATGGCACCTGTATACCTGTTAATCTTTTCATCTGAGTAAAAATAAAAATAACTTATTCATTGGTTGGGAAGAAAATTGATTGGTGATGAATAGGATTAATTTATCTATAGAAACATTTCTTGTTTGTAATGCATATATGGGCATTGCTTATAGCTATTACATTAAATTATTGTACTCCCCCTTACTTAAGCTGACAAATTTGTAAATTTTTGTAAAGGATTTATTAGGCAAAAGCAAAAAATTGACAAGATAAAATTCTGAAAGTCAGTTTCCGGTATGTATTAGTTTGACAATACCAGTGGAGATAAAAAATCAATTTTATCACCAGTAATAAAAGAGAAAATCTGCAAAATGACCTGTTTTATAGACAGCAAATGGCCTATACACCCGTTTAAAAGAAAACATAACACTGCGCTTGGTGTAGCTAAACACATATTTTTACAGTGTATGGTCAAACCTGTTTTAAGGGCTCAACCAAAAGAAGAACAAAAATTGGCTGCTCAAGACATGTTCATTTGCACTTTTTTGGTTTGAGAGAACCAGAAAAGGTTGGCCGCTAAATACAGGCGATCCTTTAGTAAAGGTTTGACTTATCTCGGAATTATCATCAAAATCCCTCTTGATATAGAAATATGTAATTATCCATACACTAGTTTGCAGCTAATAGAATCTGATTTAAATTTTGCTGTCATTTTCTATTATAACAAAACCATTAAATTTGATGGCAAAACGATAAACAGTTCAGGCTGTTTCTTTAGCCTGATTTAGTTCTAAACATGCATTTTGCCCAAATGTATAAAAACATGATCAATTTAATAAACAACACAAAAATATCTTGTCTCTCAGATGAATTGTCGTAGAATTAGCATGAGAGACAAAATCTAATTTCTCATACGACTTATGTTGGTAATGCTGCATCTATTCCCTACCAACATCAGAATATGACTTCTGAGAAAACCAGTTTACTACAAACACACCATGACAGCATTTCCTGTTTAGCAGGCAAAGACATGACTGGGCCGCGACATAAGAAAATCAACAATGTGGTTATGCGCCCAGCAAAGACTCAGATCAGCCTGGGCATCCGCCCAGTCTGATAAGAGTATTTGCTGTCCGCGGGAGCTAGCACGGAGTTACCCATTGAGCTACCCTTTAAGCGCAAAGCAAAGACTCTGATCAGACTAGGCTGATGCCCAGGCTGATATGAGTCTGCGCTGGGTGCACATGCCACTTTATTTGTTTTCTCGTGTCGCGGCTCATATATCTCTACAGAGCATATGCACTTGGGAAATGTTGACTACAAAAGTCACAAGACTATATCTTCTCCCCGGTATGACTCGCCATATGAATTCTCAGACCTCTTGCATGTGTAAACCGTGTAGTACAGACGTCACAAAAATATGAGTTTTCTCCAGTGTGGCGCCATGGCGATTTAGATTACCAGTTTGTGTAAACTGTTTGCGACAAACGTCACAAGAGTATTTTTTCTTCCCAGTATGAACTACTGCATGACTTCTTAGAGCACTAGCGCATGCAAACTGCTTACTACATACGTTACAAGAATATGCTTTTCCTCCAGTATGAATCGCCATATGATTTCTCAGACCACCAGCCTGTGTAAACTGTTTACTAAAGATGTCACAAAAATATGAGTTTTCTCCAGTATGAGTCGCCATATGTTGCTTCAGACTATTTGAATGACGTGTAAACTGTTTGACACAAACGTCACAAGAGTATTGTTTCTTCCCGGTATGAATTACTGCATGACTTCTTAGACCACTGGCAAACTGTTTACTACAGAAGAATATGCCTTTTCTCCAGTATGAATCGCCATATGATTTCTCAGACCACAAGCCTGTGTAAACTGTTTGCTACAGACGTCACGAGAACTGATCTCTCCAGTATGAGTCGCCATATGGCGCTTCAGACTATTTGACAGTGTAAACTGTTTGACACAAACGTCACAAGATTATTTTTCTTCCCGGTATGAATTACTGCATGACTTCTTAGACCACTGTTTACCACAAATTTCACAGTATGAGTCGCCATATGATTTCTCAGACCTCTAGCTAGTGTAAAATGTTTACTACACACGTCACAAAAATTGGTCTTCTCTCCAGCATGAATCGCCATATGATACTTCAAAATACTAGCCTGCGTAAACTGTTGTGCGCAAATGTCACTAAAATATGAGGTCTTCCTACTGTCTGTGAATCTCCAAGTGACGATTCAGACTACTAGCTAATGTAAACTGTTTTTCACAAACGCCACAACAATATCAATGAGCCGTGACACGACAAAACCAACAAAGTGGTTGTGCGCCCAGCGCAAACTCAGTCCGCCCACTCGCCCCAGTCTGATCAAACTCTTCGCTAAGCGCTTAAAGGGTAGCCAAGGTCTAAACCACCTTCATGCGGACAGCGAGGACTCTGATCAGACAGGGTGGATGCCCGCCCAGTCTGATCAAACTCTTCGCTAAGCGCTTAAAGGGTTGCCAAGGGTCTTAGCTACCTCCATGCGGACAGCGAGGACTCTGATCAGACTGGGCAGATGCCCAGGCTGATCAGAGTCTGCGCTGGGCGCACAATCACTTTGTTAGCCTGTGTATCCGCCATGTCTGACATGCGTCCTTTCTGTCCGCATGGAGCTATCGTAGACCCTTAGCTACCCTTTAAAGTACGAAAATTGGATTGAGACGCCTACAGCAAGCGCGTGTACGACGTTAATTGTGACGTAACGTCAACGTCATTTCAAACGTCAGCTGTTTACGTCTTCAAAATGGCGGCACCCTAGACAGTGTTTGTCACGGTGAATCATTGACTATTTCTAATCTTTTTCCGACTTTAAGACATAGAAACAGATTTTGATGGAATTATAAGGAATGAGTAAACTTTCTTGGGATTTTATTGATGTGGAAATTTATTCCTATGAAAAAACATTACAGGATTTCCCAGTCCGCATCGAAGACCAACGATAGATTCTAATTTTCTTATATGAGCTGAGGGCCTGTCTTATGTATGCAAAGGTGGGAGAAAGAAGTTTCTTATATGAACGCAAAGGAGTACACCAAGCTGGAAAATAAGGCTATTTCCAAGTCCAACGCGTACTCCAGCGATTTTGCATTGCCTAAATTAAAAATAACCACAGTTAATCATGGCATGTTGAAGTCTGATTAATCCATTTGGCTCATTAAGTCTGCTTACACATAGAGGATATTTGACTTTTTCAGTGTAAGATCGATTTTTATTTCACCGAATGAACACCAAAAGCAGTATTTTCACGAGTGGCGAAGGCACGAGTGAAAATACCATTTTTGGTGTTCATGAGTGAAATAAAAATTCATCTTACACCGAAAAAGTCAAATTTTCTATTTCTTTTATGCTTGAAAATCGCAATAATTTTGTTTATTCAAGAGCGTCAGCCATCACGAGAGAAACACAACTTTTTTCCTAGCCATTTTGCGTCAAATTTGATGCTTCCTGCGTGTTTATTGGGTAGGATATTGGTTGGAAACAAAGTTTGCAACTGTAAAATAGCTTTAAATATCATTTTGATGAACAGATCTCATAAAAATTGCCAAGAAAGAATGCCTACAGGAGACTTAGGCGGCCTGACGTCGCGTGCTGTAACAATGTTACGTTGGCGCCTTAAGTGACGTCATTAACGTCGTAATGACGTGCAAACATGCGTGACGTAATTTTTGTCAAGCCAGATAAGATTTAGACGATTAATCAACAAAATATTTGAGCCTATTCCACAAAAATCCTATTTCTGAAACAGTGAAATCGAAAGTGATAATTTCACTGTTTGAAACAGTGAGATTATCAGTTTCGATTTCACCGAGAAATCTCTATAATTCATTGAAAAGTATAAAAGAAAATCTGCTAATTTATTTGAATTTCCTGGATAATAAATGGTTCTTCAACGGAAATTATAGATGGCTGAAAACCAAAATATACGTCGTAACGCTGCCGTAACAGCATGATTTTTACAGGTGCCTTTGTTGATTAGTGTACAAGCTGTGACATTATCGCAATGGATAAACACTTTTTTATTGGTCCAGTAATGAGCCCATCGTTCAACTGCTGGTTCTAGAGCCAAAACTTCTAAGTAGTTAATGGGTAATGCTGCCATACTGGCATTCCACTGTTTATACACAATGTCACCCTGATGGAACGCACCAGGCGCAATTTTACACGCATCAATACAAACTGGAGATGACACCGGACGACACTCTACCATCGGCATGCAGCCGTTAAACACATTCATGAATTCAAGCCACCAAAAGATGTCTTGCTTCATATCTTTTGTCACGTTTTGCCTGTGCCACTGCTTACGTAATTTGTTCGCGCTATCAATTAAACGTCTCATATGGAACCGCCCACCATACACACACTGAGTAATCCAATTAAGCTTACCCGCTAAGCTTTGAATCTGACGTTTAGTTACCTTTCGAGATGCCATGAAAGTGTTCATACACTGTTTTACTTCGTCCATTTTTTCTTGTGGTATACAAAAGTCATGGAGGTAGAGTCCAGAACTATACCAAGAAATACAAGGCGCTGACAAGGCCCCTCAAGCTTACTGTAGTTAAGGTGAAATCCTAATTCTCGCAAGAGCCGTAGAAGAATAGACGGATCTCTCTCACAATCTCAGATCTCATGTTCTTGATAGCTATTCGTTACAAAAGTCGTAGGAATGTAACTTCTCACTAGTATGACTCTTCTTGTGGCGTTTCAGATGACTAGCATCAGAAAATTGTTTGCTACAAATGTCACAAGAGAACCTCTTTTCTCCAGTATGAATCGCCATGTGGCGTTTCATATTACCAGCCTCTGAAAACCGTTGACCACATATGCCACAAGAGTATTTTTTCTCTCCAGTATGCGTCACCAGGTGGCGTTTCAATAAACTAATGTTATAAAACTGTTTACCACAAACATCGCAAGTGTACGACTTTATCCCAGTATGAGTCACCAGATGATTCCTCAAATTTCTAGCATATTTGAACCGTTTATTACAAAGATCGCAACAATAAGACTTCTCTTCAATATGAACCAACCTATGACTTTTTAGGTCACTAGGGTGTGTAAATTGTTTACTACAAAATTCACATAAGTAAGATTTATCTTGGGTATGAAGACGCAATATATGACTTCTCAGAGTACTAGCACCTGAAAATTCTTTGCTACAAATAGCACATAAATGACATTTATTACTGGTATGAATCACCATGTGCCGTTTCAGCTTGCAAGCTTGAGAAAATTGTTTACTACACACGTCACAAGTATGCCATTTCTCTTCGGTATGAGCCGACATATGACTTCTTAGACCACGCGAACTTGAAAATTCTTTTCTGCACACATCACAAAAACGTAACTTCACAACCGTATGAATCATCTTATGGTGCTTCAGATGACTAGCATCTGAAAACTCTTTACTACAACGATCACAAGAATACCTCTTTTCTCCAGAATGAATCGCCATGTGACGTTTCAGATTTCCAGCCTCTGAAAAGTTTTTATCACAAACACCACAAGAATACTGTTTCTCTCCAGTATGTGTCACTATGTGGCGATTCAATAAATAATCCTGATAAAATTGTTTACCACACACGTCACAAGAAAACTTCTTTTCTTTTGTATGAATCATCATGTGTTGCCTCAGACCAGAAGGGTTTGTATACTCTTTGTTACAAAGAGCACAACAATAGGACTTCTTTCCAGAAGTAAACAATATATGGCTTTTTAGACCACTAGCATGCGTAAACAGTTTACTACAAAAAACACATATGTAAGATTTATCTTGGGTATGTCTCAGAGCACTAGGACTTGAAAATTCTTTACTGCACACATCACAAGAAAACTTCACCACCGTATGAATCATCTTGTGGCGTTTAAGATGACTAGCATCTGAAAACTGTTTATTACAAACATCACAAGAATACCTCTTTTCCCCAGAATGAATCGCCATGTGGCGTTTCAGATTTCCAGCCTGTGTAAACTGTTTATCGCAAACGTCACAAGAAAACATCTTTTCTTCAAAATGACCCATCATGTGTCGCCTCAGACCATAAGGACTTGTAAACTGTTTGTTACAAAGAGAACAACAATATGCTTGACTTCCAGAATTACACAACCTATGACTTTTCAGGCAACTAGCATGTGCAAACTGTTTACTACAAAACTCACATATGTAAGGCTTATTTTTGGTATGTCTCAGACCACTAGGGTTAGAAAATTCTTTACTGCACACATCACAAGAGAACTTCACGGCCGTATGAACAATCTTGTGGCGTTTAAGATGACTAGCATCTGAAAACTGTTTATTACAAACATCACAAGAATATCTCTTTTCCCCAGAAGGAATCGCCATGTTATGTTTCATATTACCAGCCTCTGTAAACTGTCAATCACAAACGCTACATGAAAACTTTTTCTCACCAGTACGAATCACCATGTGCTGTTTTAATATATAAGCCTAAGAAAACTGTTTATTACAAACGTCTCAAGAGAACATCATCTTTGTAGTATGAATCATCAGCTGAATAAGCTAACGAAAGCGTTCACTCCTATCCTGTATAAAATAAAAGGCCATCGGCCAAGTGTCACCCGACGTTTGAAATGTGTCACAAACTTCAGCCCTTTATTCTGTTTCAGAGTAAATGTATGGCCAAAAACAGAAAATATATATATTACAGAACCTGGTGAGCAAATGATAACTGAACATAAGCAAAGACATATACCCAATTACTGGGCCTCTTTATAAAATACTTAAGTTCAGAACGGGGCATATATGTGTAAAATCAGGTTACTGAAACTATTGGCCCTTACAAAATGACCAAAACATCAAGAGTGTATACCCAGTAACAAAAAAACAAGAGCCATAATCCTGCTTATATGAATCTGATGAAAAATGAACAATGCATTTATGAAAATTCAGCCCATTAATATGAATAGTTCTGGAGTTATCCCTTTACCTTTAAGTGAATGTCTATTATCTATGAAAGGGGAATAACTCTGTCACTTATAATTAAGCACATCCTAACAATAATCAGAATAATCAATTTACCAAATGCTAATAGCATACCAAATTTCAGCTCTCTCAGTCAAACGGTTCAAAAGTTGGAAAAATATCAAAAAAACGACAAAGGGCCATAACTTTGTGAAAAATAGGACGATTGAAATTCCAAAATCACATGCACATCTTCAGATCATGATGAAACATTCTGCACAATTTCAAGTTTATCTGATACAAGATGTTGCAGGAGTTGCGGGGACAAGGTCTAAGTCAGCAAGGGCCGTAACTCCATTAAAAATGGCCGAAACAAAAATAAAAAACCGCATGCACATCTTCATATCGTAAGAATACAATCTGTAAAATTTCAAATCAATCCGATGAAAGATGTAGGAGGAGTTGCGGGGACAAGATTTCGGAAGGTCTGAGTCAGCAAGGGCTGTAACTCCATCAAAAATGGCCGAAACAAAAATCGAAAACCACATGCACATCTTCATATCATAAGAATACAATCTGTAAAATTTCAAATCAATCCGATGAAAGTCGTAGGAGGAGTTGCGGGGACAAGATTTCGGACGGACGGACGCACACACGGACGGACGAGGGTCATTTCTATAGTCCCCCTCCGCCTACGTCGGGTGACAATAACGACACTGAAGACTTCTTGTACGTGCTAGGTGTGTACAAACCTTACAGGAACATCACTGACAGTTTGCTTCGATGTTGATATGATTACGTTTTATCTATGTCCTGCTACAACATGTTCAAACTGTTAACTACAAAACGTCGTAAGGATGCACCAGTAAGTACCATTCCAGTTAAGAATCAGGCAGATGGTGGCTAAGTAAGGCTTTCAGATCTTGACCAAAACTTGTGATTACATGTACTTTCATTGTGCTACCAAACCAATTTGTCGTTCAGTCAACGGTTGCTATGCGAAACGAGGGATAATTATTTTCCTTAGGACCAAACGTATCATTCTTTATAAATTATACGGCAGATGAAGTATTTGCAGAAAGGTCTAAGCAGCCACTGGAGAATATAATGAACTCCTGACGCTGGTCAAGAAACGCAAACTAAGATGGTTTGGCCACGTCTCAAGGTCATCTGGTTAAGCAAAGACGATTCTAGTGAGCACAGTGAAAGGAAAAAGAAGAAGAGGTAGGGGAAGACAATATTAAAGAGTGGACAGGCCCTGGGATGGATTTTGCCAGCTCAACTAGGGCAGCTGAAAACAGGACAAGGTGGAAAGGGATTGTTTCGAAGTCACCCTTTGTGCCAATGACCTAGTAAGGGTATGGGACAAAATGGAATGGATAGAATAATAAAGCTTCACTCATTATGGGCCACGTGAAATGAGATCAATCGCAGTGTCAGAATAAACAGTTATCCTAGAAATCAGGATCATAAAGTAAAGTTCATTGTGACCTACGTTCGACTTAAGGTCGAAAATCGGGTCACACTGACTTATTATCCCTAGCTATCTTGTTCATACATCAAATAGTCAAGATATAAGGCAAAATCTCTGGATCGTGAAATACAGCACACAGCAACCTAATATTATTTTGAGATCATACACTGGTCATACTAACTCATTAGCCCAAGGTATCATGTTCATACCACAATCAGTGAAGAAGCAATAATGCAAAATCACTGGACCATGAAATTTTGGTCACTGTGACAAACTTTCATTTTGAGGTATACACATCGTGTCATACTGACTTATTCAAAGATATCATGTTCATACATCAAACTGTTCTCAAGGTATTGGGGTTGGTCGTGGTCGGACGATGGTGTTGGTAACTTTTAGTGCGGTGGTGTCCTACTTATTTGGATGACAGTAAAGCAAGGGGCTACTAAACTTGCATTAGGTACGGGTGGGGTTGTTCAGATATTTTTCTCTCCCTATCATATCTCTTTTCTTTCTCCCTCTCTTTGGGAGGCGGCTCGTTTTCCCAAGCTATCATATCCATACATTAAATAGTCTTAAAGCAAAATCACTGGAACATGAAATATTGGTCACTGTAACCATCTAGTTTCAGATCAAACAGCGGGTCATACTCATTATCCCACGCGATTTCTTTCATATATCAAAACGCCCACCAGGTATAAGGCAAAACCCTGGGCAATTAGATGCAGGTCATTGTGATCTACTTTATTTTGAGAAAAAAATCTTTGTTTCTGTAGCAACTATTGACTTACTGATCTAAGATTTCAGAAGAACTTGTTTCTGGTCATTTTTAGTCAAACTATGAAAATTTTGATCTGCCAACGTCTTAATACAATATGCCGATGCTTAAATTAGAGGAACTTTATAATAATAAGACTCTTAAGGATCTGTTTGCTTTCGTTCTTTCTGGCCACATTACTTCTTTCTTCTTTTCTCTGAAACAAACATAAAACTAGAAAATGTGTTTATGAAACACCATGCCCCAACCGTACGCTTGCCTCTAAAGAAGGTTCATCCCATAATGCTTAATGCAGAAAGTGGTATTAGTCGGTTCATCTAAATCTTAGTCTGTAACTGGATCCTAACTTAAGTAGTTCTTCAGATATTTTGTTCACAAAGTTATTGCTATAGCTTGTTTTTATAATACAAAAAGCCTATGTCCGAAAAAGGAGAATAACTCCAACTAAATATGTATGGAATAAGCTCAAAGCTCCTTAATCAGGTCATCTAAACCTTGGTCCAGATCTGCATGCCAAATACATGTATAAGGATCCTAGCTTATGTGGTATTCAGATATTTTGTTCACAAACTTGTTCCTATACAAAATGCCTATGTCTAAAAAAGGTGAATAACTCAAACAAAAATTTAGGATATAGACTCAAAAGTTACTCTGTTCATCTACACCTTCGTTCAAATCTGTTTGCCAAACACAAGGATCCTAGCTCATGCTGTTCTTCAGGTATTTTGCTCACAAGTTTGTTCCAGTATGTAATGCCTATGTCCAAACAAGAGGGCCATGAGGCCCTGAATCGCTCACCTGAGCAAAAAGGTTAAAGGTCAAACTAGGGTCATCATTTGAACAAACCTGATAGTTTGCAACCATTTTCAAATGGCTCTGAAGAAAGAAGAGTTTTTAATATTTTTCTATGTATTGCTATGGTTCAAAAACCCAGGACCTCGTGGGGCAGGGCCATTTGGACCCTGCAGCCATCATCTGAATAATCTTGGTAAAGGACCACTAGGCAATGCTACATGTATATTAAATTTCAAGCATATGAGCCAAATAGTTCGGAAGAAGATTTTGAATATTTTTATATGCATTTCTATGAATAAAACCCAGGACCCCGTGAGGTGGGGCCATTTCTTACGCTGGCGCCATCATTCGAACAAACTTGGTAAAGGACCACTAGGCAATGCATCATACCAAATTTCTAGCATCTGCACTAAGGGATTCTGGAGAAGAAGATTTAGTATATTTTAATTTCGAACCCAAGACTCCCCGCCACAGGGCCATTTTGAATCCCAGGGCCACCATTTACATAAACTTTGTAGGAGTCCACCAGGCAATGCATCATACCAAATTTCAAGCCTCTGAGCCAAGTAATTTTTGAATATTTTTCTATGTATTTCTATGGATAAAACCCAGGACCCCGTGGGGTGGGGCCATTTTTGACCCTGGCGCCGTCATTTGAAAAAACTTGGTAAAGGACCACTAGGCAATGCATCATACCAAATTTCAAACATCTGCACTAAAGGGTTCAGGAGGAGAAGATTTTTAAGTATATTTTAATTTTGAGCCCAAGACTCCCCACTCCAGGGCCATTTGAGATCCCAAGGCCACCATTTACATAAACTTTGTAGGAGTCCACCAGGTAATGCATCATACCAAATTTCAAGCATCTGAGTCGAGTGGTTCTGAAGAAGAAGAGTTTTGAAAAAATTTCTATGTATTACATTGTTTCAAACTCAGGACTCCCTGCCGTGGGGCCATTTTGTACCCTGGGGCATTCATTTGAATAAACTTGATAAGGGACTACTGGCCAATGCTACATACCAAATTTCAGCAACTTAGCCAAGTGGTTCTGAAAAAGAAGATTTTTGAATACTTTTCTATGTATTTCTATGGTTCAAACCCAGGACCCCTGGGGCGGGGTCATTTTGGATCCTGGGGTCATCATTTGAACAAACTTGGTAAAGGACCATTAGCCAATTATACATACCATATGTCAAGCATCTGAGCCTTGCAGTTTTGAAGAAGAAGATTTTTGAATAATTTTCTATGTAGTTTTATGGTTCAAACCCGGGACCTTCTGCTCCGGGGCCCTTTTGGGCCAAGGGGCCACCGTTTGAACAAACTTGGTAGAGGACCTCTTGGCAATGCTACGTACCAAATTTCAAGCATCTGAGCCGAGCAGTTCTGGAGAAGAAGATTTTTAAGTATATTTTAGTTTCGAACCCAAGACCCCCTGCCCTAGGGCCATTTTGCACCCTGGGGCCATCATTTGAACAAACTTGGTAGAGGCCCACTAGACAATGTTTCATACCAAATATCAAAGCCCTAGGCCTAGCGGTTTCAGAGAAGATGTCATTTAAAGCAAATTGTTGACGGCGCACGACGGACACTGGGTGATCATAATAGCTCAGCCTGAGCCTATGACTCAGGTGAGCTAAAAAGGGGAATAACATCATCGAAAATTTACGAAATAGGCTTAAAAATTAATCAGGCCACTTACACAGGTCTAAATCTGTAACCGTATGTCAAATATCAGTATCCCAGCTTAAGCGGTTTGGGTTTTCAGATATTTTGTTCACAAGCTTGTTCCAATATAAAATGACAAAGTCAAAAAGGAACATAACTCCTGAGCGACAAGACTGTCGGAGGAAAAAAAACTGGCCTGCTTATTTTTCATGTTCGTGCCACATACAAAATTTCAAGTTCTTATCTCTTCCGGTTCTTGGCCGTATGTAAGGTTACCATTGTACCATAGGCTTCAATGCACTAAGTCGAAAATGGGGCTTATCTCGGTAAAAAAAATCATGATTTTTTTCCAAAGTTAATCAGGTCATCTACACCTTGGGCAATGTCTTCCTGCAAAAAGTCATAATCCTAACATCAGGGGTTCTTGAGATACGTGTATTTTGTTCTCAAGATTCCATAGGCTTACAATGCACTAAGTCGAAAAAGGGGCATAACTCGGTCGAAATTCACAGATTTTTTTCAAAAGTTAATCAAGTCAACTCTACCTTTGGAAATGTTATCCTGCAAAAAATTTGATCCTAGCATCATGGGTTCCTGAGATATTTTGTTCACAAACAATCAAGACAATTATCTGCCATTGCAAAGTGTAGACCCTGATAAGACCATAGCGTCTGATCGGGATCAACATGGGGGGGGTCTCCATAAGGGCAATTTTCTGGTTACATATGGATTTTCACCAAAACTCACCAATCTCCACTTGTAAGTGTTGGCTTTCATATTCTGAAACACTGATTTCATCGAAAGTGTATTTTGAGTGAAGCGCTGTGTCAAAATGGGTGGGGTAATTCCACCCCATACCTTATCATGTATCATTTTTTTCAATTATCTCTATAAGTATTAGTGGCTGATTTACCATTATGATTTGAAATAATACAGGCATATATGCTAATTAATTGGGTTACATAACTTACCACTGAT
Source organism: Ctena decussata (assembly GCA_963989385.1). NCBI lineage: Eukaryota > Metazoa > Mollusca > Bivalvia > Lucinida > Lucinidae > Ctena > Ctena decussata. The sequence goes on along the minus strand of OZ022499.1, from coordinate 34,258,397 downwards.
TGCTTATTCAATACCAATATATGGGCTTATAAATGGTAACAGGAATTTTACTTTTTTGCGGCTTCTCCAACTTTACGAAAAACCACAATTTTTCTTTATTTGTCCATATATATAAAGGGAACTTTGCAATTATATTGATATGACAGTGTACATTGCAGAATTATGAGAAAACTATCCTAGGCCTATCAAAACCTGAATTACCTGCCCTTGATTTAAGAAAATATAAGTTATTAAATTGGAAATGTAAGATCGAAATTCTACACTGGAAGGTATATTTCTGATGACTCTTTTGCTCATGTTTCTAATATTATACTGATTGTTGAGCTTTCAAATCCATATGGTGCCCGTGATATTACACAAGAACTGTAACTGAACATCAGAGCTCATCCTGCTACATGCCACTTAATTACATCACATTCAAGATATCATTTTCCGACCCAAAGTTTGATTTATGGTTTTTATTGATTTTACTTACTGAGATATCGAATGTTATTGAATACCTTACTTTGAAATTTAAATTTCCCTCATTTCATTAAAGAGTTACTTCCCTTTGATTAGTATTTTAGGCTATTTTTATGTATACTTACCTTGTGCATACCGTAGCTTGGTAACTGTTTAAAATATCTTGATGAAACTCTATAGTAGTCTGCATTATTACAAGACAATGCGTCGCACATAAGAATGATTTCTCCCCCTTACTTAAGGACCTGGTATGATAAGGGCCATTTTTGGCCCCCATTCAAATTCTCTTAAAATTGCATGGTTTCTATTGCTTATCATTTGTGCGTATGGGAACAAACAGAAATAATATGTTTCACTTTTGTTAATTCTCAGAATAACATGATTTCTGACATGCCTATGTTGGTTCAATAATATGAAGGAAAATTTGCAAGAAAAACTGAGTTTAATAATTTTTCCTTTAAAGAAATGAGTCATTTACAATAGCTTTTGAAAGCTCTTGATAATAGGCTTTTGATGAAATGCTTATACGTTGGGTACCCCGGCTAATTACCTGTGCACAGCACAAGGCCTGTCAAGGTACCCCACCCACTCATGTTTGCACGTCCAGAGACGCTAACCAAAAAATTCCAAAAGATCAAAATGAAATGTGTACCAAATTATTCCTTGTGTTCTAACTAAGAAAATGAATACCCACAACATATGTTTATTTTGTCTATGAGCGGAGATATGGGCATTTTTGTGTTGAGAAAACAGGGAAAATGTTCCAAACGCTGCCAGTTTGGTAACAAAAAGTTAAAAATAAACATCGAGCCCGGTCTCCAGCACATTTAATATTTTCATGACATGTAAATATATATAAATTAAGTCTGCATATAAAATATTAAATGTGCTGGAGACCGGGCTCATATATTTTGAAAGCCGCAAAGGCTACAAAATTCGTCATTTTCGTCAGAATCCACTGGGGGTATGGGTATGTTCAAGATTAAAAACACAAATATTTTATACAAGAACTGGTTGATTTGGTATTGGCTGTTACATTTTAGGTTAGAACTTTCCTGTGAATGCATTTTAGTTATCGAAATAGAACTTTTGAAAAATGAGTTTTCTGGGGGCCAAATATGGGCCTTATCATACCAGGTCCTTTGGAGGAACATCCCTTTGATTAGTATTTTATTCTATTCCCATTCACTCCATAACTCCTTAACCCTTTAAAATATTGTATAGAAACTTTCTAGGAATATGTATGTAATGAAGCAATGCATCCTGAATAACAACCACAACTCTAGCTTACTTAGTCCCTAAATTATGTGCCCTTGAATAAACTTCCTGTTTATTCTGTAACTCCTTAATCGTTCAAAATGTTTAAAACAACTTAATGGTGTTGTGTATATTGTCAAGGGTTTATATTTGGACCAAGAATGGTAGCTCTAGTTTACTTGGTTTATGAATTATCTCCCTTGTTTGGCTTTGACATTTCTAAACTTAACGGTGTATTATTCACCGCTTGCGAAGCTCTTGTTACGTCTTTGGTTAATTTCACAGATTCTCTTCTTTAAGGATGTTCTTGTATCATTTCTTCTGGCAATTTTATGAACATTTTCACACTAAAGTTCTCCTCGAAATATTTTCTTTGGTAAACATATCTCCAACAGCGTCTGTGAATGTCTTTCATCTCTGCATTTGTTCTGGTCACATGGCCAGCCCATCTTAGCTGAGCCAATTTCAAAAGGGTAGATATGCTTTGCATCCCCGCCTCTCTTCAGGACTTTCTTATCCTGTCTTGCCATCTGAGTTTTAGGAGTGTCCTCAGACAGTTTATGTTTAACATAAGGATGATCACCGTCGGATATATAAAAAAGTATTGCGTGTGTTGGGCAGGAGGGTCTTGTACACTGTCTCTGTCGTTAGTTTTCAGTGAGACTTGTAAATTCTAAACAAAGGTTTTCAACAACATTTGATGTATCAGTAACTAAAATCCATAAATCAAACTTTGGGTCGGAAAATAACATCTTGAATATTATGTAATTAAGTGGCATAAACAAGGTCAAGCTCTGCTGTTCAGATACAGTTCTTGTGTAATATCGCGGGCACTATATGGAATTGAAAGCTCAACAATCAGTATGATATTAGAAACATGAGCAAAAGAGTCATCAAAAAGATACCTTCAAGTGTAGAATTTCGGTCTTACATTTTCAATTTAAATAATCATAATTTCGTGAATCAAGGGCATATAATTCATATTTTGATATGCCTAGGATAGTTTTCTCATAATTCTGTAATGCACACTATAATATCAATATAATTGCAAAGTTTCCTTTGTGTATCTGGACAAATAATGAAAAATTGAGGTTTTTCATAAAGTTGGAGAAGCAAAATAAAGTAAAATTCCTGTTACCACATATAAGCTCATAACAGGATGAGCTCTGCTGTCAAGTTACAGTTCTTGTGTGATATCATGGGCACTATATGGAATTTAAAGCTTAACAACCAGTATAATATTAGAAAAAAAGAGCAAAAGAGTCATCAGAAATATACCTACCAGTGTTGTATTTCGTTCTTTCATTTTAGATTGAATTACTTATATTTCCTTGAATCAAGGGCAGATAATTCAGGTTTTGATAGGCCTAGGATAGCTTTCTCATAATTCTGCAATGCATACTATCATGTCAATACAATTATAAAGTTTCCTTTATATATCCGGACAAATAAAGAAAAGTTGTGGTTTTTCGTAAAGTTGGAGAAGCTAAAATAAGTAAAATTCCTGCTACCACTTATAAGCACATATATTGGTATTGAATAGTATGTGCACTTAGTACTGGTTAACCGCTTAGGAGGTCTAAGCCTGCCCAGGAATAGTGTTGTTATGTTAACTGACCGTCCCGACATGACCATAGTTGTTTACCGTGGACGTTAAGCAATAAATCAATCAATCAATCAATGGTATTGAACAAGCAAACAGTAGTAAGTTATACAGTGGACTCGACAGTATCGGATCATCGACAGTATCGAATCACTCGTAAGTTATCAGCCATTTTTCTCACAAATGAAGCAAATATTTTTTACCATTATATTATAGCCATCAAGTAAGACCAATGGCAAAGTGCAGGGTGAAAAATTCGATGGAAATCTGCGGCTGTGAAACAAATCAGAGTTGTTGAAAAGCTTGGCTCCTCTTCAGCGGCGCTTGCATTTTGCCTGTTACTCGTTAACCCCCAAATAGATTTTGGTTATTTAAACTATTTTATCATTAGGCGATTGAAACCAATTTTGCTTTGTAATGTGTCCTAGCATCCCTGAAACTGCATGCAGTCATTATTTTTGTGACATCCCAGTATTTGATGAAACTGCAGACTTGAAAAGTGGGGCACCAATGTGCGACAGTAACGGATCATTATATAATTTGAACTGAAATGCAGGCCTCAGCTGGAAAACTGCATGTTGGATTATGGTCCGATGCTGAAAAAAAGTCATAAATCAACTACCTGAGTGGCTTCTGTGTCTTCTTTCAAAGGAGATCAGTATACAACTAAGACAACATCCTTTTTATAAAACAGCCCCATCCCACGCCGCACATGCTAGCATATGATAATGAAGGTTATGCGTAGAACAACTAAGCTTCTGCTAAACATTCTGAAGAAACGTCCGAGATCAGCTCGCATATGTGTTGTGAACCCAATAATGACTGGCGTTCATCGGATGGACGTCTGTACACTGTGTAGACTCAGATTAATGCCGGAGAACTCGTTGAATGACCATGTAGTGTTTATACACTGACTGCATTGAAATATCGTTAGGGCGGAAAAATCACCGTAAATTTGTTGATCCTGATCAGACACTATGGTCTTATCAGGGTCTACACTTTGCAAAGGCAGATTATGATCTTTACTGTTTGAGTAGTTCCGTGCTATGGCGCGCAGGGGATTACTGAGTCAAGAATTTTTTGGAATGCTTGTATTTTTGTATACATTTAACTTTTATTTAACAGACATAACCTTTGCTGGTGAAGGACCACATGAAAAATATCGTTGAAAGGTCGTAATAGTTTTCTCTGAGAGTTTAATAGTCCAACTGTTTATGTAGCAAAATTATTGAAGCTATGAAAGCTGGCAGAATGCCTCCGAGAAACTCTCCTATAAAATAATATCTTATGATCCGATACTGTCGCACCTGATTCGTTACTGTCCTATTTTACAGATAGTTATACACATATATATTATTTTCTAAAAAATATTTTTACAAACTGCATTTTTTTGTTTAATATAAATCTATTCATATATCTTTTAAACATTTAAATTTCAATCATTTTTTATGTAATTGTTGTATTATTGTTGTACATGTATGTTGTTTTTACCGAATAAAAATCAATCAATCAATCAATCAATCAATCCCTGTAAGTCTCGATAGGTTATCTGCCCTTAAAGGAATAAATTTCGTAAATATTTTGACATGGATAGATAGAAGGGATATTTTGCAATTGTTATGTGTCATAACATACATACTTTAATGATTCACATACAACAAAGCAGGAGTTTTATTGAACTTGATCCGATACTGTCGAGTCCACTGTATAACCCAATTAATAAGCGGATATGCCTGTATTATTTCAAATCATAATGGTAAATCAGCCATTAATACTTATAGAGATAATTGAAAAAAAAAGATACATGGATAATGGTAAGGTATGGGGTGGAATGGTTTTAGACGAAATGTCATCGAATGATGGATCCTCATGGAGTCTGTACCTGCGGCCATTTTCAACAGCATGTTTAATCATTCCGATATTTGTAAGTATAAACGATAATTAAAATTTGAAACAAACGGTACTCACTGACACCTATCTGCACTGCAAATTCTTGTACGTGCGAAAAAAAAGTTTTTGATTAAACATTGTATTAAAAGGAAAGGAAAATTAGTTGAGATAACTGTAGTTAAGATAACTGTATCATACCGGATAACTACAACTGCAGTTATTGGCGTAGCAAGCTGGAGCGCTTCATGTCTTAATGCCAGCCCTCCTAGCGAATGGTTAGTGCCGATATGGATTATTTCAGGCTGGCTAGACGTCTGATTATACAAATCATGCAAAAACAAATAAATAAATAAATCACATATGTCCGGTCCGTAGAGTTACATGTAGTTTACATCATTGTGGCTGCTGCTGCTGACTTCAGGTCAGTGTCACAAGAGATGACTAATATATAGAGGATCTTACACGAGTGGTCATTTCATATGAAATTTATGAAACGAGCCTTCGGCGAGTTTCATAAATTTCAAATGAAATGACCACGAGTGTAAGATTCTGTTTATCATATGACCCTTAAAATGAGATTTTAACGCCGTCAAACTGAACATTATTTCAATAAGAAAACATATTGTTGACGTGGACGTTGTCAATGACGTTACGTTTACGCGCCAAAGTGTTATTACACGTGTGTTCATACGATTTTTATGACACGACGTTATCCACTGAATAACAGCGACGTATGTGATAAAAGCGTTTCGCATACCGTCAGATCCTGTTCCATGTTATATTGTAGGCCTACTTTTCTTGTAATATTATGCAATTTATACTGAATAATATTGTTTTAACCATAGAACGTGATGTAATTTTGTGTTGAATTTTTGTGTTAAAATTTGTATGTTCTTTTTAGCTTATTAGGCCCTATTTGCAAATTTTTGATGGAGCCTTTTGCTATTTGACTATAGGAGTTTCACTGGGTTTGTTTGTTTTACATGTACCCAGCTTTTTTCTATGTCTTTTTGCGAAAGCACAGAGGAAAATTTCTCGTATACATTAATCATTAGTGTCAGTACCCTTTTTTCTGAGGTTTATCGAAGTGTTAACTACATTTGGACGCATACAAAGTGACTGAACCCCGAAAAAAATTATATAAGCTCTAAAATTGATGCAGTAGAACATTTACACCAGTTTTTCTGCTAATAGTGGAACAGCGTCAGTGACGTCGCCGATGTCCGATCAGATTTTAGAAAACCATGATTTTGACGCGTTGCTCAATGTAATTATTGGAATGTAATCTGCATTACTTTCCAATGGTTTACTATAGGACTTTTCAGTGTATACACCAAGCATGTGTAATCTTCACTTGAGCCGCCGTCGGATACCAGACCAGAGTATTCTTGTTTTCATACATAACTCGTGGAAGCTCCACAAGATACATGGTTCCAATGGACCCAGAGTTTTAGAGGAGAAACTTTCTAAAACCACATAGTTTAATACATATACACATTCGCCTGTATCGGCATATTTTTAAGTCTGTTTGTTGTGCAGTTCTAATTTTTAGTGGTGTCGCAAATATTTTCTTGACCTTCCTATGAAACGCCATTCATATATTTATGTTATTTATTTTATTTTTTTTTTTATAAAATACGATGCCCAATTCAGTTCTATCTGTATTTACTGTATTTAAATCTCTTGGCTGGTTTGTGAGAAATATTCATTTTTATTTGTCGTATAATTTGCATTTGGCACCGGAACATACTCGCTAGTTCAACATAAATTAGTATCCGTGTACAAGAAAATTTCAACGGAACATCTCCCAAAAATTCAGGTAAATTTCAACGGATTTCGCCACATGACTGCCTGTTTTATACGGAGAAATGTATTCTGCGTTCGCTGATATGACTCGTTTGGCTGATGCGCACGATATACAGTCAGAAAATTCGACAGTAGAAGCATCAACCTAACGTGTATAAACCTGTCCGCCATCTTTGGTGGTCTGTTCTGTTTCCTAAGATCTCGATCCAGTAGGGCATGTTGAAAATTTATATTGTGTTCAATTCATGTTGCATGTCCATTGAATTTATCTTTTATACTTTTTACTAAAATAACCTGTCACTAAAATAACCAGTTTGCAGAGATAACTGAATTTACGCTTGCATCTATGGATGCATGAAGCAAAAGCATTATATCAAAAAAGAAAACACGTAGATTAGGGTCAAATCAGGTAAATTCGGACAGTGACACTGTTTCCTTTATAGGTCAGTTTTTTTTTTATCAAAACAAAAATAACTGGACAAACAGTGAAAATCCTGATGAGACGGCTCATTATTAGCAGTCTCAGCTGGATTTTCACTGTTTGCAATGATATTTTCGAATTTTCCCGTTGTCCGAAGTTACCCGACTCAACCATAACGTGCGGATCAACCACGCTTTTCTACTTCGCATTTTCCAATTTGGCCGAGCTAGTACTTGAGAAAATGTGGCCATTATGTGCTTAATATTACGTTACGCACTAGTTACTTGGCATCAAGTGCCGTTACTTCACTGTCCATGAATAAGCCTGTTCGGAGTGTTCGCTATTGCGTTTGTCAGTATCTTTTGCTCTTCACCTATTTCTCACTCTATACACTTTATCGCGGATTTTTCTACCGGTATTTATAGGAGCCAAAACTGGATACATTTTTTCTGGTCATGTCACAGGTTATTGTCTGTGGATTTATATGTAATTACGCAAGATCAGTAATCAGCATGGGCGTAGCTACCAATACGCAAATACGCAAGTGCGTATTGAAATTTTGTCAACCTGACAAAATTTCAACACACACTTGCGTATTTGTAGGCTGTAATTTTGAAAACTGGACAAGATGAAAGTACCAACTGCCGATATACGTGGCAATATGAAATATTTTAAGGGCCTAGCCCCTAGGTTTTCCCTCAAAGAGTATGAAAAATGATTGTGCGTAACATCTTATTGCGCCTAGCTACGCCCCTGATCAGCATTAACAAAGCTTGTATTTAAACACTTTCCTTAAGACACAGATTAGGTATGCATGAAACAAACACGGTCTGGTCGCTCAGTTTTCTCAATAATGGATGGACACATCACATAAAAACAGTAAGCTAATGTTACAAGGGTTCTAATTAATTGGGCCACAGCCACATCATGTGATTTCAAACAATGTAGCATTGGTGGCAAGCGGTCAAAAGTGCAGTCTGATCAGTGTATTCACTTGTCACATCAGCCAACTATGGAATTAACCCATAAGCCATATAGCAAACAGTGAGGCATCTTTAGACCTGGTGTAAGCGCTTTCTGAATATCAAATGACAAACTTGCCACTTTTTCGGAAGTCAAATGATGAGGCCTATTTGCATTTTGTCCAGTATGATACAACAGATGACCACCAAGACCAGTAAAATGTGCAAATCATAAAACTACAAACATCATACTCTCGGGCATGAATCTTCATATGTTTTCTAAGCCCAGCTGCACGTGTCAGTTGTAACACGAATACGCCGTCTCACCAGTATGCGTCGCCATATGACTTTTCGGATCACAAGCCACTGTAAACCGTTTGGTACAGATGTCACAGGTAGGGCCCTTCTCTCCAGTATGAATAAACATAATAATTGCGCCACGACACGAGGAAACCAACAATGTGGTTGTGCGTCTAGCGCAGACTCATATCAGTCTGGGCATCCGCCCAGTCTGATCAGAGTCTCTGTTAAGCACACAAGGGGTAGCTTACTCTCTAAACTACCTTCATGCGGACAGCGAAGACTCTGATCAGACTGGGCGGATGCCCAGGCTGATCTGAGTCTGTACTAGGCGCAAAACCACATTGTTGGTTTTGTCGTGTCACGCCTCATGATTTTTCAGACAAATAGCATACGCAAACTGTTTACTACAGAGACTACAGTATGAACCAGTGCATGATTTTTCAGACCACGAGCCTGTGTAAACCGTTTTATTACAAATGCCACAAGTATAAAACCTTTCTCCAGTATGAAGCATCATATGACGTTACAGGTTACTAGTATCTGCGAACTTTTTACAACAAAGGTTACAAGAATGCTTCTTTTCTCCAGTATGAATGGACATGTAGCGATTTAGATGACCAGCCTGTAGAAACTGCTTCCCACAAACATCACAAGAATGGGATTTCTCACCAGTATGAATAAGCATGTGATAGGACAGGTAACTGCCCTAGGTAAAGCGTTTACTACAAACTCCACGAGAATGCATTTTCTGTTCGGTATGACTCGCCACGTGACATTTCAGATTAAGTGGATATGTAAACTGTTTATCGCAAACGTTACAAGAAAAATGATTTTCTCCGGTATGAATAACCATATGTTATTTCGGCTTACTAGCAAGATTATACTGGTTACTGCACACCTCACAAGATAACATCTTCTCTCCAGCTCGAATCGACATGGTATCACTCACAATTTACCACTATTTGTGTCACTAAAATGAGTATTCTACCTGGTATAAATCGTCATGTAACATTACAGACAACCAAGCCGCAAAAATATCTAAGGAATGGGGTTTCTCTCTTCTATGAATAGCCAGATAATCAGCTATCACAAATGTCAAAAAAATTTGCTCAATCATCAAGTTAACTTTCAGATAAGGTTATAGGGATGTTACATCTCAATTACAAATACACCAGTCAAACTTTCAGATTATATCATGATCATCATGTTTTTCTTGCACATGATGAACCGTACATGGATAGGTTTCGGCTTCAGTACGAGTCAACGTGTATTATGTGTTTGAAATCAGAGTATCATAATTTCCAAATTCTCATGTTGGGTTTGTTGCTCCATGATACTTAAACATTTGCACTTTCGTATCAGCATAGTCTCACATATCCACTAACAGTGCCCCAGATAACAAAAGGTAACAGGGAAAATTTAGAGATATCCTTCCTTGTTTTTCCATAAAAAAACTCACATTGTGACCCCTCATTAGAACCGTCTCGGCGAGACGGTTCTATTGAGGGGTAACACCGTATGTTTTCATGAAAAATTGAGAAACCATCTCTAAATTATCCTATTTACCCGTTCTCACAGTATCCCAACTCACTGTTTTATCTCTTCCGGTTTTCATAGCGTTGAATCGAAAGTACAAACTTCGCTTATAACCAGTAGTCGGAAATCATTATGTTTTGAGATTTTATTCGGAATCTGCTGCGTCATTTATAGTTATTCAGCTTCGAAAATATTAAGATGTAAGTTTGATATAATTTGCTCTTCCGTCTTTTACTTTATTGCCCTGTACAATGAAAGCCTCATGGCCGTCACAGAAATGTTATTCGAACAGCTAATTTAACACGAGTTTGTGTCGTGCAAAACCTAGCTATCGTCCTACTATCGAAACTAACAAACTGTAGATTGATAAACTATATCTTTATTTTAAAGATTTTTGTAAAACATGTAAGAAAAGGCAAAAACTGGTTTTAGTATCATGCCAAGGGCGGTTTGAATACTGTACACATTACTATCCACCCGTACACGACACTGAGTGAGCATGTGTCAGGAAAGTAAAAAATGAATTTATTTCCAACCTCGAAAACTGTCCAATGGCTGTGCGGCATGTGTGCGAAACTATGGCTGCGTTAAAAAAAGCTTGAAATTTAATTGTCAAAATGATACTGCTCATTTTCATGGCAGAATATCAGAAAATCTAAACGGCTGGCAGGTAATCAGTTGCAGCTGACAGCGATCATCTGTATATAAAGCCCTCTAGGTAAATCTGTAAGCTTTAGGTGTCAACAATTGTCCTGGGGCCGTATTCATAAAGCCACTTAAGTCGTTGCTATGCGGTTGCTAAGGCTAAATGTCTATAAAGGAGATTCCCTACAACTATGAAATTTTGTCTGGAGGAACAGTCTGTGTAAGACTGTTCCTCCAGAGCAAATCTCATAGTTGTAGGGAATCTCCTTCAAAGAAATTTAGCCTTAGTAACAGCATAGCAACCACTTAAGTCGTTTTATGAATACGGCCCCTGCTCTTGAGTAGAGCATGGATGATAATGTGATTCTTGAAGAAATTTTCAGGCCCCAAAAAGTGAGCGGGGCGTCATTTTCTCTGCAATATTCATAAGGGGGCCTTGTAGGGTTTTAATATAAATGGCTATAAAGTATATTTAGGCATATGTACAGCATATTCTAACAGAAGTAAGAATGATTTATTCATTCAATCAGGCTGGAATGTCACTTTGGGGTGCCCGACATTTCATCGAAAGACAAAATATCGAAACGTCACTTCATCGAAAAGTCACAACATCGAATACGACAAAACAAAGAAACGTCAAAATATCGAATACGAAATAACATCGAACGTCAAAAGATCGAAAAAGTCGTATAAACAATACGACAAAATATCGAAATTACAACATTTCAGGTGCGACAAAAGATCGAATTGACCGTCATGTTGGTAGCAGTCCGCAAGTTCACCGCTGTTTCTTATTTACTCAGTTACTGAAAAAAAAGTTTGTGGCCTCATACAGCTTCAGGGGTATGTTTGCTGGTATTTGGGTGGACCAAGGTGAGTATTTTAGATTCTAGATAACGGGTTGTGACACCACTTAAAGTATCATGTTGTGCTTGTCCACCTCCCAAACATATACAAATTTTCAAGCAAGTTCACCGGGGGGCACCGAGATGTGCAGGATGGAAATTCTGAGCGGAGACGACCCAAACCCCGCAAATTAAATAAATAAATGAGCCGCGACACGAGAAAACCAACAAAGTGGTTGTGCGCACAGCGCAGACTCAGATCAGCCTGGGCATCCGCCCAGTCTGATCACAATCTGTGCTTTGCGCTTAAATGGTAGCTAAGGGTCCAAGCTACTTCTATGCGGACAGCGAAGTCTCTGATCAGACTGGGCGGATGCCCAGGCTGATCTGAGTCTGCGCTGGGCGCACAACCACATTGTTGGTTTTCTCGTGTCGCGGCTCAAATAGCAATGCAGCTCTAAACGATTGGCAGTCATACGTATGTTTGAAAATCGTACATCTGGGAACCAATACACTGACTTTTTTGTCCGCAGGGGCTTTTAAAATATCGTATTAAACCAGTCCAGTTCCACGATGTGAACATATGTGTTTAAGAAGGAGCCTGAAGGAAAAAAAGAAAAAGAACATTGGCAAGAAAGAAGTGCCTATTGCTTTTATTTCGATTTTGTTTCTCGATATTTTTTCGATGTTTTTTTCGATATTTTTTTTATGTTTTTTCGATGTTATTTTTCGATTAAATGTCCATTCGATATTTTGTCTTATTCGGCGTTTTGTCCTTTCGATACCCTGTCTTTTCGATGAAATGACGTTTCGATTGTTTTGTCATAGACCCGTCACTTTGATTAGTTGACCCCAGCGGGGTCACCGAGCAATTAAAAAAAAAAAAAAAAAAAAAAACTGTGGAGTGCAACCTAAAAATGTTTTAAGAAAGGTTACTGTATATTGTGTCATAACAACAACTGCAGTTGTAGTCTGCTTTTCAACCGTCGGAAAAACGAATTTGCCATTGCATACGATGGCCAGATGTTTGTCACTTTTGTTTTACATTCAATTTGGTGCTAATGTAAAACAAAAAAGCGCCCAACATGAGGTATGGCAAATATAGTCACATAGGATAGGCCAATAGGCATCGTTATGAGAGCTGGTTAAAAAAACTGGTATTTATCAAGTATGGTGGCTGGTTTGTGCCATTTCGTCTTTTCGTCTTGTCGCCGCGAAAAGACGCCAGGCGAAAAGACGAAAAGACGCCATGCGAAAAGACGAAAAGACGAAAAAAAGCCAGGCGAAAAGACGAAAAGACGAAATAACGCCATGCGAAAAGACGAAAAGACGAAACCCGCCACGCGAAAAGACGAAATTTCAGCGCGAAAAGACGAAAAAACGCCATGCGAAAAGACGCCATTTGAAACTCTTATTTTGTCGTCTTTTCGCGTGGCGTCTTTTCGTCTTTTCGTCTTTTCGCCTGGCGTCTTTTCGTCTATTCGTCTTTTCGCATGGCGTTATTTCATCTTTTCGTCTTTTCGCGTGGCGTTATTTCATCTTTTCGTCTTTTCGCATGGCGATATTTCGTCTTTTCGTCTTTTCGCATGGCGTTATTTCGTCTTTTCGCCGCGAAAAGACGCCACGCGAAAAGACGAAAAGACGCCACGCGAAAAGACGAAAAGATGAAATAACGCCACGCGAAAAGACGAAAAGACGAAATAACGACACTGCATTTTTTCCTCTCTTCTCTGTAAGGGACAACAGCTAAAAGAAAGACTTTGCTCCTCAGTTTTGGAGCAAATTCTTTCGTCTAAGAGCAAACCTCTTTAAGATACGATTTCTAACTAGGGAAAACTTGAAGAGGAAGTCGCAGAAGTTGTTCCCCTTTGTGAAGATGGCGGAAGGAGCATTAGCCAAAAGAGCAGTCTGATCAGGCTCTGCTCTGTCTGCGATCGGCACGTCTTAAGAAAACTATAATTGTGTTAGCTGCAGGTTAAAATATGCCATATTCATATCATGTTTCAGTGTTTATATAAACACTTGTAACTTTTCCTCCATAATTTGTGGGAGATTAGATTGTCAACAAGGTACTTAATCTTTTTGGTAGTTTAAGATCGAAACGAAGATATAATTATGATGAAATTGATTTGAGTATTTTTCTCCAAAACATAAGGACGGCTCATTTTCTTGTCTGTCCGTTCAGTAGAAATACCATAATGACCTTCCTCATATTTTTGGTGATGTTTCCAAAAAAAAAAAATCATTGGCAAAAACTGCAAACCGTGATTAGTCCATTCTCATCAGGGTCTACACAGTTTAATCAAAAACACTTGTCTAAGTATAAGTGTCTTAGCTGTAATAAGAATAGGATATTTATACACCTTAATTGCAAAACGGTACCAAACTGACCGAAAATATTGTCGACTCCACATTATTTTTATAGTCTATCCTTATAATTCTTATACGTCAAAAAAGAACATCAAATAACATTTCAGTGCGAACATGATCAGACTGCATCAGTATCTGTGTTTGCAGTAGTCTGATATGAGTCTTCACAGTTTACTAAGTATATGATATCAATACAGTTATCAATAACAGGGTATTTATGTGCCGATATTTCGTCTTTTCGTCTTTTCGCATGGCGTCTTTTCGTCTTTTCGCGTGGCGTTATTTCGTCTTTTCGCATGGCGTCTTTTCGCGGCGAAAAGACGAAATAACGCCATGCGAAAAGACGAAAAGACGAAATAACGCCACGCGAAAAGACGAAAAGACGAAATAACGCCATGCGAAAAGACGAAATAACGCCACGCGAAAAGACGAAAAGACGAAATAACGCCATGCGAAAAGACGAAATAACGCCACGCGAAAAGACGAAAAGACGAAATAACGCCATGCGAAAAGACGAAAAGACGAAAAGACGCCACGCGAAAAGACGACAAAATAAGAGTTTCAAATGGCGTCTTTTCGCATGGCGTTTTTTCGTCTTTTCGCGCTGAGACGAAAAGACGAAATGGCACAAACCAGCCACCAAAACAGACACACGTATATTAATGTTAGGTGGCTACCGATGAAACAACTCATGAAATGTATCATGTATATTTAAAATATCGCCTATTTTTAGTTCAAAGGAACGAATCGGTAATTGCACCTCCTGGCATCGAGTATGTCCATGCACATGTCCTCTCCCGCTTAAATACCCGACAGGTTTCATGTAGTCGAAATGACGTCGTATTGACGTCGATGCGACGTCATCACGTTGTATCGACGTCAGTACGACATCATGTGCCTGCAGGGGAGGAGAGGTTGTTATTTCAAAATGCGATGAATATAAATTATTTTCATTTTCAATCCTTCCCTCATCCCCTACGCCCCCCCCCCCCCCCCCCCACCCACGTAATTATGTTTCCTTAGTTCAAATATCAAACAAGTTCCTCTGCATCAATGCTCTGAATGAGTCTTCTCTATACATTATCATAATCCCTGCGGGCACATGACGCCATACTGATGTGGATGCAACGTCTTTACGTCGTATCGACATCAGCAAGACGTCATTACGACATCATGTCTATTGGAATATTGCCATTCTTAGCAAAGCATGTAGATTAATTTTCATGCCCCTGTCCACTTAATTTCTTTGAATTAATTAACGCTGCACTTAACAATAATATTTAAGCCGGATATAGGCTAACATGTTGATCTAAGTCTGTCATTGTCTTAAGTGGCCATTAACACAATAAGTGTATCGACTCCAAATGTCTGGACAAACGAGCAAACCGTGTAGACCAACATTAGATTGATCCTTCAAGAGAGTGCTCCTCATGAGCAGTTTAAGGGAAATGCGTGCACCTTCGGTTTTTCCCGTCATTGTCGCACCTGCTTTAGCAAGGTGCGATATAGGAGTTCACTTTTTCGTCCGTCAGTCCGTCAGTCATTCCGTCCGTCCGTCCGTCCGTCCGTCCACAATTACCTCGACCCTAGTGGTTAAGTCCATTTCTCTCAAACTATGATGCCTACAATCAGCAAACCTGGTATAAAGTTTCTTCGTAGAATATTCTTGAGATATGTTGCACTTTTTTCTACCCTTGACCTATATTTCACGCTCTGCTGACTTCGTAAAATTTTATGTCCAAAATTACCTTGACCCTAGTGGTTAAGTCCATTTCTCTCAAACTATGACACCTACAATCATCAAACCTGGTATAAAGTTTCTTCTCAGAATGTTCTCAAGGCATGTTGCACGTTTTTCTATCCTTGACCTATATTTCATGCTCTGCTGACTTCGTAAAATTTAATGTCCAAAATTACCTCGACCCTAGTGGTGAAGTCCATTTCTCTCAAACTATGATACCTACAATCATCAAACCTGGTACTAAGTTTCTTCTTAGACTGTTCCTGAGGCATATTGCACTTTTCTATCCTTGACCTATATTTCATGCTCTGCTGACTTCGTAAAATTTAATGTCCAAAATTACCTCGACCCTAGTGGTTAAGTCCATTTTTCTCAAACTATGATACCTACAATCATCAAACCTGGTACTAAGTTTCTTCTTAGACTGTTCCTGAGGCATGTTGCACTTTTTTCTACCCTTGATCTATATTTAACCCTCTGCTGACATCGTAAGACCTTGGCCTGTCGGTCCATGATACCTACAATCATCAAACCTGGTACTAAGTTTCTTCTTAGACTGTTCCTGAGGCATGTTGCACTTTTTTCTACCCTTGATCTATATTTAACCCTCTGCTGACATCGTAAAATTTCACGTCAAAAATTACATCGACCCTAGCCTGTCGGTCCATTTCTCTTAAAGTATGATACCCAGAATCATCAAACTTGGCAAAAAGTTTCATCATTAAAGGATCTCAAGGGATGTTGCGCTTCCTTCTGACATTGACCTGTATTTCAAGGGCTGCTGACCTTATAAATCTTACCTCCAACATTGCATTGACCCTAGCATTTAAGTCCATTTCTCTTTAAACACAATGGTATAAGCATCAAACCTTATGCTTGATGTATATTTCATGCTTTGTTGGCTTTGAAAATTTGTAGGTCAACCTGGCATCCACATTTGTATGTTCTCTAGCATTAAAGTACACTTCTCACAAACTAACCCACTTACCATCATCAGGCATGATGGCATAAAACGTTTTCTTAAGCTGGTCTGTTGGATTGTTTAACTACTTTATACTTTAAATGATTATTTCATACTCTGTTGACTTGAATTTTATGTCCAGAACTGCATTCTTCTTAGCTTGCAAGTCCAGTTCGCTCAAATTTTTATACATGAATTCATCAAATCTAATCAAACCATGATCTCTGCTACTGTTGAAGAGCAAGGCAGGTGCGACATAACATTCTGCGGAATTCTTGTTTTTACAATGGGATGCAACTTTCGTGCATTCGTGTTGGCTTCCCTAGAGAAAGAATACCTATAGAAACGGGGGCTACTCTTAAAGGGAGGAATTTGCTCCCACACTCTCAGAGGAGCAAATTTTTTATTTTATACTACAATTAAGAGTTGACCCTAATGAAAAGACATTGCCGAAATGAAATAGACAGAATTGCTCCGCCCTGCAGGTGTACCCATTTGTATCTGAATTAAGGTCTCACTGTTTGCCTTTTTGCCAGCAAGGCTTGACACATCATCGGACAGGAAAACTACTTTTTGAAGCATGAATTTGCCCCGATGTCTTCCGGCTTAATTACGGAGGGAAACAACTCTTTTGACTCCCTGTTGATTTCCCTAAAGAATGAATCTCTCCTGAAATGCGAACTACCCTTAAAAGAAATAATTTGCTCTCAAAGGAATAAATTCTTTCCTCTTAGAGTTGGCCTCGTTTGGGGAGGAGGAAAATGAAAGTGGCAGAGCTGCTACCCCTGAAAGTGTACCTAATCACCTTTAATATGCAGGATAAGTACAGTATTGACTTAGATATAATTTAGAGGAATTACGTTGAATTTTCAATTAAATTTGAACCACAACACGACAAAAAAAAAAAAGTGACATGTGCTCCCAGCGAAGATTCAGATCAGTCTGGTCTTCCGCCAAGTCTGGTCAGAGTCTTCGCTGTATGCATGGACATAGCTTAGACCCTTAATTACTCTTTATTTGCATAGCGAAGATTCTGGAAAGACTGAGCAGATGCCTTACGCTGATATGAGTCTTCACCTGGTGCACATGTCACTTTGTTGGTTTTGTCGTGTCGTGGCTCTAAATGTGAGTTCATTGATCCTTGTCATACCGTTTATATCCTTAATATTCTAACCATCTGCCTGGGCGCAGAATGTAGACCCAGATCAGACGGCTCCAAAAGAGGAGAGTCTGGTAAGGGTCTACAACGTTGGCATACAGGGTCAAAAGACATTCTTAGCTAGGAAAATGAAATTGTGAATGATCTGGATGTCCTTATGTTTTGGGTCCCTATGATGTACAGGATTATCTGTTCAGTGATAAGTATAAGTTCCTATTTCCTGTCGTCTCGTATTTATATTAATAAAGAAATTATGCTAATCAAAGAAAACAAACTCCCTTACCCTCATACCTTTAAATCATCGAGACAGCAGTACTACTTACTGTATGCCATAACCTCGCCAAACTCTCTTCGCTCAAAGATCCTGTCTATGGGTTAGGTTTCTAATAGCAAAAGAAAACTAAAAGTTCTTATACAGCCTTCGACATCTTTAACTTCAAATAGTTTGACCACAGTATCACACCAGGATGCTACATATATAAATGTACATAAACTTATGCTGAAAATATCTGAATTTGTAGGCTGTGGTCAACAGTATAATGGAAGGAACTGGTAAGTTATAAGTATTCATCTTTCTTTTTCAACCAATCAGATATCTGTTTGTTACTAAGGAATTAAAAAAAATGAATAAATGGAAAAATAAAGACTGCGTAATACCGGTAATTTGGTTTACAACCTAACACTTTAAACTTTTCCTAATTAAACACCTATTTCTTTGCAAATAGCCGGGCCGCGTAGCGCAATCGGTAGGGCACATGACTCGTAAGTCAGAGGTCCTGGGTTCGAAACCGGTCTGGCCACATACTTTCGTTTCTCCTTCCGCTGATTCAAGACGGGCAGATGTCAGTTACTGGCGAAAGTATGTGCTCTTAGTACTGGTTAATCGCTTAGGAGGTCTAAGCCTGCCCAGGAATGGTGTGGTTATGTTAACTGACCGTCCCGACATGACCATAGCTGTTTACCGTGGACGTTAAACAACAAATCAATCAATCAATCTTTGCAAATAAATGCTTTGGTAACGTGTGACCTGTAGAAGATACGCCAGTCATAATCATAAAGACGACTGATATACAATTTGAAGAGTTACATAACGTTTTCAGCTATAAGACGGAACTTTTCCCTTCCAAAACAATCACAAAAATCTAGATCCGTCTTCTAAGAAGACGGATCTAGATTTTTGTGATTGTTTTGGAAATAAGACGGATCTAGATTTCTAAGAAGACGGATCTAGATTTGTGTGATTGTTTTGGAAATAAGACGGATCTAGATTTTTGTGATTGTTTTGGAAAAGTTAGAAGACGGATCTAGATTTTTGTGATTGTTTTGGAAAAGTCTGAGACGGATCTAGATTAGACTTTTCCAAAACAATCACAAAAATCTAGATCCGTCTTCTAAGACGGATCTAGATCTTTGTGATTGTTTTGGAAAAAATAGAATAAAAAAACAGTTTAATAGCCAAATTACACAGACTAATTTTAATATTAAAGGTTCTTTTGATGAGAGAAAACCCAGCTTTTCTTTTATATAATAGCCGAATAAAAGCGGTTACATGCTTACTAGTTTGCCCGCCCACGAAGCGATATATCTGTTTTGACCTATCCGGTATAAACAAACTCTTAAGATCACTGGAAAAAATGTCCGAGATTTTTTACCATTTTAGAAATAACGCGTCTAGATTCTGTACTGTTAATGGGTACGATTTCTTGAGAAGCAACTATGCATCTTACTTTTTTTTGCGTCCCTTTTCAGAGGACTAAATCCTTAAAGGGAGGAATTTGCCTCCCTAGAAGAAAGTTCTTTCATAGTGTACCTGTTCTTTTTTGTATTTTTTTTATCTTTTTTTTTTCTTTTTTATGAAAGGGCTTCTTCATCTTTTTCATTGCAGAGCCTTCATTTTGTGTCGGTGGACTTCTTAGGGTCCACAATGTGAAGGCCCAATCAGGCTGTGCAGATACATATGAGCCGCGACACGAGAAAACAACAAAGTGATTATGGGCCCAGCGCAGACTCAGATGAGCCTGGGCATCCGCCCAGTCTGACCCGAGTCTTTGCTAAGCACTTAAACGGTAGCGAAGGGTCTAAGCTACCTCCATGCGGATAGCGAAGACTCTGACCAGACTGAGCGGATGCCCAGGCTGATCTGAGTCCGCGCTGGAGGCACAACCACTTTGTTGGTTTTCTCATGTCGGGGCTCATATACACAAACTGACATTAGCAGTTGCATCAGGAACCATTTTTGCGTGTTGCGGCTAAACTGATGATGATTGTTTTGCGCTGTTCTGTTACTTTTTCATGTTATATTTTCAGTCCCAAGGTCAAATATAGAACCCTCCAGTGAGCCCCAGCAGTACAGTGCGTCCCCTAATGAAGCCCCGCCACCGTATTCACCAACCCCAGATACCAGCCCACCCTGTCATCCGGACACAGTGCAGTTTAACAAACAAGAAAATTCAATACAGTTTAGTGAAAAAGGAACCATCGGACCGCCGCCGGTTGTTGTAAGTTTGGGCTGATATATTATATAATTTGCGAGGAGTCTCAGTAGCTCACCTGCTGAGCTAGTGGTCCCGGTTCTGATCCCGCTGGAGACGGAAATCATTTCAACTGTTAACGGGGTTGAATTGCATTCAGGATCACCCTCCCATCATCCTTAAATACATCTATAGGTTTGTTTGAATGGATTGAGACATTGAATCATTGAGGGTCAAAATGTACATGTGTGTATTTTATAGCAGGGGAATCAGAATATCGTAGCATTTCTCTGAGTTGAACTACTGTGGGTAAGCGAGTTCTTTCATATGTGTTAGTGCAAGTACATGTAAATTCTATGTACTACTTTTGACTATGGAATCAGTTTTGACAATTAAAGGTAGGTTCCTGTACTGTGGAGTGCATCATAATTTTGATGATCTTTCATCCAAGTTGTTGGAAAGCACTTATAAAAGGGAATGAATAAGTTTCACTAAAAAGTGTAAATAAAAAAAATATTAGAAAAGTTGTTTTGCAAGGGATTTCCTAACTCTGCTTCGCACACCAGTTAGCGCTATTTTTAGTTCGTGCCAAAATAGATAACGCAGCTGATATCATGCTGCATTGCATTTTGGGATAGTTTTAATCCATCCGCCGTGCCAGGACCTCTAGGAGAGGTCACGGCAAGGGAAAATTGACCTTTGGAGAATGGCGTCAGAACTTGCGCACTTATTAAACATAATAAACATAGTTATTTTTAGAACTGGAATTCCAACGAAAGAAAATAAACCAAAGGGGAAAACGACTATTTTCTTCAATATCTGACGAGTTTCACAGAAGCAACAAATTCAGAAAAATAAGAGAATTCAATACTGCTCAGAAAAAGACGAAATTATTTTGTGGACATAATTGTTATCGCTAGTCCAGGAACCTACCTTTAAGATAAATGGATACAGTTTAATGGATATCAGCGCTGCAACTTTCTCTTTTGCCTCGCATTGCAATGCAAGTCAATTTCTAAAGAAAAGGATCTGCTCCTGTAGGGAGACGTTCCGTAAAACCTCTATATATTGGGAGAGTTAGGTCTGAGCAAATAGTGCAAACCCAGATCAGACTGCAGTCTGATCAGGGTTTACACTATTTGCCATCCCATTTGCAGTTTTTGGACACATTACTGCACTGTAAAACCAAGCTGTTCCCATTTTATGACAGTTATGGTTATTATTTTTATTATATACCTATCAATGATACACCCTTTGAACTGCCTGTTTCTGGCCATCTGATACAGAGAGCCGTATCAAACTGACGTTTTCTGAATCCGTATCACTATCCCTTAAAACGAGGCTATTTCTGAGTTCCAGCTTCAGGCGCGTCATTTGTTAACGTGCCTCGTAGAGACGAGAACAAGAGAAACGGGACTACTGGCGTGCGACCAGTGATGGCCGCATACCAGTCGTGGCCATTCGTGTTCTGCACTCGCAATTACGTATTTGTTGTGTCTCAGATTCGGTCATTTTGTAAAAGGAAACAAAACACACGCCCACAACAAAGATGGGTAAAATTCTCTGCATGGGAAGGAAACGGTAAACAATTTTCCCAAGCTACCCTCATATGAACACTTTGTCTTTCCGGGGGAACTACAACACTTGACACGCACATAAAGAAATACAGAAATAAACATGTACAAATTGCTGTATTAATGTTCACCTATCACGAAAAAGGTATAACCTGCAACCAGCATGCAAAAAAGCATCTAAATTCTTGTAAATCACCGCACACGTGTAACCATTATTTATGTTTATTTTCGACGTAATATGTAGCGTGTGCCTACGAAATGGCTACTTTACAGTTTTTTAAAGTCCGTTTCTGATAACTCTTTCTGTTGCTTATATTCCACCTCTGCCGAACGCACTAAAACTGTTAAAATGTGACAAAGATCACAGACAAACAACAACATGCTATTAAAGTTTAAACCCACTACAAGTTTTTGGAAAATGCATTATTCAACACTGGGCAATCCTGATGGCCACCACTGGTACGCTACGTTCGTATTTTAATGCTCATTGGTGACCTAGTTTGAGGGTATGTCACAGGAACATGTTATAGTCTATTTAAAAAATAATTCCGTATTATACCGATAGTTACCCCTAGTTTACTGAATTAAGATATAGAATCACTTAACACAATATGGCGGTTACAAGATAAAAACGTGTAATAAAAATCGGCTACCACTGGTAGCCTGCCAGTAGTGATGTAACGTCAACAACGTCAAAGTGCGCGCCACGATAGCTACGTTGGAAGCGTTTATCTCACGCCAAGCTACATACCTCTGCCGCGCAGTTCGAATCCGGGTCGATGCATTAGCGCTGGCACGTATAGATAATTTACTGTTCCATAAGGTATATAATAAACAAATTATTAAAATGGTGACTTGATCTGGCGTTCTGTATCACGTCTCGTGGATGAGCTCATACCATCGGATCACTCTCGACGCAAGCGTCTCGGATGAGCTCATCCACTCGACGTGATACAGTACGCCAGATCAAGTACGCAAGCGTGTTGGGTGATCCCATGGTATGAGCTCATCCACTCGACGTGATACAGTACGCCAGATCAAGTTATTATTATAATAATGTGTATTTGGTGTCCCAATATTACGGTACTTTCTTTTCAAGCAAACAGAAAGTCACGACAGTTGTTCCTATTTGTAAAATAAGCGTAAACCGGACGGTGGATATAGATATAAGTACCTTATTTAGTCGGGGGACTACGGTTTTCCATCACGCACATTTGTGATGGTCAGCCATAACCCTTACATGTTTCATTACAACTCACTGAAAAGGTGTGCAGTATAATTTGTCAATGTTTAAAATTGATATTTGGCCGAGCCTGTAAGAATTCACAGTATAAACCGTGTGTCTATTTGTTTTCGTCGAGCAATGTATTTGACCGGTTTTATTTCCAAGAAATATACATGTCCACATTCTGTTTTTTGGGGTTTTTTATGTATAAAACGGTTATGATCCATATGATCCAAATTATCTACAATGCTTGCCTTTTGTAACGGAAGCTTAATGTAAGATTTGCGCAAGATTTTTTTACCAGTTTCTCAGGGATTTTGTCTTTATTATGGTCAGCCATAACACCAGAAAAAAAAACTAACGTTATGGCTTTTCATTACGTTTCATCTTTCAGACATGTGTTGGCATATTTTGGTAAAAGTATTTTATGTTTAACCATCATTTCAGTTCATCTGATATGCACGGTTATCCATAACAAATGTTCATGACACAAATCTCCCGACTGTTAAATCAACTGAGCGAATGCAGCCATTCTTATCTTACCTCCCTTACATTTCTTGGATCTATTATCTCCCTTAAATTGAAGGATAATCGAACTTTCCCAACAAAGGTAAGGACAGTATAGGCAGTAAGGGCAAAGGCCAAAGAGAGCGAATAAAACTACATTCTCTTGCAAAAATAGTGTGGATGGGGCTTTCCTCACACTGATTGGTGGGTGGTGTGGATCTTGCTGTTTAGTAACTGAGCTGCCACTTGTGAAACGCTACCCTCCAGTGCAGTGTTCTGTACCTAAATTGTGAGCCCTATCCTATCCAGGTAGATCAAAATTGCATATATTGCTATTGTCATAATAGTTTTCTTAATTTTGTCTTACAGCTTTATAGCCTTGTTATAACTATTATGTTTATGACTGGTTCTAAATGTATGATTTGATAATACCCATACTTATTTATTTGTAGCTGCTCTATATTTGTTTATGTTATATAATTTGTTTGTCAATAGTCGGTTCAAAAGCTCTTCAGAGTTTATTTTACATGCTGTACGTCTTGCCGACTCAAAATTAATCTTGTCTTGTCTTGACTTTGAAAGGAACAAATTCGCTACCCTTCGTCTTTCAGTATCGCTAACAGGAAGTCACAAACATGTTTCCCTTTATTAAAAAGGTTGAAAACGCTGAGGTTTAACCTAACACGGTAACTATTGCCTTCCCGTACTTTCAAGTATAATAACTGCCCTTTAGTCAAGTAAGGGAGACAATTCAATTATTATCTCACTGTTGACGCTTAACCTTTTGTTCTAAGTTGTGACAAAGCCAGATGACCCTCCGATCGTACAACACAGAGATTTATTTAATGCGGCCTTGTCGGCAATGGCGTTCTTTTTCATTCCTACAGGAATTGCAGCCTCTGTATTCGCATATAAGGTAATGTATCTGCGTAGTTTTATCATTCTCCCCTTTTCACCACATTAAATCGTATGTACAAAAATGTATACAATAATAAAGCTCTTATCAGTGCGTGCGTCCGTACCATATGCTTAGTGTAAATGGATACACTTTGTCATTTTCGTGATTGCTTCCTTTTCAATTGGGCTAGACTCTCTTAAAAAGAAAAAAAAAATCCTCCATCAGGATAACTGATCAGGGTCCGTATTTATAAAACGATTTAAGTGGTTGCTATGCTGTTGCTAAGGCTTCATTTCTATGAAGGAGATTTTCTACAACTATAAAATTTACTCTGGAGGAACAGTCTTTTTCAGACTGTTCCTCCAGAGCAAATTTTATAGTTGTAGCGAATTCCTTTCATAGAAATTTAGCCTTAGCAACAGCATAAATACGACCCACGGGCCTTAAATTTCCTGTGGTTTTCGGTTGCTCATGATCCATAGACTGCTTAATAAACAGAAAAGACATTGCTAAAACTGAAAAGAAAGGTACCTTTTCATGCTATATCAGTCAATTGTTATTAAGAATAGAAGCAACTGTCGTTTGGAATCGATCTCATTTCAACAGTTTTTTTCCTTGAAAGTATAATTTTTAACCACTGGAGCGTTGGCGGCTGTTACCGCCGTTTTGCCTAGGTTACCAAATAAACGTATTCATACCAAATTAAGTGCGAAAGACGCGCTTTGCTGTATTTAACTTCGTCAGCGTCGCTAAACCCCAACAGTTTGAAAGAAAAGATATGATGGGCAGCTCTCGGCAGGCAACGATTATCCCTTTCCCAGCAAGACTTACTTTTACATTAAGGTGGTGATAATCACTGATTTGGGACGAAGACAAAAATCTGCATAAAATACTCAAAATAACACTGATCTTTCCAAAACTTAGCAGATGCCTACTTTATGTTGTTTCTCATAATTTAGAATCCCAAAATGCAGCATTTGTTAATGTTAAAAAGTGTTTTTATAAAGAAAGATCAAAGGGTAATTTTCTGCGTATAAATCTGAAAAAATAATATCGTTATTGAAAATATACTTAGCGCTTAGAGTGCCTTGTTGCATAATGGAGAGCGTCCTAGCAATTATTTTTTTCAAACTCTTTCACACATTATCAGGCTGAGCAGATGAAAAAAGATGCAGTCTGTGTCCAAATTGTTTTGCCAAAACACACAGGTGAGAAAGGTAGGACTATTTTAACAAGGTTGAACAATTTCATCTACACACCACTGATCATGTCAGTAATATATTATTTATATTGTAGGTGTTAACATAGGTATGCTTGCCTACCCTATATTTAATAAATGCGTCCGGTGTACATTTACTTTGTACAAGGTTGAACATTTGAGAAAAAGCTACCGTTTTCATCTGGTCTACATTTCAATTTGAGATAGAGTTGGAATAAATAATTGCTAGGACGCTCTTCATTATGCAATAATGCACCTTCAGCACTACGTAAATTTTCAATAACGATATTATTTTTTCAGATTTATTCGCAGAAAATTACCCTATGATCTTTCCTTATAAAACCACTTTTTTAAGCAGCATGCACGTCTATTTTGTATTCTAAACTATAAAGAACAACAAAAATAAGAAGGCTGCTAACTTTCAGGGAGATACATTACTTTTTTATGGTTTTATTCAGATTTTTACATTTACCATAAATCACCACCTTAAGCGGGTCACATTAGCCGCAGACATCAGGTAAGAGACGCCTACGTATAAACCCGCGAACGCAAGGGTCCCCCATCGAGCTACATCAGCCCCTGCGTCCCGAGAAAGATGACAGACAAGGGCATCAGGAAAGGGATGCCCGATGCAGCAAGAACCCGAAAAAACCAAAACAACTCAAAAGATTTGTCGTTTTCGTCTGTGATATTGATAGTTATTATGGAAAGGCGTGAAGCCTTTACTAGAATACGACACGGGCAATAAAAAAACTGTTGTAAAACTGGTGTAGAAGTTATCTCCGCTAGGCTAAAGTTTCGTGCCCTGGATGTCACTTTTTTGTTTAAGGTGGACATTTGTGAAACCTCGTAGATGTTTTTGCCTGATTCAAACAATGTATGGCAAACATTTTTCTTTTGTTTGTTTTATTTTAGCTAAACTACTTCATGAATTTATTTGTTATTCACTAATTATGACCGATTACTAAAAAATTTAAATTGCAAGTGATACTGAATTGTTTTAAAATAAAAGATACTGAATTGTTTTAACATAAAAGCTGTTAATGTAGTACCACTACACATATCATGCACTCTTTCCAGGCAAACAAGAAGTATAAAATTGGTGATTATGTTCTCCCTTTCCAAAGAAAAGAAGAAGTATAAAATTGGTGATTATGTTTTCTCTTTCTCTTTCCGGGCAAACAAGAAGTATAAATTTGGTGATCATGTTTTCTCTTTCCAGGCAAACAAGAAGTAGGAAATTGGTGATTATGTTGTCTCTTTCTCTTTCCAGGCAAACAAGAAGTATAAATTTGGTGATCATGTTTTCTCTTTCCAGGCAAAGAAGAAGTATAAAATTGGTGATCGTGTTTTCTCTTTCCAGGCAAACAAGAAGTATAAAATTGGTGATCATGTTTTCTCTTTCCAGGCAAACAAGAATTATAAAATTGGTGATCATGTTTTCTCTTTCCAGGCAAACAAGAAGTATAAAATTAGTGATCATGTTTTCTCTTTCCAGGCAAACAAGAATTATAAAATTGGTGATTATGTTTTCTCTTTCCAGGCAAACAAGAGGTATAAACTTGGTGATTATGTGAACGCAGCCAGATTCAACCGATACGCTTTAATTCTGATTGTTGTGTCTATTGTTCTCGGAGTAATCTGTTATATTATTATCATAGCGGTTAAGATCAACTATGCCTCCTATACTTCGGTATAACGCACTGCTGAAACAACGACGAGTCTTATGTGTGATGTTCATGGTGGCTGTTCCGAACTTCAAAAGTTAGGGTTCACCAACTATACCGACAGAGGTGATATTTCGGAAACGGCGTGAAAACAGGAAAAAAGAATTATAAATAATACTATACATGTTCCTCGTTGCCCCTAAATTTGAAAATGGCAACGCCTTTTTGCATATTTTCGTGGCACATTGTTCACCTAAAACTATGACCAACTTTTGACTTAATTTCCTTCCTTATACAAGTTTTATCCGGAGTATAACTCTTTAAGGGATAATGCTGAAACTTCTCACAACAACAGAGGACATTAAAACAAAGTGCATCGTACAATAACCGTAACTCTGCCTTTCAATTCATTAGAAAGACAAAAGTGTGCCAGACGGACAGACGATCCAGTGAACAAAGCAATAACTGTGCTAGGCAACAAATACAATGTCCATATTTTACCAGAAAAGTTCGAATCTGCTGGGAGGATTAGTTATTGTCCGCATGCCTCTTGTTTCTTTTTTTCTTTTTCTCTTTATTTCGAGATGATTATTTCCCCCCACGGAATACATTCAAACCTTATCAAGCTATAACGGAGCTGCGACACGAGGAATTCAGCAAAGTGGCATGAGCGCCATACTCAGACACAGATCAGCCTGGGCACCTACCCAGCCTGATCAGAGTCTCCGCTGTACGCTTAACGGGTAGCTAGGGTCTAAGCTACTTCAATGCCGAAAGCGAAGACTGCTTAGACTGGGCGGAAGCCCAGGCTGATCTGAGATTACGCTGGGCTCACATCCACTTTATTTTGTCATGTTGTGGCTCATAGTGTGTACGGAAAACATGAGCTACCACTGGTATCAAGAAGAAGTCTTAGAATAAACAAATTACATCACATACAATGCATCCTAGGCTGTTCATTTAGTGCTTGCTATGAAGGCTGTTCAAAATGCGGTGAATTTAGCAACAATAATGAGCCGCGGCACGAGAAAACCAACAAAGTGGTTGTGCGCCCAGCGCAGTCTCAGATCAGCCTGGGCATCCGCCCAGTCTGATCAGAGTCTTCGCTGTCCGCATGAACCTAGCTTAGACTCTTGGCTACCCTGTAAGTGCAAAGCGAAGACTCTGATCAGACTGGGCGGATACCCAGGCTGATCTGAGTCTGCGCTGGACGCACGACCACATTGTTGGTTTTCTCGCGTCGCGGCTCATATAATTTTCACGGATGATGCCAGTTTTGCAGAAAATAAAGATTTACCTCTTTATCCAATATTTTAACTAATTTGTCCCGGGAATGTCGAAAAGTTGTCTCTATTAGATGTCAAAGTAACCTTATTATGGCAGAGCATAAATTTGTAGAATTTTATTTTACCTTTCAAGCGTCTGTAGGACCGAAACGTTAAAGCACTCTATAACGCCGCTTAGTGACATCCCGACGCTTTTATTGTCACATGGTAACTCTAAGCGCTGAATTGCAGCGCTAACTGTTAACCTTGCTCGGGTGACTGCAATCGGCGATCATGTCGATCAAATCACAACATTGAACGTTACTGTAAAGTAAAAAGATAGGCAATGATCAGGAATTATTACAATCAAATCCCACATTCCACTCTCAAAACCAATAGGGAAAGAAGCACATACACACAGAAATTGACACAAGTTTACGAATGACACGAAAAGTAAACCGAATGAGCAGCTCTTTCCCAAACAGATGGTCATTCAGCTACCCCAATAACAGCATAAACATCTCTTTTTACTTATTTCTTATTTAAGTTACAAAACAAAACAAAACAGAAGGCAGATTGGGCAGCAATACAGGCAACCAGTCCGCAAGAGACCATAGACAGACCCATATCCTTGATAAATGCTGAGGTCAAAGTTTTTGAGAGGCTTATATTCAAATACAATCTATACAATCATCTTCGTGACAATAATTTACTCTCTTCTTTTCAGTCTGGTTTTATTCCGGGCGATTCAACCGTAAATCAGTTAATATTTCTTTACAATACCTTCTGCCAAGCTCTTGATTCCGGCAAAGAGGTCAGGGCTGTCTTCTGTGACATCAGCAAAGCATTTGATCGTGTGTGGTTCCGCTGGTCTCCTGCACAAACTCAAAGCAGCTGGTGTCACAGAGGAAATTCTTGACTGGTTTAAAAACTATCTTTCTGATAGAAAACAACGCGTTGTCCTCCCTGGTGCTGTGTCTGACTGGACCTTTATTAGAGCTGGGGTTCCTCAAGGATCTATATTAGGACCTTTGCTCTTCCTTTTATATATTAATGATATTGTAATTGATATTGGTTCTAGTGTTCGACTGTTTGTGGACGATTTAAGTCTCTTCATAGTTGTTGATGACCCGATAACAGCAGCGGGCTGCTTAAATATGGATCTCGATAAAATTTCAGGATGAGCCTCAACTTGGTTGGTCTCATTCAATCCTTCTAAAACTGAATCACTTCTTGTCTCCCGTAAATCAATTAAACCTCATCATCCCACATTATATATGAAAAATCATCCAATTTCAGAAGTCACCTGTCATAAACATCTTGGCATATATCTTTCGAATGATTGTACTTGGCATCAACACATAAATTACATTACAGAAAAGGCTTGGTTTAGGATCAACATAATGCGTAAATTGTAATGTAAATTAGATAGAAAATCACTGGAAACAATTTATGCAGTTTTTATTATACCGTTACTAGAACATGGTGATGTCATATGGAGTAATTGTGCGGAATATGAAAAAAAATGAACTAGATAAAATACAAAACGAAGCAGCAAGAATTACTACGGGAGCAACAAAACTTATTTCAATAAATGCTTTATATAACGAGGTGTGTTGGGATCCACTTGAAAAGAGGCGGAAAAATCATGGACTTATCTTATTTTATAAAATGACGCATAATCTTACAACCTTATACATATCCAACTTAATTCCTCAATCAGTTAACAGTCTATCTCGTTACAATTTACGTGATGCTAATGACCTTAAAAGTGTAGATGCTAGAACTCAACAATACTACCAATCATTCTTGCCGTCAACAACCAGGGACTGGAATAGTTTGTGTATAGAGGCCAAACAATCTGACTCTGTCAATTCCTTTAAACGTTACCTCAGTAAAGATAGAACATCAGTACCTTATCACTTTTATATTGATAGCAGACGGTCACAGATTCTCCATACTCGATTACGAACGAACTGTAGTTTGAATCTCGACCTTTCTCTAAAGAATATTTCAGAATCGCCTTTGTGTCGCTGTGGCAGTATTGAAAATGCACAACACTTCTTTTTTCATCGCAGATACTATGCGGTACAATGCATAGAGTTAATAAACGCACTTTCTCTATACTTGAATCCTTCTCTCAGTCTACCGTTGTACGGTGACTTATCCTTATCCCATGAACTAAACAAGATAATAGTTGAAAATGTGCACAAATAGATTATAAACACACATCCTTTCTGATTAATGATATTTTTGGAGTCTAAATGCACGCGACTAATCTACACAGTTATTGATCAACATCTGAGTGCCCCAGGTTGCTGCGCCCCGATCCATCTTTCTTTCTTTTTATCACCTAAAACTGAAGTGTTCACTTTTGTTCATTTTTTCATTTATTTTTTTTCTTTTTATGTGTGTTTGCGATTTTGTTTATCTATATTTTTTTGTTCTTTTCTTTCCCATGTAGTATCTAACTGCTGTCGTTGTAGTGGTGTTTTGGTGTGTCAATGTTCGAGATGTTCGTAACTGACCGTGTTTGATAATGTTTTATACAGATTAATAATTCTCGGACCTTTTTTCATCAGCAACATGATTACAATCATAGTAGTTTAAGTTTCATAATTTCATATAGTTTCATAATTGCCATTTTTCTGTGTCAGTGTATCCTTATGATACGAATTGCTTGTGTTTAAACAATTACAATATTTTGGTGTTTTATTGAATATTATTTATTCCGCCTATAGTATGCAATTTATAGCTGTTAAGGAGAAGAGCTCTATAAGCTATTAGCTTTCGTTCTAATCCCTTTCATTGTGTTTAGTTACGTTGTCTATATGTTGTAATGTGAAATCATTGATGAAATAAAATGTTTAAACCAGACAAGCGGACACAACACAATATGACATCAAGGAACCGCAACAGAAGTGCCGCATTGAAACGGCCAGCAAAAGATTATTGGCGGGGAGCTTAAACATGTTTTACTGGGCCCAAACCTCGCCCTCTGCTCCTGCAGTGTAAACCCATCATCGCAAGCCAAGGGTACTAAGTCCACTTATATTTCACCTTACATGCGCTTGGCCGCCGGCATATCCATAAATCAAATTTCCACTGCGCCTTTTTAGTGAGTGCGAGCAACTTCCATTGCATCCAATCAAATTTAATCGTAACAATTTTTTTTCTCATAACAGGCGCCCTTGGCGATGGAAAACTATCGTGCTACCGTGAACAATAACCAAAAAAAACAACTAGAAATGTGTCCATACGACACGGATGCCCCCGCCTAGTGCCCTAAGTAAGATGGCGCCTTGTTTAAGGTACAGGCACTTGTAGCATGACTAGGTTCACATAGTCAGACTTTTCTGGTACATGTTTTATTGTTTTCCTTGGGCAGATGTATTGTGCTTCTTGTATCAAGAGAAGTGTGTGTGTGTTGGGGGCGGCTTGGAGGGGGGGGGGGGGCTTGGAGGGGGGATTGTCATGACTGATATGTGATGACATTCTGTATCCTATCGCAGAAATGGATGCCATGCAACTTTCCAAAGAAATAGCCCAGAAACAAGTAACTTTTCAAAAACGAACAAACGGAAACCATTATTGTATGAAATGAAGTTGAAAAAGGGCCATAAATCGACAGATTTTGCCCAACATCGAACTTGACCTGTATTTTATGATTATATACCTGTATATAAAATATGAATTCAATACACCAATGTTTTCAAAAGATATCGAACGGAAACCATTTCTTCATACAAAATAAAGTCGAAAAAGGGCCATAACTCCCACAATAATCGACGGATTTTGCCCAAAATCGAACTTGACCTGTATTTTATGATTATATACCTGTGTATAAAATATGAATTTAATACACCAATGCTTTCAAAAGATATCGAACGGAAACCATTTCTTCATACAAAATAAAGTCGAAAAAGGGCCATAACTCCCACAATAATCGACGGATTTTGCCCAACATTGAACCTGACTCGTATTTTATGATTATATACCTGTGTATAAAATATGAATTCAATTCACCGATGCTTTCAAAAGATATCGAACGGAAACCAGTTTTTCATACAAAATGAAGTCGAAAAAGGACCATAACTCCCACAATAATCGACGGATTTTGCCCAACATCGAACTTGACCTGTATTTTATGATTATATACCTGTGTATAAAAAATGAATTCAATACACCAATACTTTCAAAAGATATCGAACGGAAACCAGTTTTTCATACAAAATGAAGTCGAAAAAGGGCCATAACTCCAACAATAATCGACGGATTTTGCCCAACATCGAACTTGACCTGTATTTTATGATTATATCCCTGTGTATAAAATATAAATTTAATACACCGATGCTTTCAAAAGATATCGAACGGAAAGCAATTTTTCAGACAAAATGAAGTCGAAAACGGGCCATAACTCCCACAATAATCAACGGATTTTACCCAACATCGAACTTGACCTGTACTTTATGATTATATAGCTGTGTATGAAATATGAATTCAATACACCAATGCTTTCAAAAGATATTGAACGGAAACCATTTCGTACGCTACGTACACTACGTACGTACGCTACGCTAAGTACGTACGGACAGGGGTGATACTATATGCTCCCCCCCCCCCCGTATTTTATTGGCGGGGGCATAAAAAGAGAGAGAGAACACAGCCAAGATTTAACCAATTCATCAGTGTTTTGACCAATTATGCAAAGTTGTTGGACACCTGTGTTTTACAACGGATCTTCTGATTGGTCTAAAAATAATAAGCGCCAAGTGGATGAAAACGCTGTATCCAAGAGGCGGCGCTGCGGAAATCCGATTTTGAATAGGCCCGTAGGCCCAGGGTACGTAAGGAACAAAGTGGTCTTAGTAGATGCTGTAACTCTTGCGCAAGCAATTATTTCAGATACTATGGAAAGCGTTTTCTGTTTGGTTTTACAACCGGCCCTAAGACTGTGATCTACAAATGGATCTCCGCGATTATTCAGCCGAAATCATTCATACTCTGAGTATGGTTATTTCGGCATATTTTGGTTTATTATTAAGCACAGGATTTTTGCTCCGCAGTGGAGCTGAACGTAAGACATAGGACTTCTATAAAACAACGCTTTTTATAAACAGTATTCCTTATGAGATCGCATTTTGAATCGTTAGGTGAAGGTCATCATGACGTATTTCGAGGGCCAGTGATACTTTCCATATATCTGAAAGACTGTTTCATGAAAGAATATTGTATTTAGAATAGTGACTTAGCTTGACTCAAAGACTGAACTCAGAATATATGAAGGTCAGTGTGGTCTAAATATCATGGTCCGGTGATTTTTTTTTTCATCTTGAAGACAAATTGCTGAATGTCATACAAAGGTTAGTAGATGGGTGTGCAACACAGACTGACATCATGTTGAATATAGGTCAGTCTCACCTATTTTTCGTGATCCAGTGATTTGCCTGATATTTTGCTGGATGAATGCTATAATGTATCAACGTGAAACAAACATTGTCCTCATTAATGTGTGTCTGTTTGATCGATACTTCATGGTCCTTTGATTTTGCCTTTTTCTTGAAGATCAGCTGAAGGAACGACGCCATACTTAAGGCAGTGGTGCAGTATTGTGCAAAGAGTGGCCGCACAAAACTTAGAACAAAGTGACAGATACGGGTAAAATTTATGGTCCAAGATTTTTGTTTTGTCTTGACTACTGCTTGGAAGACGTATACCTTACTACAGCAATCGTCCAGAAGTGGACTGTAAAATGACTGTAACTCTAAAGATGTCCGAATTTATTGTCACGCTGAACTATCATTCAAAGTATGCTGTGTTTCCATGCGAAAGTTTAAAAGCAATAAGGGCCCTGAAATACAGACCATTGTAATCCATTATCTATGGTGCTACGTGTTCAGCTATTATCTCGCCTGTTTTTATTTTCAACATGGGTGCTTTCTCATGATGTGTGCTATTTTCAAGGATTTGAATTTTACAAGTGATATCATGAATACCCAATCTGGCAGAGTAACCACTTAGCGATGGCTTTGCATTTATCGACAACACCGACACTTTTTTGTAAACCATTAACCACCCCTGGTTAACTATGTTCATACAAGTGCTGTTTCGAAACGAAAAAGAGCTTTTACGAAACGAAAAAGAGTCATAGCTACCAAACGACCTGATCACGGACCAGGTCGTTTTGTAATTATGACTCTTTTACGTTTCGTAAGTCATCAGGTTGTATGGTAATTATGATTCTTTTTCTTTTTGTATCAGCTATTTCTGTTTCGTAACATCCTTGAAAACATAGTTCACCAGGTGTGATTAACGCTACGAGTTGCAGCTGCGACACATGGAACTGTAAGCGCTTATACTGCAACGTTCAATTGTTACAGGGTAACACTAAACACTGCAGAAGAAACGACTAGTGTAACCTGGTCACACTAAGCGTAGGGGTTACACTAAGCGAGTTTCACAGTGGAAATCCTTGTCTGGCATGCAAGAAAGAAGTTTCTCTATGAGCTGAATAGAAAGTCTACATCGTATCTTGACCACGTTGAAAAAGAAGAATCGAATCGAAATGAGATCAAAATAGAACATACATAAGACGGACACTATGCCTAAAAGATGCAAAGATACTGCAGCTACGAAATCAATAACTTACCGATCATTTAAGAACGTAGACGAACAGAAGTTCAGAGATGACCATTGGAAATTGTTGAATATTTTGATGATGTAGACGAGACTATTCAAGTATGGAACTAAGTGTTTTTGGAAGTTGTTAATAAACATGCCCAATAAAAAACATATAGGGTAAAAAGAAAGTATCAACCTGATTGGCTGACACCAGACATTTTGGTTGCATCAAACAAAGAGACAAATATAAAATCAATGGCAAAATGAATGGATGTAGGTCTTTAAGAAATAAACTCTCAAGTATGATAGATAAAGCAAAACACGAAATGTACCAAAATAAGATTGAAGAAGGCAAAGATGACCCACGTTCCATTTGGAAAATATTTAGACAGTTCGGTGCTTCTAGTAAGGAAAATGCAAAAGATACCCAATTTAAGGTTACAAATGAGGATGAAGTTGTTGCAAATGATCAGGATGTAGCGAATATTTTCAATAATTTCTTTGTAAATATAGTGGCTAAACTAAAAGAACCACTAAGACCTTCCAATTTTGAAGAATTACAAAAGCATATTGATTCTAAGTTAGGAATAAATGATTGGTTTGACATTCCACTGACGCACTGTTCATTTGTAAGCATTTTTCTGCTTAATTTAGATATAACAAAGGCTACAGGCTTAGATTCAATTGGACCCAGGTTACTAATAGTGGCGCCGAATATTCTGGCGCCAAGCATAACAATTATCATTAATCAAAGTTTAAAAACGGGTAAAGGACCTGGTATGATAAGGCCCATATTTGGCCCCCAGAAAACTCATTTTTCAAAAGTTCTATTTCGATAACTAAAATGCATTCATAGGAAAGTTCTAATCTAAAATGAAACAGCAAATACAAAATCAACCAGTTCTTGCATAAAATAATTGTGTTTTTAATCTTGAACATACCCCAAGAGGATTCTGACGAAAATGACGAATTTGGTAGCCTTTGCGACTTTCAAAATATATGAGCCCGGCCTCCAGCACATTTTATATTTTATATGCAGACATAATTTTGATATATTTACATGCCATGAAAATATTAAATGTGCTGGAGACCGGGCTCTATGTTTATTTCTAACTTTTTACTACCAAACTGGCAGCGTTTGGAACATTTCCCCTGTTTTCTCAACACAAAAACGCCCATATCTCCGCTCACAGACAAAATAAACATATGTTGTGGGTATTCATTTTCTTAGTTAGACCACGAGGAATAATTTGGTACACATTTCATTTTGATCTGTTGGAATTTTTTGGTTAGCGTCCTGGACTTTCAAACTTGAGTGGGTGGGGTACCTTGATAGGCATTGTGCAATGCACAGGTAATTAGCCGTGGTACCCAACGTATAAGCATTTCATCAAAAGCCTTTTATCAAGAGCTTTCAAAAGCTATTGTAAATGACTTATTTCTTGAAAGGAAAAATTACTAAACTCAGTTTTTCTTGCAATTTTCCTTCATATTATTGAACCAGCATAGGCATATCAGAAATCATGTTATTCTGAGGATTAACAAAAGTGAAACATATTATTTCTATTTGTTCCCATACACACAAACGATAAGCGATAGAAACCATGCAATTTTAAGAGAATTTGAATGGGGGCCAAAAACGGCCCTTATCATACCAGGTCATTTCCTGATATTTGGAAACAAGCTAAAGTAAACCCCATTTACAAGGCTGGTCTGATTGACGAGGTCAACAACTACAGACCTATTTCAGTATTACCTACCATGTCGAAAATAATAGAGAAAAGGGTTTAGTAAAACTCTTATGCAATTTTTGAACAGTCATGATCTTTTACATCAAAAACAGAGTGGTTTTAGATCTGGTTATTCAACTGAAACAGCATTAATAGCATTGACAGATGCATGGCTACAAGCACTAATTGAAGGTAATTTAGTAGGATGTGTGTTTGCAGACTTCTGTAAAGCATTTGATTTAGTAGACCATCAGTTGCTTCTTCGTAAACTTAGCTTGTATAAGCTTAGCAATACATGTTTGTCTTGGTTTGAATCTTTTTTGCGAAACAGAAGCCAACAGGTAATCATAAATGAAGGCAGTTCTCAGCGGGAGGAAGTAATGTGTGGGGTCCCTCAGGGATCCATTCTTGGGCCACTCTTATTCCTAATTTTTATTAATGATTTACCTTTAGCATTAAAACATGAAAAGCAAATTGTATACTTATATGCTGATGATACAACTATACACGTTGCTGAAAAAGATAAACAATTACTTGAAGAAAACCTTCAAAATGCCTTTGATCTGGTTTGTATTTGGTGCCTGCAAAATGGGATGATTCATAATACAGGAAAAACTACTTCAATGCTCATTACCACTAGACAAAAGAGAAATAGTTTAAACGATTACGGATTCAACCTAAAATATGGTGATTTAGTCTTGCAAATTTCAAGTAATGAGAAAATTTTAGGTGTTCATATTGACGAAAATTTGATTTGGAGTAATCATTTGCAGCAGGTCTTTAAAAAAGTATTATCGTACTTATGGCTTTTGTCACAGATACGTACATACCTTAGTTTGCAACATAGACAGTTGTTTTATAATGCGTATATCAAACCACACTTTGAGTATTGTTGTGTGATTTGGGGTAATTCGTCACACTTAAATTAACAAAAAATGGAGAAGTTACAAAGTAAACTTATACTAGGTAGCAGTTATTCTTCCTTGCAAAACGCTCGTACACAATTAAATATGCTTTCATTTGAAGAGACTGTTTTATACACAAAGCCAATCTAATGTATAAAATTTCTACAAACAGTGCTCCTATCTACTTGACAGAATTGTTACAGATGAGAGGTAGAAACAGCAGCATTCAAACTAAGCATCTAAACCCCAGGTCGGTGTCTAATAAGAACATGGTTATACCTAAACCAAAGATTAATCTTTTTAAAGGCAGCTTTTCCTACTCCGGTGCAATGATTTGGACTTGTATTCCTTTAAGTATAAAAAATTGAAATTCCCTCGAAGCATTTACGAAAAAGTGTTTAAAATGGATGAAAGGTGAACATGTTTCTTAAGACAATGATCTTAATTATTTGTATTTCATATACCTCCAACGCCATAATCACGCAAATTCACATGATATGTTTCCTGAAATTTATACTCATTGATTTGTAGCATTTCTTGTATTCTTATATGCATTACTTTATGTTTGTACATATTCATGTAACTTTTTGAGGGCCTCAGGGAAGATTGGCTTCGGCCAACTGAGCTACCCTCGATAAATAAAGTCGTTACTTACTTACTTACTTATATGATATTATAAGATAACGCTTGTTTTACAATGCTAACAAGAAAGACTAAGGCCTGTCTCTGTTCATGCATTCGCTGTTTAACTACGCCAACCGCCAAAGTTCTAAGTGTTGTGGCAAAAATAGTGCAGACCCAGAGCGGACCGCTCCTAAAATGAAGTCTGATTAGGGTCTACATGTACAATGTTAGCTATTCCATCTAACTCTTTTGGGAGCATCATTGCATTTTTAAATATTTTCATTTTTAGGACAGATACGGTTACTGATTTTGGTGTACCAGTTTTTAGAATTTGACGGTATAACTCTTTCCCCCTGACGTGGCTGTGGTACATAAGTGTGGCAAGTAAGATATAATTATGCCTCACCCCCGTCCCCACCGACCCGCACACCAAAGATGATATTCGTTTCAGCTGGTCCGGAATGCGTCGGCGTGACAGTTGAATCCACCATATTTCCTGAATCAGTGAATAGAATTTTACCAAACTTGCATGGAAACATCATTGGGACAAGCCAAAGAGATGATTAGGTTTTGGTGACTTTTACCCTATTTTCAAGGTCAAAGGAGACCTTAGACTGCTAAATTTTGTACATGTACGTCGGCGTCGGCGTGACAATTTCTTGTATCCATGATATCTCTTAGACCAATGGATGAAATTTTACCAAACTTGCATGGATATATCAATTGGACAAGCTAAAGAGCTGACTAGAATTTGATGACCTTGACGTCATTTACAAGGTCACAAAAGGACTTACGTATGTAAAAAAAATCACTAAAATTGATATGTGCCTTGCAGCTTTGGCTTAATTATTCCCACCAAACTGGCATATATATACTTTTGACATAATCTCAAGAGTTGACTATGTTTTGGTGACATTCATCCCGTTTTTTAAGGTAATAGCCAACATACAAATGATATTTTCCCGAAAAATGAGAGATTTCTTGAACCAATGGTTGGATATTCATCAGACGTGCATGGCTATAGCACTGTGACAGGTTTAAGTCATGTTTAGGTTTTGGTGACTTGACCCCTTTATCAAGTTCATAGGCTTGTTTGAAGGATATATTTCTATTTTCAAGGTCATAGTCGCACTTAGTATTTTTTCACGTAGAATATAAGAATTCTTGAGCAAGTGGGTGGAATGTTGGTGTATGTTGAATTACTGTTTAACTTCCACGGTAAACAGCTATGGTCATGTCGGGACGGTCAGTTAACCTAACCATACTATTGCTGGGCAGGCTTAGACCTCCTAAGCGGTTAACCGTACTAAGTGCACTTGCTTTCACCAGTAACTGACAACTGCCCTTCTTGAATCAGAGGAAGAGGAAATGAAAGTAAGTGGCCGGACTGGGTATCGAACCCAGTACCTCTGACTTACAAGTCAGGCGCCCTACCGACTGCGCTACGCGGCCCGGCGTAATCAGATTTGTATGAATGTATAATTATGACAAGTAGAAGAGATGATGAGATTTTGGTGAGCTTGACTCCATTTTCAAAGCCACAGAAGGATTTTAAATGCTCTTGATTATGTACTGACAACTTAAGACCTAACTTGATAGATGATATCAACATAGCAAAGTTTTTAAATAATGAAACAAGTGGATGGGAAGGCACTAATGGGAGATTTAGAGGGGTTATGAATGAGCTGGTGGGGTGGGAATCGGGGTTGGGGAATCTGTTTTTCTCTGAAAAGCATTTCTAGTTATATCATGATTTGCATCAGCACACATAAATTTTTCTTTGAGCCTCTATAGAAAATCGTTATGAGAATCAGAACACAAGTCTCAATGATGCCTAATAGACAAGTTTACGCATTGATATACGGTCTGATTACACAAACCTTCAATCCATGTTCACAAGTGGATCCCTGACTCACATGATTGTGTCCATGAACGGAGAAAGCTCTAATCTATTGCGCGGGTGTGCAGACTGGTTTGAGTATTTGCTGTTTGATGGGTCCATATGCTTTCCTTTACGTGTATTGTGGCCTTTGCAATATCCTGTTTTGGATTAAAGACACGCCATACCATAAAATGGCGGATGAAAGCGGTAAGTATATCGTTTTTTTTTTCTAAAAGTAAAAAGCACTAGATAGCAAAGCCGCGACTTCTAATCACGGAGAACTGGAATCGATTAGTAGGCTCGGTCAGTTTCTTTAAGCCGCGGATGACAAGAATTTATTTGATAGAAATATAAAGATAATTTACTTTGTTCCTTATCTAAAGTTTTGAGCACCATGTCCAGCTGACTAATATGATTTAATGGGGAAAATTAACTGCTGCTACAGTCGTTTGACCGGTTCCGACGCTCCTTTAACCGATCACGCGCTACAGTATAAAGGACCTGGTATGATAAGACCCATATTTGGCCCCCAGAAAACTCATTTTTCATGAGTTCTAATTAGACAATAAAAATGTATTCCTGGGACAGTTCAAACCTTGAATGTATCAGCAAACACAAAAATAACCAGTTCTTGCACAAAACATTTGTGTTTTTTATCTTGAACATACCCATACCCCCAGTGGATTCTGACGAAAATGACGAATTTGGCAGCCTTCGCGGCTTTCAAAATATATTTTCATGTATTTACATGCCATGAAAATATCAAATGTGCTGGAGACCGGGCTCTATGTTTATTTCTTTAATTTTTTGTTACAAAACTGGCAGCGTCTGGAACATTTTCCCGGTTTTCTCAACATAAAAACGTCCATATCTCCGCTCATAGACGAAATAAATATATGTTGTGGGTATTCATTTTCTGAGTTAAAACACAAGGAATAATTTGGTACACATTCTATTTTGATTTGTTGAATTTTTTTGGTTAGCGTCTCTGGACTTGCAAACTTGAGTGGGTGGGGTATCTGGAGAGGCCTTGTGCAGTGCACAGGTAATTAGCAGTGTTAGCTAACGTATAAGCATTTCATTAAAAAGCTATTATTTAGAGCGTTCAAAAGCTATTGTAAATGACTTATTTCTTTATAGGAAAATGTATTAAACTCAATTTTTCTTGCAATTTTCCTTCATATCATTGAAACAACATAGGCATGTCAGAAATCATGTTATTCTGAGAATAAACTTAGTTGAAACATATTATTTTGGTTTGTTCCCATACACACAAAGAATAAGCAATAGAAACAAGGCAATTTTAAGAGAATTTGAATGGGGGCCAAAAATGGCCATTATCATACCAGGTCCTTTGCAGTTATTCTTTGAATCTCTACCAGCAAACATATAAACCCGTCTTTAAGACACAGTGTTTTCGTTCAGAAAATATTAAGACTCCTCGAGAAAGGACCTGGTATGATAAGGGCCATTTTTGGCCCCCATTCAAATTCTCTTAAAAATGCATGGTTTCTATTGCTTATTATTTGTTCGTATGGAAACAAGCAGAAATAATATGTTTCGTGGTTGTTAATTCTCAGAATAACATGATTTCTGACATGCCTACGTTGTTTCAATAAAATGAAGGAAAATTGCGAGAAAATTGGAGTTTAATACATATTCCTTTACAGAAATAAGTCATTTACAATAACTTTTGGAAGCTCTTAACAACAGGCTTTTGATGAAATGCTTATATGTAAGATTGCACTGCTAAATACCTGTGCACGGCACAAGGCCTCTCCAGGTACCCCACCCACTCAAGTTTGCAAGTCCAGAGACGCTAACCAAAAAGTTCCAACAGATCAAAATGAAATGTATACCAGATTATTCCTTGTGTTCTAACTAAGAAAATGAATACCCACAACATATGTTTATTTTGTCTATGAGTGGAGATATGGGCGGTTTTATGTTGAGAACGCTGGGAAAATGTTCCAAATGCTGCCAGTTTGGT
The DNA here is from genome assembly GCA_963989385.1 of Ctena decussata. Taxonomy (NCBI): domain Eukaryota; kingdom Metazoa; phylum Mollusca; class Bivalvia; order Lucinida; family Lucinidae; genus Ctena; species Ctena decussata. The sequence goes on along the minus strand of OZ022499.1, from coordinate 34,215,858 downwards.
AACAAAAAGTTAAAAAATAAACATTGAGCCCGGTCTCCAGCACATTTTATTATTTTCATGGCATGTAAATATATTAAAATTTTATCTGTATACAAAATATTAAATGTGCTGGAGGCCGGGTTCATATATTTTGAAAGCCACAAAGGCTACCAAATTCGTCATTTTCGTCAGAATCCGCTAGGGGTTTGGGTATGTTCAGTACAAATATCACAAATATTTTGTGCAAGAACTAGTTAATTTTGTGTTTGCTGTTACATTCAAGGTTTGAACTTTCATATGAACACATTTTTATTATGGAAATAAGACTTTTGAAAAAGGAGTTTTCTGGGGGCCAAATATGGGCCTTATCATACCAGGTCCTTTGTTGATAACCTAATGTTACATTTAATCCTGTTTGACAAAAAAAAAAAATAAATAAAAGTAAATAAATAAATATTTTTTTCGTTTTTGCGTGCCACTATATTATTTGCCATACTTTGAAGGTAGCACCACGGGGCTTCAAAAGGGTTTATTGTTTCGTTATTACTGACTCAGTGAAAGACACTTTTATGGAAACAAGCTTCTTTTTGTCATATAATTTTTATTTAAACAACTAACTATAGACACCTTTATACTGACTATTAAATAGTGCATTCACTTGTCTGAAAACATAATAGTTGACCCTTTTCCCAAGGAACCAGTTGTATTCCCATTTGAAACCACAAAATTTAGTTAAACTTAGATAGATCTCGAATACACTAATGTGCCTAACGAAAATACCATTGGGTGTCTCGAAAATAAAATCTTATCACAGCAAAATATTTATCAGCCGGAACTAGCCAAACCGGCTGAGTTATCGTAAACGAAATTAACCAAAGTGCATAGTTTTATTTGATTTTCTTATCGATAAGTAAAGATATTTAAAAAATGTGCAACGGACCTAAAATACTTTTATTACATATCTGTTTTACACAAATATTATCCTGGCCAATTTGTCCAACTGGTCTGAAAAAACGTATCCATTATATATTCAATATGTACTGTCAGCCGATTTTAAACTCGTTTTTCAGTACATGTACCTTTGACACAGATGCATGTTTGTGCCTTCGACCAGTAAGTGTCAAAAAGTGAATATTGCTGCAATTTTGTTTAGTCGTTGAAAAATCGAAAAACACTAGAACCGGTCAAAGAACTCTACGATTTTAAAGAGGATCTTACATGAGTGCTCATGTATTATTGAATTTATTAAACGAGTTGGGGAAACCATAAGATGCGAGGCTATGCCGAGCATCTTATCGGTTTTCCCCAACGAGTTTAATAAATTCAGTAATACAGGAGCACGAATGCAAGATTCTTTTTATCATTTGACACTAAAATTGCATTTTGTTAGCAAATTTTGCACTAAAAAGTTACAATTTCGCCATTAGAAAACGCGACGTTTTTACGGACGTCGACGCATAACGTTACGACGTAATTTGCATATTTAATCCACTAGTTGATTATTAGCATGGCTTTATTACACTCTCAGATGCGACGTCATGTGATAATACATTGTAACATGGCATTTCCTTCAGTTCCACACTCGTTTAGTACATGTACGACCCCTGGCGAAGTTCAGCTCGTAACGACCTCAGATAAAGGCCAAACTGTACCAGCGACCACTGTTTTGTGCCAGCCTACGCCCTCTGTTGAAGTACAACAATATAATACAGTCCACACAGTGGGTCAGTCTTACAAAATACCGGATGGCGCGATTCAAGTTCAGATGACTACAGATCAGTCCAAACCACTAGATACAGCACAGATCAACCAACAGCTGGCTTCTATGGGATTAACTAAAACTGCCGGACAGCGCCAAGTCATCGTAAGTAAATTTGTTATTTTAAGCGTATGAAAACAAATACATGTATATAAGGAAATCACAATGTCATACAAATATTGTGTCCCCGGTTTCGTTAAGGAGCTATTCTCAAAGAAAACAAATATACCTTGTAGGGACTTTCCTTAAAGTGTTCCCTCTTGGAACAGGGGCTGATCTAGCAAGGAATCAAATACTTGCCTTTAAAGTCGTTTCTCTTGTGAAACGGGACTTAAGGCGTATGGGTATACCGCCATATTTCACAAAAAAGGAATACTTTTTGTGACTTGCTGTTTGCTTCCCTACATGACAAAGCTCTTTGAAAATGGGGTCTACTCTGAAAGGTAAGAATTTGCTCATTTGCTCCCTGGGAGCAAATTCTTTCCTTTAAGAGTTGGTCCTCATTAAGAAAGGAGGTAAACTTGAAAATGACACAGTTACTTCTGCAGAAGATATACCCATTCACCTCAAACACTATAAATGATGTGTAGAGGCTCGCAGCTATTTATACCAAACTATCTGACCAATGATTACTAAAACCTGTATTCTGGGTTCATTTACTGTAATTCGATATAATATCTGTCCTCAGCATCGATCTAGAACAATCTTTATGGTGGGACATTTTGGCGGATGATGCATACGTGCAAAAGACCAAATATATAAGATTAAAGACAGAATAAGAAGTCATTCACATGTAATAAGATATATGTGTGAACATGCATCTTTCTTTTGGTTTTTATTATTTTTATTAAGGTATAAAGTATGCAAAGACCAGGAACTGAAACAATCAAAATCCAAATCCAGCCCTCAAACCATAATTGGAAACAACTAAGATTACAAATAATCAAGATACAGAGAACATATGGCCAACCGAGTGAGCAGCTTGTTCCCAAAAGGTGGCCACTCAGCAACCCAAACCGAACCAAAAATAATAAGAACATATGTGCGTGGATCTTTCTTTTGCCTTTTATTTGAGCACATTTGCATATTTCTTTCTTTCTTTTCTTAAGGTATATGTGTGTATCTTTCTTTCGGTTCTTAGTAAGGTATATGTGTGCATCTTTCCTTCGGTGTTTATTAATAAGGTGTATTTGTGTATCTTTCTTTCGTTTATTATTAAGGTATATGACAGCATTTTTTTTTTTATTTGATTTTCATTTTGGCATATTTGTGTATTTTTCTTCTGTTTTTTCTTATTAAGGTATATGTGTGTATCTTTCTTTCGGTTTTTAATAAGGTGTATGTGTGCATATTTCTTTCGGTTTTTATTAAGGTATATGTGTGCATCTTTCTTTCGGTTTTTATTTAGGTATATGTGTGTATCTTTCTTTTGTTTCTTTTTATTAAGATACATCGTCACCTTGGCGCAAAAAGTCAACAACTCCATTTTGTCAACTTTTCAGGAGAAGCCAAAAACATTTTATCTCTTTTGAGACAAACTAAATGACCATCAGCATTTTTAAGTTTGCTGTAGTTTCCTCTTATGGTTTAAGCAGTAACAAATCCAAAATTATTTTTTAACTTAAAGAATAATTAAGGAAAAACTGTAATTATCACAAACTTACAACCAGAAAGTTTGGTGCAAAAACCCAATAAGTGCACTTTATACTGTTTTTGCGCTAAAATAAGTTGGTGTAAAAACTCTATACGTGCATTTATTGAGTTTTTGCACCAAGATTTCTTTTAAGATATGGACTTAGTCCAGAAGAAAAATTTAGAAAGACATGCTGCAACTTGGAAATAATTGAAAGTGGTTTTGTCTAATGGTACTAGACTGAAGAAAATGACAATAAAGAATGATCAAAACATATCTGGTAACCATCAGCTGAGAGAAATAAGCTGACTGTACGTTAAAGGTAACATCTCTTTATGCATAAAATGACTTATTATATAAATAAAGACAAATTTAATAATCAGAATTATATTGTGGATGACATGGTTAGTAAGAGCAATTGATTGCTACATCGCTAAGAACTTGAGGCTTATCTCCATTCACTAAAGTGTAGAACTGGACAAGCACACAGGCATATGCTATATAACATAACCACAACTATTCACACGCAACAAAGCTCTAGACCTATAGAGGCCACTCTGGTGTCTGCATCCATGCTGGCATCCTCTTTCCACTTTTTGTATTTTTAGTTAAACATGTTCATATGATGGGCAAGTGCAGATTAAGGTGAGCTATCTTCACATTGCCCGGGCAGGTCTTGTTTTTGGAACATTTATGAAACTATTCCTAAGAACAATGTACATAACATATTTCTTCAATGGGACATTGCAATACTGAAGTTCTATAAATAGCATTTATGCGACAAAATTGTGGCAATGTATAACAAATTTTGGAGGTCTAAAGCCAGTCTTGCTGGAATTTGTCAACTTTTTACATAAAAAGTGAGTGGAGGCGTTTTTAGAGAGAGGATGGTTATGAGATGTTAAGTAGAAGAAATACAGTACGTATTGTACAAAGTTTGAAGAATATCTTGATTTATTAATCAGAATCAAGGTCGGGATAGATGGGCGGACATGTGGATGTTGAATTCTATTGTCTTGTGGGATATAAAATATTGGAAGAGACTGGCTGTTCTCAACAGCTCAAAAGTCATAATCATGGCAATCAAGCTATAGGTTTGACAGACAAAACCTAGTAAAGCAGGAATCATGCCAGTAGTTTCTAACATTACCACTTGCCCCAAGTAGCTGCTCTAATATCTGGAATGAACCTGTTCAGGCGTGTGTTTTATATGAATATAAAGTTACAATTTCTCTAAAGTTCCATTACAGGACTTTGGAGAGAGCCTTCAACTTGCAGGCCCATTGCTCTGCCACTGGTGTATTATTTAAGGAATGAATTTCATTTTTCTGAGGTTTATCGAAGTGTAAACTACATTGGGTCACGTGCAAAGTGAATGAACCCCGAAGGGGTTCATGTAAACTTTGCTAGTGACCCAATGTAGTTTACACTTCGATAAACATCAGAAAAATTAAGTTCATTGCTTATATTTACATTCGTTTCAATCAAATCTTAATTAAGCGCTAAAATTGAAGCAGTAAAACATGTACACGCAGTTTTTCTGCTAACAGCAGAACGGCATGCATGACGTCATGACGTTGATGACGTCCAATCAAATTGTAGAGAGCCATTGTTTATTCTGACGTCACTGACGTCGCGTGTCTCAATGTAGTTATTGGAATGTAAACGACATTACGTTCCAATGGTTTACTATAGGGCTTTTCAGTAAATACAGCAAGAATGTAAATATTTCATCGTAAGGTATCACTGCAAGCTTTCCACTATACTGTTGTCATTGTAAGTAACTGTGATTGGCCAGCTTAAAAAAAACAAAATGTCCCTGAAAAGTGTCATAAAAAAGCGTTAAAAATTATTTTGGTCATTTTAGTTGGCAACCAAAATGACCCTCTTTTAATATTGTCAGCATTTTATTATGGCAAAACTACAATGTACTTGTGAAGGCTCCCATTCAGTGCCTTGACGCTTTGTTTGTATTTCATAGCTCCTAGGGAAACCAGAATAAAAAGTCGTCATTTTGTAGAGAGATTTCTCAGTATTCAAAAACATGTTCTCCCTACTTTTTTTATACATTACATAAGGCGCAATGTATGTTTATCAACCAGCATTCTGTCATTAAAAGTGAAGGTACAACCACTGTATATAAAGATGTGTATTCAGATGCTTACAACAATGAGAGTACTATGGGCACTTTAATGGTTCTTATGAGACTGTCGGTAAAGGGTATGGGTATTACCGTCCAGCTGAATATTAATAATACTTCCATTAAAACAACGCATACTTGAAAAGGCTTTGTTGTACAACACGTTACTTTTGTTTCTCTGAACATTATGTGCCACAAACAAAATACATTTAGTGCCCTACAACTTGAGTTGTGAGATGATTCACTTTGTCAACTTTCATCAATGTTGCAGTGTTAACTTCAATGAAAAAAGGGACTATTACAATTTGTGCTTAACCGTGAAACTCGTACATCTACCCTAACTGTGAACTAGTAGTATGTGCTGCGGAACAACTATTTACCATGACACTAAGTTATGTATTAACAAAACAAACAGAAATCCTAAGTGCTATTTTGTTAATCAGGTGCTTTGTGAAAACAACAGGTCCTTATCCTTGCTGTCAGATGAGATGCACTTTTTATGTGGCCATTAGAAAAAAATATTTCTATTTTATATCTTGATCATTGTGTTTATCCATTATATCAAGCTCTTCATGACACAGTTTATCATTATGTTTTATGACAACATCAAAATACTCAGAAAAGAATATTGTCCCTCTGGTTTCGACAGCAAATATAGAGGAGTGTAGCTGTAAACTTGAGCCCTGTCCCCCCCTGGTCTTGCTCATTTGCAAACATGAGTTCGCAAATTCCTGACTCAAGTTTCTTCCAATTATGGTAGCTGGATTCAGAGGAAAGTCACTGAATGAGTGAGCATTATTCTGCAACCATTCCATTTAACACGAGGTCATTGAAATCCTACCAATGACCTCATGTTAAATGGACATACATCTACAGTCAACTATCGAGGTCATTGAAATCCTACCAATGACCTCATGTTAAATGAATATACATCTACAGTCAACAATCGATACCTCAAAGTCGAACTTTTTGTCAAACTATTGTTATCTCAAAGTAAATTTTCTGGTACCAGAAAATTTACTTTGAGATATCAGTAGTTTGAGATAACAGAAGCTGAAATGTATATAATACTAGGAAACAAATTTATTTCTATACCAGAAAATAAACAATTAAAGCACAGTTACTCCAAAAGAAACCCAGAGAACTTAACTGGATCTACCAGCTTCATACACTCAGTTCAATTATACTTGTTTGGGTTGAATCAAGTAAATGTACTACTGTTTGCTGGTTTGGCCAGAATAGAATTAAAGTGTGGTAAAATCTCATCTGTAATAGTTCTATGTAGAAACTAACTAACATAAAGTGGCATTAATTTTCTCTTACTTTAATGTTGCATTAAGGTCACAGATGCTCATTCTGCTGAATATTTGTGTATCTCTTGTCTTCATTAGCAAATTTGTGGGCCAAACAATGAAACTAGGAAAGTGCTAATTAACATTTAGTATTGGTGACACAATCTAAGTAATTTTCTCACCTAATTTGAGAAGCCCCGATAGTTCAGCGGGTTAAATGCTGGCCTGTTGATCTAGCACTCTCGAGTTTGATTCCAGGAAGCAGAAAACTTTTCAACAACTGCACACATCCTTTCATTATCACCCTACCTACTGTTTTTATATGAATGAAATAATGTTGAAAAAGACATAATATTGTGTCATCCATGTATTCGGTAATTCAATTATATGTAATCACATTTGATCATGGCTTATTTCTGAATAAAAATATTGTAAATACTAATCAGTCTCACAGGGGTAATACCAATTTCCCTATCTTTGCTGTCAAGCAAGCCAGTCAGTTACCATACATGCAAAAGTGGCTGTCTATTGAGACATTTGACAGCAGTATCAGCTTTCGACAGCCATTAACAACAGTAACATTTACTGCTATTGGTATTGCTTATGACCACATTCTCAGTCAACAGCCACTTGGTACAGTACCAGATTGGTCGACAGCACAGATAAGCAAAGTGGTATTGCTTTAATTTTAATTTATTCCACTCTCTAAACATAAGGGAGTTAAACCTTATACTGTATTATCTGCAGTATAAATTACCTAAGATGTTGACTAACAGAATCTAGAAAAACAATCACAAGGTTAATATTTTGCTTAAAAGAGACAGATTCATTGAAAACTTCATTGTCATGGCATATTAAACCATATGGTTAAATGCTTATCACACACAAGCTGTCATCACCATCACATTCGCTCACATTTTACCACATTATGGTGGTGTCATAAAACCACATATCTGTATCCCTTAGGTACCTAATTTTGGAATCAATGTTGATATTATATCATGACAGTGGTGTCAATAAGTGATGTCATATTGATGACAATGAGTGCTACTGTTATGTGTTGTGTGCTAATTGTGAGACACTCAATGCTTACTACTATTTTGTTTTATTAAAAACAGTAACAGTTTATGAATTTATCTGTGTTTCATAATGTCCAATAGCAAAACAATGGCTTTATGGAATTTTGCACCAACATAATTTCAATTCACAATAAAATATGTTGGTGCAAAAACTCAATAACTGCTCTTATACAGTTTTTGCACTAATCAATTTCATATTCTTTCAATATAATTTGGTGCAATAACTCAATAAGTGCTCTTGTTGAGTTATTACAGCAAGCTAAAATACAGCTGTACATTTTGCATATTATGCCAAAAACACCTTTTTCATCCAGAATTAGTCTGCGAAATTTTAATATGATATGAATATCATTATTTAGTACCAAATTATGTAAAAATGTGATTTTTTGAAATTTTGGAGTTATTGACTTTTTGCGCCAAGGTGACGACATGTGCGTATCTTTCTTTCGGTTTTCCGTATACCCGATCAATCGGACATCATCGCCGATATCTACGATATAGGCCCATTTCGAATCGAACTATAGGAGATAACGGGAATCCCCGCAGTGACGTCATCGGATGATCACGTGGGTAGATTGGTTGACAAAAAGATAGCGACAGACAGTGGTCTGATATGGGATTTTTCTGAAAATTAACCGAATAAAGTGTGTAAAATGTACTTTGGAAGGCTTCGAATAAATAGCAACCGATGAACCTTTTGCGAATATTCTCATAATAGCTTGTCGCGCGAGAAAGAGAGTTATTTAACATGTTTAATTACTTAAATCTATTTAATTACTCGGTCTGGACATACATTGACTCGCTCCGGATCCGGACTGTTTCTCTTAATTGCTTAGACTGAAAAAGAAATAATTAAATAAAATAAAAATAAATCGGAAGTATTGAACATCAGTATTTTAACCTTTTCGACGATCAAGGAGATTTATCAATATAACAGGGGTAATTGGAAATGAAAGACACAATAAAATATGGAAACTAGTATCTGATGAGAACTAATGCAAAATTAACAACAAAAAAACATAATCTGGTCTAGGGACAAGAACATTTGATAAATAAATGAAATTCATGAATGCGATTCAACAGTGGATGTTATAAAACGGTAATATCAAACAAAGAACCTTCTATGTTTTGAAATGGCTATCAGTAATTACCGCACCATTTAGTCCGAGCTCATGACATCTAAACAACAATCTCTCTCTCTCTCTTTCTCTCTCTCTCTCTCTCTCTCTCTCTCTCTCTCTAATTGTTTGCCTGTGGTATTATATGAAGAGACAAGTATAATAAAATTATAATATCATTGATTGTAATAATCGAGTTCTATTTGATTTGTTAAAGGAAAACACTCACTAAAATGCATGTTGAGCTCTAATTAAAGAATCTAATAAAACATAATATTTGCCGAAAATTTCATGAAAATCGGATCAAATGAAGAAATATATGACAGTTTAAAGGTATTAAAATGTTGAGCTGGGAACCAGCAAATCTGTGAGTTAATGACGTCAAAAACTCACAGTCAAAATGAAAATCCTATATAAATTAAGTTTGAATCAAACTGTAGATAAATGAAATGCATAAATCTATATTTTACTTCATAAAGAAATGATCAAAACTATATAGTACTGTAAGAGTACGCAATTTATACTCTTATTCTAGATATAAATATTTATCACGTGACATGAACTTCCAAAATGGCGGCCTTCAAGACCGCCATTTTGAATTTTTAAAATCTGCATATTTTTTTTATTTTAAGTCCGATTTTCATGAAATTTTCACCAAATTTAATTGCTAATCAAGACCTATAATTTGAAGTCTGCTCATATTCAACTGAGTGTTTTCCTTTAATTGGCCGCACCGCCAAAACAGTTTGTTTATTGAATCTGAATGAGTGTCACTACAGGACAGCATCGGCGTTCTTTGAAATACGATAATTAATGACATCCCTTATCAAAACGCCCGCTGAATACCGGGTACAATCACTTACAAACAATAAACAACCGGTTTAAGTTCAGAAAAATGTACACCAGATACAGACACAAATAATTTTTAAAGCATCCATGATAAAACGTACATATTAAAAAGCACTTAATGTGGAACCAATTAAATTGCATTATGAGAGACAATAAAACAATATTTCACAGTCAGATACCTACACACAGCGTCATTATAATATATAAAAAAATATGCATCATAATGCCCAAATTACAAGACATGATTAATTACATATTTTAATATCGTGATTGACTATCGGCTTCTTGCCAACCAGAGCGGGAAATCTCCTTGCATTCCTTATCGATGACGTCACCGCGTTAACTCCTATAGTAGCTACTATATTTACTAAAGTCCTAATCAAAGTGCGATGGTAGCTACTAAAATGACGTCATGAACTTACCAAAGATCGACCGAGGTCTGGACCGCCGCTACTCTAGTAGCAAGATGGCGGCCGTTGAAGACTCTCGCGATTTATGGGTGTACAACAAGTATTGTTTTACTGGGTTGTTTCTTTTATTTATTTTAGGGTATATGTTATCATTTTAATCTATAAATTATCGTTTTTAAAGACTACATGCACGGAAAAGGCAATTAATTATTATAGAATGCACGCTATTTATTTCCGTTCCCATGACAATCAACTATTATAGCAACTTTTGGCGTTCGATTGGAAATGCGAGGGTGCCTGCCCCAAAATACTACCATGGTAGGTGCTCTAGTTAGATTCGAAGTGGGCCATAGATTCAGGATACGGAATTGGTCGAAGTGTTACGATTGTAACCTGACGTGAAACAGTTAAGTACTGTACATTTGATATATTGGAAATTTTAAAAATGTTTTGCATGCAAAGCAGTCCATGAGCAGCTTACATGTACTTGTGATTAGACAACGTCAAAAATAATTTCGTTGACTGGCGTCTGGATTTAAGTTGCTAAAACGCTTGCTTTGTTCGTAAAGTTATACATGTACACTCCAAAAGATGAAATGTGAAAAAGTGCATTTGAAAACAGATAAAGTAGATAGCTGTTTCAATTTTTTTTTTTTTTTTTTTTTGACGCGCCGCCGTAAAACGAAATTTACGACCATAAAACCGATGGTGTATCTCCAAATGACAATTTTAAGTACAGGGTAGCCCTCATTTTCTGTTTACATAAGGTGGTAATGCAACAGCAAGAAGAGCCCCAAGAAGAATGCAAGATGCCGATGTATTATCGATGCGCCATTCTATCAATGTGTCTCTGTATCTGTCCAATTGGAGTTGTTGCATCTGTATTTGCCTGTCAGGTAGGTTGTCATTTGAGCCGTGTTACTGAAAAAAGGGCTTAACTCTGTTTAGGCTGGGAACCCGTTTTGGGGACATATGCAAACAGTGTAGATCCAGTTCAGACGCCGCGGCATGCGGCGTCTGATTAGGGTCTACACTGTTTGCTTAAAGGAATTTCTTTGCAAAATACAATAAAACTGAAACATTCACCAGATACTCAGTAAACTAGAAATGGACTCATCCAAATGATAAGCATGGGCAAGTCTACTTGTCAAAGAAAGGGTTAGCGTATTTGTGAAAAATCATAACCGAAACCAGTGCGTGAACCCATGCAGTCGAACCACAACCGTCATAACATGCTAATCTATGTCGCTGTTGCTCAATCAACGTTTACGATAGATGTCCACATAAAAAACTGCATTATAATGAGATGTTTAAAAATGTCATATTTTAAACAGTCATGTTCTATATATCTAGGCCACATGTCCTGACTCATTATTTAGAGACCGTGAGTTCGAGTCCGACTAGGACCGTGACTCTTTTCTAGCCACTACAGTTATTCAAAAGAGTCTAGCCACTGCGGTTATTCAGTCTCATCACCATTCATCCATTCCACCCCCTTAGGCCCGGAGTGACGCGCATATAATTGAATGATCATACACCACCAAATCAAACAACCATCTAAGGTGCCAATGATAATTTGCCGCTCCACGAGAAAAATACGTCTTAGGCTATGTGCAGGCAGCGATTGGACGGCTCAACCTGTGCGTCTGAGCATACCAACTGTCGATATCTCGAACACTGATATCTCAAAGTAGCTTCGTATAGAAATAAATTTGTTTCCTAGTATTATATACATTTCAGCTTCTGTTATCTCAAACTACTGATATCTCAAAGTAAATTTTCTGGTACCAGAAAATTTACTTTGAGATACCAATAGTTTGACAAAAAGTTCGACTTTGAGGTATCGATAGTTGACTGTAGATGTATATTCATTTGGTATTCTCTGTTTCTTTATCTTTTTCTGTTTTTTTTTTTTTTTTTTTTTTTTGTTTTTTTTTTTTTTTTCCTTGAGAGAATATTTACACGCCTGGTTGAATGCCCGATTCCATTCCCACTTAGAAATGAAAAATTCAATCTTCTGCAAATAGACCACCAAAATATAACTATGTTGCCCGACCATTGTGAAGGTAAAGCATACTAGTACAACATGATAGCTCTGTAAAAGAGATACTGGTAGAGATATCGCAAAACATCTGAAAGTGGCCAAATCGAAAATTTCGATTTGGCCACTTTCAGGAGTTTTGTGATTAATCGGTCAGTTCTTTTACTCCGAAGCAAATACACTGCACAAATAGTATATGCTTTTTATTCATACAAATCGAGCAGCATTATTTTATTTTGCCTAACTGCTTGGAGAAGCCTGGGGCCATATTCATAAAACGACTTAAGTGGTTGCTATGGTGTTGCTAAGACTAAATTTCTTTGAAGGAGATTCCCTACAACTATGAAATTTGCTCTGGAGGAACAATCTTACAAAGACTGTTCCTCCAGACCAAATTTCATAGTCGTAGGGAATCTCCTTTATAGATATTAAGCCTTAGCAACCGCATAGCAACGACTTGAGTGGCTTTATGAATACGCCCCCTGGTGTTTTCATTTCCAGGCGGGAAAGAAACTTAGAGTTAATCAGGCGTGATTTAGACACTCTCACGATAAGGCTAAACCGTCGCTTCAGTTTATCAGTGCATCCAAAAATAATCTGACTTCATGAAGTAATAAAGTCGTCGGCATTCGCTGGTGCGATATAAGAACTTATAAATCGTACATAAAGAACTTTATGAGAATAGTTATATTTTTCGAAAATTTCTAGACTGGTTGCTGATCGAAACCTCAAGATTTCACAGTTACTGTATTGTTTTTCACTTTTTTTTCTTTTCAGGCAGCGAAGCGGCGATGGAAAGGCGATTCGGAGGGCGAACAAAGATACGCAAGACCCGCAAAATATATCACTGTGGCAAATTTCTTGCTTGGACTTGCGGGCTACCTCACCCTTATTATCTTGTTTTCCGTTTACCAGTCCAATAAATGAAATAAGCCACGACTAAGAAGGGGTTACCATAGTAATAGTGAATGTGTATACTTTCAGGGGAAGCAATTCTGTCACTTTCATGTATGCCTCCTTGTCAAAATGGATCAGCTTTAAAGAAAAGAATTTGCTCTCTAAGGAGGAAATTCTTTCCTGTAAGAATAGACCCCTAATTGGTTGGATTTTGTCTTGTAGGAAAGCAAACAGGAAGCCACAAAAGTTGTCTCCCTTTGAAAAAAATATAGAAACCAAAACAAATTGCAGTAAATACAAACACCTAAGATTCAAATTAGTTTCTGAATCCGAGCAGCACAGTTGCAGCATTCCCTTTTATGCCTTAGGAGCCCCCGTAACTCAGTAGGCTAGCACTGGGCTACTGATCTAGCAGTCCCGGGCTCGATTGTTTGATTAGATTGATTTATTGCTTAACGTCCACGGTAAACAACTATGGTCATGTCGGGACGGTCAGTTAACCTAACCACACTATTCCTGGGCAGGCTTAGACCTACTAAGCGGTTAACCAGTACTAAGTGCACATACTTTCGCCAGTAACCGACAACTGCCCTTCTTGAATCAGCGGAAGGAGAAACGAAAGTATGTGGCCAGACCGGGTTTCGAACCCAGGACTCGAGCCCCGATGGATATGCACAAATCTTTCCAATCTTCAACGAGGTTTCTTTGCACACAGCCTTTCATTTTTACCCCACCATCGTCCTGTTATGACTGAAATACTGTTGAAAAGGACGAAAAATTGCAAGTCATCCATTCATCCTTTTTATGTTTTATATTCTTCGGGATCCACGTGATAAGACTGATAAGACAGTCCCAAGCTGGTTTGATGGCAGTTTTACCACCCTTCAACAGAATTTTAGTGAAATCGATTTGATGGAAGGGTGCTTAGGCTGTGTGCATTGGAGCCTTGATTACGTTTGAAAAGAATTCCATCTCCAGCTAGACTCAAAACCTAGGCCGCTGGCTTATCAGGCAAGCGCGTAACCCACTGAGCTACCTGGGCTCTTCTGTCCGTCTGAAATGAAAGGAACTGAGACAAGGCTGAACGAACTATTTTAAACATAAATATTTTTAAACTTTCATGAAAAAGCCAGTCAATACCCAAGCTTTAGCTTGCTACCATATCCCAATGTGTTTATGTTTATGGCATTTGTTGAGTAAATGGAATACAATATTTTATCGTATGACGTCGCATCTGAGAGTGCAATAAAGCCGTGCATTAAAAACGATAATCCACTAGTGGATTAAATAATTACGTAGTAACGTTATACGTTGACGTCCATCAAAACGTCGCGTTTTCTAATGGCGAAATCGTGACGTTTTAGTGCTTGTGCTAATAAAATGCGCTTTTAGTGTCATATGATAAATAGAATTTTGCATTCGTGCTCCTGTATTATTAAAGTTATTAAACTCATTGGGGAAAACCGATAAGATGCTCGGCAAAGCCTCGCATCTTATCTTTTTCCCCAACTCGTTTAATAAATTCAATGATACATTAGCACTCATGTAAGGTCCTCTATTTAAAACTAAAATCTTGCCAACATTTATTGGATTCTCGGTTCTGACAGACAGGTGACTTTGCTTTTGGCAAAGAATTTGCTCTCAAACTAAGCGATTTTTTGCTTGTAAGTGTAGCTTCCTTTGGAGAAGGGTAGCTGTCAGAGAGTAGCTTTTCCCCTACTAGTCTTTCTCCTTGGAAATAATGGCAATGCTTTTTATTATTACTATTATTATTTTCATAGTAAACTCACAATTCCGCTGCCCCGGAAATGGCTATATAGATGCAGGAGAATATCCCCCTCTCTCTCTCTGCACCCCACCTCACCTCCCCCCAGAAATACGACTGTTTCGCCATTTTTTTCCGGGGAAAATCTTCTTGACAGTGGAATTCGCTCCCTGTACTCACATACAGTGAGGTCAAACGTTAGAACAAAAATGAGAATTATCTATCCGCAGAATACCGGCTGCGTGTACAATGTGTGGGTCGGCTGTGCAACAGGAGAGCACACACGGTGAGTGAGTGAACTCGGGGTTAACGTTCCACCAACACGTAGGTATTACAGAAACAGGACTTCGGTTTAAAATTTCACCCGAAAGAGCGGAGGAGCGAGCTTGCGACCCCTGAATTGTTGATCTAGCATATAAAGTAATACATTGCCACTCATTTCTTCACCCATGAAAGCAAAAAAGATACAAAAGTTATAATAGCGGGAATAGATGAAGGTGTTCCAGTTCATTTTAAATAATTGGGCCACGACACGACAAAACCAACAAAGTGGCATGTGCGCCCAGCAAATACTCAGATCAGCCTGGGCATCCGCCCAGTCTGATCAGTCTTTGCTGGGCGCTCAAAGGGTAGCTAAGGGTCGAAGCTAGATCTATGCGATCAGCAAACATTCTGATCAGACTAGGTGCATGCCCAGGCTGATCTGAGTATTCGCTGGGGCCACATGCCACTTTATCGGTTTTGTCGTGTCGCGACTCATATCATAACAAAACAGGTTGTGCCCATAAGGTGCGTCTGACCATGGTCTGATTGGCTACGAACAGTTTTATTCGCACATGTCTTCAATGCAAAAGAGGGTTATTTACATAGACCAATTTTGCATTTAAGGCATTTTCGAATTCAAAGATGACTAGCACATTGATTAAAGATATGGCTGAGATGTCTTGTTATGTAAATGCTTTTAACATATTTCCTGGCTGTAATCAAATTAACGATCAGATCGCAAGTGATCTTGATTTGAGCTGATACATACAAGCAGGACTTCCGCCTACAGCATGCGACGTAAAAGAAAGTTTACCCTATTTACCTTGCTATTCGGACACCCTATCCCTTTCTGCAATTGAATATCCCAGCTTCTGATCTGAACAAGTCCACTTCTTATTCCAGGGATCACTGTGCAAAGGTTAGTTTATAAAAACTGTACACAAACAGTGTGGCTACAGACCAGTTGCGGATCATTAATCAATCACCGAATCTATCCACTTAAAAGAGTCTGATCAGCTCTGGTTGATCAGCTCTGGTTTCATTAAGATGGTGAGCCACGTTGTTAGAATAAGTATCTTATCTTGTATTTGATGCAATATCCGACAAACACGACAAATCAGAAATTAATAATATCCTGTTGTCGTT
The DNA here is from genome assembly GCA_963989385.1 of Ctena decussata. Classification (NCBI taxonomy): domain Eukaryota; kingdom Metazoa; phylum Mollusca; class Bivalvia; order Lucinida; family Lucinidae; genus Ctena; species Ctena decussata. The sequence goes on along the minus strand of OZ022499.1, from coordinate 34,199,486 downwards.
TGAAGACAGTTTTAAGAGCGAAATAAAATGACGGAGCAAAATAGTAAGTACTTTTATCTACTTTTTCTAAACAGATATTAAATAAATTAAAAAAATTAATAAATAGGTAAATAAATAAATGTAAAGAGTAACTACACTTCAGGAACTGACTGAATCAGATCCCAAACCCTATCCCCAACATCAAAGGTAAAGATTGACAAAGACATCCCAACAAACAATACATTACATGTACAAGTGATAAGCCGAGTCAGCAGCTCTTTCCCAAATAGGTGGCAACTCAGCTATCTTTACTGAAGTAAATAATTTAGACCAACAGAAAGGTTACAACAGACTTAGCAAATTATACGAAAAAAAACATTTAACACCTATTTTTACCTATTTACCCTTCAGATTGCAGAGAAGTAAGTGGTACCAATATTCTGTTACATGTAATATTTGAGCCAAAAACCGGGGTCTCCTTATACATTTACCATAAACAGAAAAGTATTAAGGCTTATTTGCCATAGCTAAACATAGTTTTCTATTTGCCAAAATTATTATTATTTTATATATTTTAAGTAACCTGATATGTCATAAACAAAGAAAGCGCCGAAAATTTGTCATAAACAGAAAACAAATACATTAAACCAAAAATTAACCTAAATGGTTTAAATGCCTTCCCAATTAGCCAAATAATAGATGTGAACACATTTGTATAATGCATGCATACTAACCCAGCGGGCACATGACGTCGAAATGACGTCGCATTGACGTCGATGCGACGTCACAACGTCGCATCAACGTCAATACGACGTCATTTCAACGTCGTGTGCCTGCTGGGAAAATTCTCCCATTTAACACTTTTTGACCATTGGACTCGTCCATCCTTATTATTTCGCTGATTCGGCTTCTAGTTTGCGTAAGCTCACAGTGTTGCACCGTTTGCATATGTCCCCAAAATGGCTTAGCAGTCTTAAAAGGGATACTGTAGAACAGGAATGCTCAGGTAATAGCAAAAAAACTTGATGGCAGGCATCTAAGAGGTGAAGTGGGGAGGACGGGAGACGGGGTGGGGGAGACTTTGGACTCCATTGCCTGATTCCAATGCTGACACAACATGTCCCTTCAAAGACGGTACATTAATGTCACACCTACGCATTGCGCTTGGTTATAGGAAATGGCGGCATAGCTATGTCTTGTGCAGGCAACTAACTCGTCTTATTTGACTGAAGCTGGCCCGTTAATCAATTCAGGCACAGACATTATGGATGCTGCACGAGCCGTATGGGTGTCTTGTCCTGTGATGCACGCATCTGGGTCAGGACCACCTCGGTTTACTTTTGTCTTTTCCATTGCACCACTAATGGTAAAAGCGACCGCCTGATGGCAATAGCTACAACATTAATGAGCCGCGACACGAAAAAAACAACAAAGTGGTCGTGCGCCCAACGCACACTCAGATCAGCCTGGGAATACGCCCAGTCCGAGCAGATTCTTTGCTAAGCGCTTAACGGGTAGCTAAGGGTCTAATCTACCTGCATGCGGACAGTGCAGACTCTGATCAGACTGGGCGGATGCCCAGGCTGACCTGAGTCTGCGCTTAGCGCACAACCATTTTCTTGGTTTTCTCGTGTCGCGGCTCATTTGGTACCCTTGCTGCTGGATGTTGAAATCTCACCCACTGGACTTGAATATTCCTTTCTAGAGGCGTCTGAGATTTTTCCATCTCGTTCTTTGTCTCCGCATAGACTCTGAAAACTGATTTACCTCGTCATTCATTGCTAAATATAGCTCAATCATGTAATTTCAACAACTCCACTTGTTACCAGTCATGTGAATTGTATGCAGAATAAGAAATTAAAAGCCATTGCTGTACAGGAAATGTCACTGTACATCCCTGATAATTGTCAGTCGTGTGAAATGCATGCACGATGTGAAATTAACAGGATCGAACTTGTAACAGAAAATAAGCTAGAATAATATAGTTATGGCTTGAACAAAAGTTTTAGCATTAAATGGCTTTTCTGTTTTTCTGAAATATAATGGGTGTGAAAAACAATCTATGATGGGGTATGATGGGCTCGGCAAGCCTGCATAAGATTAAATAATCTGAAAACTTAGGATTTCCTTGTCTCGGTACAGCCCCATCTAGATTCTTTAAGTCTTTCCCATTGCATCACGTATGGTAAAGACGACGCTCTGATTGCACTGGCAACAGAATGAGATACCCGTGCTGATGAATGTATAATTTCTTGGTCAGTCGTACTGTCTCTCAAAAAATAGCACTTATCTTCCAGTGCCCGAACAATCCGAGACCTATAACAAGGTCGAATTACTAACATAAACAGGCAGATAAGAGGCTTTTTTTGTTCCATGGGATAACGGTGGTCGTGGATTCAAGTCCAAGCAAGATCATTTCTTAAGGGATTCTGCATGCATTAACAAAAACAAAAAATATGAACAAATAAAAAAAAATAATGATAATGAAAAAAAATATGAATACAATAAGATATCTAGTTAACAATTTGGGACATTTCAAAAAGAATTTTGAATAAACGTCATCTAGCCTATGGGTAGTTATTTTAGGGTAGCCTCCCCCATCCCTTAGCCCCCGCCCCCAGCACACACACACACACACACACACACACACACACACACACACACACACAAACACACACACACACACACACCACTTCCACTGTCCCAGCCCACACTTTGACAAGCCTCGTTGCATTTTTAAAGGACTTAACTTGCAATCAAACATCCATCGGCATTTTGTGTGTTGGTACGAATAAGCTACCCAGACCATCCGACCTAGTCGGAGTTACAATATTCGATATAATCGTGTCTATTTTTTCGTTTGGCAGCTTCCTTTCAAGAGATTACGACTGAAAATGTACCAGATGCTGAAATTCAATTTGAAAGTTCCCGCATACTACGGTAGCCCCTGAGATTGCCCCACCACAGTACATGTCAACAGAGTATACAAATCCGGGGTACATGCCCGATACAGCAGGCGCCACACAGCAGCAGACTTCAGTGGAAGTGAATGAAAGTGTTGATCCAGGAGCACCACAGGTTATCGTAAGTGATCGCCGCTACAAGGGAGATTACTCTGACTTTTAATTATTTACTTCCTTTCCTGTGGATTACTCTTGAAAGAATTTGCTCTAATGCGAGCAAATTCTTTTTTTAAAGAGCTGCCAAAATTTAAAGGCCAGGGAAATACAAGTTTTTTCTCTCCGTCCAGTAGAATGTCTTACAGTTGAAAAGGGAGATAACTTCTCTCAACTTTGAATGGTGCCTCTTTCAGGAGTACTCAACCGCCTCAGTTAAAAACTGTTTAGGGGTTAACCCTGGCCCGTTCCACGTTTTCGTCACAATTTTGTCTAAATTATTTCTTAGAAAGTAAGTAAGGTAATTTCTTGAAATGGTGTACAGTTTGAGTGCGGCAAAGCCCTAATGTGTATTGTCTGCTATATTCTTCCCTGTATTTATGTGTTTTTTCCCACCTAATACACTTTTCGTAATAGTTTGTAGCTAGAATGTTCATATTTGATTCTTCACAAAGCAATTACTTGTTGAAACGTCCGCATGGCGAATTCGTTAACAGCGCTCCCGACTTCAAATCACGGGTTTGCGTGTTCAAGACCCGCTGAAGGCGATATTCTGTCTAAATGGAGCTGTATTGTATACAGCCTTCAATGATCACACTCCTACTGCGATTTAATGAGTGAAGTACTGTTGAAAAAGGGGCATAAAACACTGATTCTCAAGAAAGTGTAACGAATGGTGTCATGGCTTTAAACGCATGTATAATTTTATTTTGAGTTGTCGATTAAATCAAATAAGTGCATGCTCTGAAATCTCTGCTACTACCTAAAATATTCAAGTTATAATATTGATTCAAATACACGGAAACACTCACATTATCATACCTGATACTGAAGGACCCCCCTGTTTTTTGCATGTCATAATTAAAGATGTCAATATTTACCTTAAATTCTTTTGAAGACTTTCGGCGTGAAGCAAATATTCTTGACTTGGAAAGTTTGGTTTTATCGAGTCCTTTCGACTAGTGATTAATGGGTATACGTTGGAACACAATGCCTTGTTTTGACTCATGACCGTTTCTTGTCACTGAGTTCTGTGTATTCTACGAGCCCAAGCATTAACAATGCATTCCAAAGTTTCGGATGAGGCTAACAAGGTTTGCTTTTTCATCAAGGGGGTCATAATCAGACACTCTTACAGGCCATAAATAGTTTTTTACTATCTATTAAATTCAAATTTTGTTTTGACGCGTCCTTAGTAATCTGAAAAAAAACGTAATTTTTCAAGTGTATTTTACGAGTCAAGCCAAAGTCACCCAGTATATAAACAAGAAACACGCTTATTGCCTGTCGTAGAAAGGAGACAACCCCTACTGGTCATTGGACAGTTATCGTAACCCTTAACGAATATGCTTCGTAGAAAATAAGTTTCACGTTTCATAAAATTATTTTACGGGACGTATTATACGGGACAGTAATTCTGAGTAGTACAGGAATGGACCCAGCAAGAAGCTTATACACTCTTAAAAAGGGCACATTGTCTTATTCATTTAAAAATGTACACACGAACGGCCAATCGGAAGCTGAAAAAGATTGAAAACATGGGAGAAATTTTCAGTTTTTGAATTTTTCATATTATGATTTCTTGATTCAACAAAATATTCATTTAGTATTTACCTGCCTATTAAACTGAATTTTATATGTCCATATATGCGCTAAATATTTTCCACTGATTGTATTGGGCAATTAAAATGAAACACTGATACACTATGGTCTATTTTTAGGCAATAAATCGACGTTCGAGCAGTCCCGTATAATACAGAAATGTGTCCCGTAAAATACAGTTACATTTGATAGCAGTTCTTTAAAGAAAAATCGTTCCGACAAACCTGAGGATTAGAAATTATGTTTTAAATTAATTTTAATATATGTGTCTTTATTCTCTGCCCTAGACTGAGTATTCTGTTCTCTTTATCTGTAATTTTAATTTGTTTTCTTGGAAAATTTGGTTAAATTTCAATTCTGCAAAAATAAATTGCCTAATTCGCAATTTATATGGCGCTCGAAATGATGTTCTTCTGCGGTTTAGTTATCTATAAGTGTTATATAAGTGTTATTTTCCTCACAAATTGGATATTTTCTTAGTGGGAAGACTGGAGAAATTGTGCGATCAAATACAACATTAATGTCCCGTAAATTACAAACTTAAAACAAGTTTCACTGCCTTAATAAGATGATTTTATGGTAATATTTTCTCATATAACAACATAGTATATACAAGTCAAAGATGCTTGACCTTTAGATGCATGTTGTACCTTGAAATATTCTTGTCGGAAAGTCTCATATGACAACTATTGAGATTTCAAGTTTTTCTATTTAAGAACAGAGAAAAAGAACTTGAAATGCAAAGCAGTAACGTTACTGCTGACATAAAAAAGCAAACAGGCTGGCAAATTGTAACGCAAACACTTCTCTGTGGTCAAACATAGAACTTGTTCATGTAACAATATCGCATTTAGCCATTTATGTTGATATTTGTATCTAAACACAAACAGTTCACTGTCACATTTTAAGATCGTGTATTTTACGGGACAGTACAGAAGACATGAATAGCAGTGTAACCATTCTAGATGCTCTATAAAGCATATGCGTTTTATACAGAAAGGTTGCAGTTTTAAAGCTTAAAACAGGAGTTTTCCTTGAGGATTTCAAATCTTTAACTTTATGTGTTTTGCAGGAATAGTTTTCTTTCATATTAGTTAAGTACAATGAGGTCGTATTGCTTCTTTTTGGTAGAGGAAGAGCATTTTGCTTTTTTAGAAATAACAGAGTGAAGATTTCTGGAGCTCAACTTCGTCCTAAACAAAATCACTTGCCTCTTCGGTGAATTATACCCTTATACTTCCAGTAATTGCTTCAAGTCTATAGGTATACACGACTCGTAGAATACTCGAGAGAAAGTTTAGTGCCTTCACGTTGTCTCTCGTTATCTGAATTCACCTGATATTTACTGTGCAATACTTAAGATTTAGCTTCGTGAGATTCCAAAGTTGTGAAATGACAGTGAAATATCTCTATATGGCTTGCTTACTTTTTCGATTTTTTAACCACCCAAAAATTACACTTTCTTGAGAATCAGTGAAAATCGCAAGTCATCCAGCTATCCCTCCATTAACAGTGACTTGTTGTAATAGAAATACAGACAACAGCATTCTGCTGCTATGTAATTTCCCCTGTATTTGTCATTCTTTCTTATTTCCATGTTTATTATAGTGGACTTTTTCGTGACAGACTTCACAGCAGCTGCTTTTTTCAGGGGCCGTATTCATAAAACGACTTAAGTGGTTGCTATGCTGTTGCTAAGGCTAAATTTCTTTGAATGAGATTCCCTACAACTATGAAATTTGCTCTGGAGGAACAGTCTTACAAAGACTGTTCCTCCTGGCCAAATTTCATAGTTGTAGGGAATCTCCTTTATAGATATTTAGCCTTAGCAACCGCATAGTAACGACTTAAGTGGCTTTATGAATACGGCCCCTGGGCTATAGTCTGTCCAATCGCTGAGAGTCTCTTGTTCTTCTGTTAGACATTTCCCAGACTTGTCCTGGATAGTTGTGGACCTACCCTGCTTCTCTGAGGTTAGATCTATCACCAGGTGATATGCTTTCTAGTTGTTGTTTTTGTTCAGTCAAATTACAATCTCCTTGCACTGAGTACATATCCAGTCCTTTTTTGTTTTCTTCACCGTCTTCTAAACCCTCTTCTCAGCTACCGTGTATACTTTCGCTAATTTTGCTTCATACCGTGTCTTCTTTAAAATCGTTCTAATATTAGAGAGGCCGAGACCGTTTTGGTGACCCAGAGCTTTTTCCTGTAATGGTGTTTCCCAATTATAAGTCACTGCTGTGTTGTAGGTGATAATAATGCAATATCTATGCCTATGTCATCATTCATCAGACTGATGAGTGATGCAAATTTCTAATTTATTGTTGCTTGAAATGTTTCTCAACTTCTCAAGGTCAAACCTAAGGCATGGCTGAGTTGACTTTCTGGCCTTCTTAAATCTTCTGGATGTTTTGTATGAGCCAAAGAGATTTGTTAATACTAGGTTAATGAATGCTGCAAATTCTAGGAGTCTGAAACCAATTTCATTTTTCTCGGCTTTGCTGTTGGGTCCACGAACATCTCCATATGAGCCGCGACGTGACAAAACCAACAATGTGGTCGTGCGTCCAGCGCAGACTCAGATCAGCCTGGGCATCCGCCCAGTCTGATCAGAGTCTTCGCTTTCCGCATGAAGGTAGCTTAGTCCCTCAGCTACCCTTTAAACGCTTAGCGAAGAGTCCAATCACACTGGGTGGATGTCCAGACTGATCTGAGTCTGCGCTGGGCGCACAACCACATTGTTGGTTTTGTCGCGTCGCGGCTCATATATAAAAAAGATTGAATTCTCTTGCAAGTATGTGAAGTCGTACCTCTAAAAACATACAAAGGTCCCTTTGCATATTCTGTATGTTGGCATATAACATATAATATGTACTAAATGTCTTTCTGACTGCTTTATTGTTAAATGACGCTCTTTAGCCAAATGCGTATCAACTAGTGTATCTGCGCTGACTTTCAGTTTTCATTTGTTTTTGTTTATGAGAAAATTGGAGATCCTTACCAGTTTGCACGGATGCGCAGACTGATCTGAGACTTCTGTCAACGGTTGGGAACTTGATGCCGTAAGGTACACGTACACGTGACGCTAGTCATAAAAAGCAAACTTAAAACCAAATCCGAAATTAAAGGTTCTCCAATACATAATGTCCTTCCAATCTTTATGCGATCGCAAATAAATAGCCAAATATACTAATGCTATTTTGACTAGTGTCTCTGTAAACCAAAGGATTGGTTTCCATAAAGGCATATTCCTGGTACCGGCATAATTTGATAATATTTTGCGAACAATTTCTGGTCCTATGTAGGGGCCATTTATACATAAAAAGTCTTAGTCCAAATGAGTTTTAGCTTTGTGAACACTATGTCATATATGTGGGTGGGGAAATTCTATACCGCTCCCAAATGAAACTAATTGTTTGTTTACAATCGTCCAATAACAGGTTGACTAAAGCTTGTGGCAGATATTAAAAAAAGCAGTAAACACATTTAAAGATGCTCTAAGCTATCTGTCTCCACGAGATACTGTGCTAAAAAAATGAGTCTATTTGTATGTTTTTAAAAAGTTTATGAATTTGCACCTACCAACTTTACGGAAAACCACATCGATTCTCCACCAAGCAATAGAATTGTCTTTACTTTGTTGCGCTTATTTGTCATTTTTTGACACTGGACAATTATAAGCATTTTTCTGGGAATGTTCTGGAAATCAGTAATGAACACTTGAATGCAGAAAATTGTATTAAAACCCTAAAAAAATATCGATTTTGTACGTTACAGATATTTATGCCCCCGTGACGATAGTCAGGGGGCATTAAGATTTGCTCCTGTCTGTCTGTCCGTCCGTCTGTCCGTCCGTTCGTCACACTTTATGGTATAGAGTTTGTGTAATCAACTCCTCCCATAGTTTTCAGTGGATCTTTTTCAAACTTCGCATACATGTTGTGGACATATTGAAAATGTGCATGTGGGTTTTTGATGGAGCTAGCATTAATTTTGACAGAATTACGGCCTTTTGAACTTAGTCATTTTAGGCAAATTTTTGCATTGTAGGGTATGTAGTTTGTGTAATCAACTTCTCCCACAGTTTTCAATGGATCTTTTTCAAACCTTGCATGCATGTTGTGGACATATTGAAAATGTGCATGTGGGTTTTTCTTGGAGCTACAATTAATTTTGACAGAATTACGGCCTTTTGAACTTAGTCATTTTAGGCAAATTTTTGCATTGTAGGGTATGTAGTTTGTGTAATCAACTTCTCCCACAGTTTTCAATGGATCTTTTTCAAGCCTTGCATACATGTTGTGGACATATTGAAGATGTGCACGTGGGTTTTTGTTGGAACTAGAATTGATTTTGACAGAATTACGGTCTTTTGAACTTAGTCATTTTAGGCAAATTTTTACATTTGCAGGGTGTGGATTTTGTGTAATCAATTCCTCCCTCAGTTTTTAATCGATCTTTCCGAGTTTTGCATACATGTTATGGACATATTGGAGATGTGCATGTGGGATTTTGTTGGAGCTATAATTATTTTTTACAGAATTATAGCCTTTTGAACATAGTCAATTTAAGCATATATTTGCATTGTAGGGTAAGTACTTTGTGTAATCATTCCTCCCACAATTTTCATTGGCTGTTTATCAGACATTGGAGACTTGTTGTGGGCATAGTGAAGATGTGCATGTTGGTTTGATAGGAAAAAATAATTCTGAAGGAATTATGGCCTTTTAAACTTAGTCATTTTGGGCTGCATTTTGCAAGTGCTGTAGGGTATAGAGTTTGTGTAATGTTTTCAGTGGATTATTTGTAAATAGCATTTGTGCTTGAAAGGTGCTTTAGGGATGTACACATGTCCTGTGACAGGCGCTCCACGGGGGCATCATTAGTGTCTTACAGACACAATTTTCTAGTTTTTATTTAGGTGGAGCAGCATGATTACATTGGTGCTGTATCAAGGTATATTTCAGTCTGAAAGGTGTGTTCATTGAATGGGATATTCTTATAGTTGATCGGGGCTTTAGGGGTGTAACGGAATTACTTAATGAATGTGGCAAAAAGTCGGAAATGCCCCATTTCTTCAAAAATCTTACAAGCAGTACAGTATCGAAGATGGTAATAAATCCAGACTTGTCACAAAGGTTGAGTGGGTAGTGGAGTCAGCAAATGGTTGTATAAAGCAATATATGTCATTGAGCGATGTACTTTCCAGTTCTCGAATCCAATTTCATGGCGATTATGTTAGACTTGTTTGCTTACTTTGTTATTCTTCAGACCACCCTTAGTGACAAGTTTGGAAGCAGATGCTATCATCGCAAATCGAATGATAATGTAAGCAAAATCACACACTAAACTGCAACAACAAAAGGTGGAAGAAAATATTAATAAGTGGGACAAAAGGCGCACCATATGAAAGTATGAAAGACAATGGATTGGTCTCTTCCCGTAACTGAATGAGGCAATAGATGATACATACTTCATGCAAAAAGATCTAAACACACCTTTCAGACTGAAATGCACCCTGATACAACCTGATACAACCAATTTAATCATGCTATTCCACCTATTACGTAAATGAATGACGAATCTGAAACAAACAATATCAACATTTTTAGGTTAGATACAATTTTGTGCATCCAATGTCTTACAACTGAATTTTCAGAATAATTAAAGAAAATGCTTATAAATATTCAATGTTCAGTCATTGTTAAATACTTGTAGTAAAGGAAGGCCAATTCTATTGCTTGTTGGAAAAATGTTGTGGTTTTCTGCAGATTAGGCGCAAAATTCACAAAAACCTAAGAAAATAAAAATAAAATGACATATTTCAGAACAGAGATGTTGTGGACACAGAAATCTTATAACATCTTAAAGTGTGTCTTCTGCTTATACAATATATGCCACAACCTGTAGTCAATCGAATACTGGAAGATTGTAAATAACCTATTAGTTTCATAAGGGCTGACTTGTATAGCATTGCCCAATCCACATTTGTGATATAGTGTAAACAAAACCAAAGCTCAGTTTGACTAAAACTTTTTATGCATGAACGACCCCTACATAGGGCTAATTGTTCCCAAATTAGTGTTCAATGGTGCAGGTTTCAGGACAACCCTGTTATGGACACCAAAGATACGTTTGTGCAGTTCTCACCTGAGAGTGGTCAAAACGAACTTTCGATTCGGCAAACCTTCTTTTAGTTCAAGCAACATATGTGTTTTACGTAGGTGAACATATGTGCTTTACATAGGTATGAGTCGAAAATCATTGTTATTTTTTGTGGATACTGCAGAAGCTGTAATTTTGAATTTAAATGTGGGAACTGAAATCACTCGATTCCCGGTCGTTGATAGGGAATAAAACACGTGGTAACGAACGCCTTGATTTACAGACAAAAGATCTGTGTATCCCTGAACGATTTGGTCCAGTAAAAATTGTTGTTCCTGAAAGTAACTAATATTTATTTTGGTCTACATTAAGGTAGTAACACAGCCTCAAGAGAAGCCTAAAGCCGTTGACACTTCTATCTACTTTGAATGCGCCATGCTGTCAGTAGGCCTCTGCTTCATCCCACTTGGAATTGTTGCTGCAGTGCTTGCCTTTATGGTACGTAGCAGGATTTACACTTATCCTCCACTTCAAAAATTCCTGATTTTTTCTCGATTTTTTTATTGACATTTTACAATAATTATTTTCCTTATCCTTTTTATGGATCTAAAAGCTAAATTTACTCTTTTCTTCAACAATGCTAAATGTATCACTTGAAAATGAAAAGAAAAAATACATGGACGTAGTTTGTCCTTTTACCAGCTTTTCAGCGGCAAACGGTACCGAGGAGCAACTTATTGTTTCTTTTTTAATTTATTATACACCCGCTTTGAAAAAGTGGGAGGGGGGGCGTTATACTGGTTTACATCTGTCGGTCAGTCCGTCCGTCCTCCCGTCCGTCCGTCCGTCCTTCCGTCCGCCCCTTTTAATCAAATTTTTCGTCAAAGATTTCTCCACAACCGTACAAGCTAGAATAGTCAAATTTGGCATACAGGTTGATGACGGTGTGTTGTATCGTGGGATTGCAAATCACTTTTCTCCTGCTTATTCTTCCCTTTATTTGTCCAATTTTCTTTATTTCTATACTTTGAATCATGAAATTTTTCGTCAAAGATTTCTCCACAACCATACAAGCCAGAGTAGTCATATTTGGTATGCAGGTTGATGACGATGAGTTGTATCGTGGTAATGCAAACCAGCCTTCTCCTGCTTATTCTCCCCTGTATTTGTCCGATTTTCTTTCTCTCCATACTTTGAATAATGAAATTTTTCGTCATACATTTCTATGCAACCATGCGAGCTAGAGAAGTTATATTTGGTATGCAGGTTGATGAGGGTGTGTTGTATCGTGGGATTGCAAACCAGCCGTCTCCTGCTTATTCGTCCCTGTATTTGTCTGATTTTCTTTCTGTCTTTACATTGAATAATGCAATTTTTCGCAACAGATTTCACAGTAGCCCTTCAAGGTAGAATGTTCTTATTTGATATACAGATTGTTAACGACTTATTGTATCGAGGGATTGCAAACCAGCTGTATCTGGCATATTCTTCCCTGTCTTTGTCCAATTTTCTTTCTCTCTTTACACTGAATAATGCAATTTTTCGTAACAGATTTCACAGCAACCCTTCAAGGTAGAATGTTCATATTTCGTTTACAGATTGGTAACGACTTATTGTATCATAGGATTGCAAATCAGCTGTTAGCAGGCATATTCTTCCCAGTATTTATCCATTTTTTTTTCTCTCCATATTTTGAATAATAACATTTTTGTCAAATATTTCTACAAAGCCATTGCAAGTCAGAGTAGGGATATTTTGTTTGCAGGTTGATGATAATTGTTATATTGTGGGATCAAGCCTTCTCCTGCTTATTCTTTTCTATTTATTTCCAATTTTTCTTTCTCTCCGTACTTTGAATAATGCAGTTTTATGTAACAAATTTCACAGAATCCCTTCAAGCTTGAATCTTTATATTCGGTATACAGATTTATAAAGACTTATGTCTTACATGTATTTATTAATTTTTATATCTGTCTATGTGAAATAATTTTATTCCGTATTACATAGAAAGGGATTTTGGTATACATGTTGACAATGAGTTCTCTCTGTCTATACTTTATGTAACAAAAATAACACCATTTGATTAAAGCTGTTAAGCGGGGGTATAGTCGGGCTCTCCGTCAGTTCTAGTTTATTTTAATTTTAGGCAAAGAAACGACAAGAGGCAGGTGATTTAGAGGGAGAAAAGAAATTCGCAAGACCAGCACAGATCCTGACTATAGCAAGCTGTTCGCTCGGAGTTATATCCTATGTCACCATTATTGCCATATATGCTAAATACCTGTGATGATGACTAAGGCAGTTCTGATAATCATTTGAGCCGCGACACGAGAAAGCCAACGATGTGTTTGTGCGCCCAGCGCAGACACAGATAAGCTTGGGCATCCGCCTAGTTTGATCAAACTCTTCGTTAAGTGCTCAAAGCGTAGCTAAGGATCTAAGCTACCTCTATGCGGACAGCGAAGACTCTGATTAGACTGGGCGGATGCCCAGGCTGATCTGAGTCTGCGCTGGGCGCACAACCACATTGTTGGTTTTGTCGTGTCGTGGCTCATTGGTATATAGGGACTTTACGAGAAAATATTCGTTTCACGTCTACTGAAGTCGTCATGGAGTCATCGCTTTTTTTCTATCTTTATTCCGATTTGAGATTTTTAAGGGAAGAGATTTGTTTCACGTAAACAGAATGAAAATCACTACAACATAAACTTCTTTATTAGGAGCTAAGATAACAGTACTGTTACATATAAGCGAATGGTTATTTAAGGAATAAATTTCATTTTTCCGGTGTTCGAGCAAGTATAAACACAATGAGTCACGTGCAAAGTAAGTGATGCCCAAAGGGCGTTCACGCTAACTTTGCACAGGACCCTTCGAAAATGTAATGAGGTAAGTTTAATATAGTTTGCTCTTCGGTCTTTTACTTTATTGCCCTGTGCAATGTCGTGTATGGGCGGATAGTAATTAATACAGTATTCAAATCACCCTTGGCATGATTCTTAAACCATTTTGAGCCTTTTCTTACATGTTTTATAAAAATCTTTAAAATAAACGAAAGGCGTTATCAATCTACAGTTTGTTAGTTTTGATAGTAGGATGATAGCTAGGTTTAGCACGACACAATTTCGTGTTAAATTAGCTGTTCGGAATAAACTTTTTGTGACGGCTATGAGGTTTTCATTGTACAGGGCAATAAAGTAAAAGACCGAAGAGCAAATTATATTAAACTTACCTCTTTACATTTTCCAAGCTGAATAACTATAAATGACGTAGCAGTTTCCGGATAAGATCTCAAAATATAATGATTTCCGACTACTGGTTACATGCGAATGTTTGTACTCTCGATTCATCGCTATGAAAACCGACAGAGATGGTACAGTGCGTTCGGATACTGAGATAATGCACCGTCCGAATGTTTGTCGGAGTATAGCTATATTTTAACAATTACCGAATGGAAGAGAGGTACACAAACGCTCGTTTAATGCAATAATGGCCTTTTAAACATGGCATCAAACTTCAAAACCTTTACTAAAACAGTATTTTACGACTCGACTGGTCTACTCTAGCACTGCGTATAGTTAAAATGTGAATTTTAAAGTCGGTTAAGGTGGAATAGGACAAAACCAAAGTTTTTCAGTTATCCAGTCAAACAATATATCATCAGAAACTTCAGTCATTTGTGACTCACTAAATGACTTTCTCTTGAGTATGAAACAGACAATTCCTATTTCAATGACGTCGTAAAAATGTGATGGTTTGGCGTCTTTTACGCAAAATTTATAGCGCCCAGATATTCGCAATAATCGATTTTGCTGTGCAGTCCGTTGAGGTATTGAAATAAATTCCATACCAAAGTACGTGCCATCTAGAGATCTATGAAATTGTGCTATTCTTTGTGCCCAATCTCTACGCATTACGAATTAATTGATGCAAATATTAATTTTCATTAGCTGTTGAAATTGTTTTCTTTTTTTTTTTGCACGTAAAGATTGAAATAGAGAAAAAAACGTCTCCGAAAAATAAATCTCAAATTTTGATATGTTTGAATGAAATGTGAAGTTGGAATATTTTGATTTTACAGTGCAAGTATTTCTCAAAGTAGATTTTTTAAATTATACCACCTGTTCAGATAACGTCATTTTTTTGCGTCAAACTGCATTGGGCGCTAAGTGCGGTTTCCGACATATCTTTTAATTCCAATAAAACAATCTCGGGTTGTTTTACAGAATCTACGAAAATGAAAAACGAAAAAAATCGAAGAAATATCTCATTCCGTTTTCTAGACAGAAGAGTTTTAACAAGTCAGGGGCTCATTTTCCCCGTTTTGCCTTTTCGGATCTAATTGACGTCGCAAAATAAGACGTTTGTAAGATTTCAGTAAACGAGACGTCACGTTGCGCAAAATTAATATAATGACAAAAATGAACCCCTGGCGTGTTGAAGCATTCCTCCCTGGAAAACGGAATAAGATATCAATTCAGGTTTTTCGTGTTTCACGCAGATATATTTCTTAGAAGAGATCATACACGTTTTACTAGAAACTAAAAATTTACCGGGAAACATTCTTAGGAATAATCTCCCTTTGATGTTAAAAGAAACGACATCATCGGAACAGGGGGTATAGTTTAACAAATCTATTTTATGAAAAATTTACACGGTGAAAACTTAAAATTAATTAAAAAATTACATGTAAACATATTTTATTAAATTATATAAAAAAAATCAGATATGTTTTTCGGACATTTTTTTTCTCTATCTAAGCTTTTATGAGAAATCAAGCAATATTCAGTAGCTAATGAAATTTCAGATTTGTCTAAATCAACACAAAATGCAGAAATGTTTGGAAGAAGTTATAACATATCGTTAAAGGCTTCTTGACCATGTTGACGACTCACACTTTGGATAAAATTTATTAAAATATCTTTACGAAGAGCAAAACAAATGTGAAATTATCTATAAGCGAGCGCTATTTATTGTGCCTAAAAATGTCAATTTCTCACATTTTCATGACGATTTAGAATAAAAGTATTTGTTTCACATTTAAAAGAAAATCATTTCGTAATCTAGAAGACGCTGAACTTCTTGATCATTGATCTTTTTACACGAAAACTGAAAATTTGGGTTTAGTCCTATTCCACCTTAAAGATGGACTCAATGACGTTAACGTCATTCACTACACTGATAAAAAGACACTTGGTACTGGTATCAAAGTATCCATTTATGCTGATGGATGCTTAGATTCGTCATGCAGATTTGTCATGGTCTCCCTAGTGCTGTTGTCGTGCGTATTTAGCTGCGTTTTTATATACATTATTTGAATTCCTACAATGACGAATAGTTGGTCTATAATATTAGAAGTGGGACCCTGACCAGCCAGCACTAATGTGCAGACTCGTCATGGTCTCACTGGCGCTGTTGTGGTACGTATTTAGCTGCGTTTTCTATACATTTTATTGGAATTCCTACAATGACGAATAGTTGATCTATGACCCTGACCAGCCAGCACAAATGTGAAGACTCGTCATGGTCTCACTGGCGCTGTTGTCGTACGTATTTAGCTGCTTTTCTATACTTTATTAGAATTTCTACAATGACGAATAATTGGTCTATGATATTAGCAGTGGGACCCTGACAAGCCTGAACTACTGTGCAGACTCGTCATGGTCTCACTGGCGCTGTTATCATACGTATTTAGGTGCGTTTTCTATACTTTATAAGAATTTCTGTAGTGGAGAATATTTGGTCTATGATATTAGCAGTGGGACCCTGACCAGCCAGCACAACTGTGCAGACTCGTCATGGTCTCACTGGCGCTGTTATCATACGTATTTAGGTGCGTTTTCTATACTTTATTAGAATTTCTGTAGTGGAGAATAGTTGGTCTATGGTATTAGCGGTGGGACCCTGACCAGCCAGCACAACTGTGCAGACTCGTCATGGTCTCACTGGAGGTGTTATCATATTACGTACTTAGGTGCGTTTTCTATACTTTAGTAGAATTTTTGTATCGGAGAATATGTGGTCTATGATATTAATAGTGGGACCCGGACCAGACAGCACAAATGTGCAGACTCGTCTCACTTACGCTGTTGTTATGAGTATTCAGCTGCGTTTGCTGTACCTCATTATAATTGTGACAATGATGATTACTTGGATCTATGACTCACTGGCGCTGTTGTCGTACGAGATCAGTTGCGTTTTCTTTACCTCATTTGAAGCGTTTATTATGATGATTAGTTGGTGTATGGTACTAGCAGTGGGACCCTGAATAGCCTGCACAGCTGTGCAGGCTCGTCATGGTCTCACTGGCGCTGTTGTCGTGCGTATTGAAGTGGGTTAGTTGGTAAATGATACTAGCAGTGGAACCCTGACTAACATGTGCAGCTGCGCATTTGCAAGAATGCACACGCCAACTACAGCCGGCTTTATTGCCATACATATGCATACAAAATACTTGTAATGATGAATAATACAGTTCCGTTTGTCGAAAGGCACTGGCAATAATAGTTTTTTGCGTTTTTTTTTTTTTTTTTCATTGTGTGAACTTCTGACAGGGCTCTCAGGAGGTTTTAAATATCTCGGCCATTGGCCTCAGTATATAACATTCCCTGTCATCTCGGTTTCTCGTTTTTTTGAGGAACATGGCAAATATTGACGCACAGAACATCATTTCTGATACATCATCTTTTGAGGCTTAGAATCATGTGAAAAAGTTTTAGAGTGTATGGCATTTTAGAGGTGTGGACATTACTACAATTTTCTTATATATGATGAAGCTTAACATAAGAAAGCATTCTCGGGTTAGCTCGTCACTTATTAAAAGGCTTATACTACTTAAACAGATCAGTTTGAATATAAATCCTCGCAATCTTCTTCAGTGAACCGTGGCAGATCATTTAGACATGTCATGAATATGAAATCTCACTAGAACTTCATTGGCTCGAACAGGCTTGGGACCATGAAAATTAGTTCCAGCCAGGGGTAGTTCTAGCCATCCAGGTTTAGTTCAATATTAAGTGACCTCTAGGGACCAAGAAAAGAGTTCTAACCAGGCATTATTAGAACGTTTACTAATACATGAAATTATGTTGTGTTCAGGACGGCAACTGTATGGGTTGCCTTTCTACTACTAATGAGCAGTTCTTTTGTCACGACTCTTTAACGGAGACAAAAACTTCCACTCTGTATCCAACAGGCACACAAGGTTGAATCAACCTTGATTCAACCTCGTGACGTTGAATCAAGGTTGAATCAAGGTTGATTCTTTCTTGTGTGCCTAGAGGGTTAAATTTTGGCTTAACTGTCGTTCCAAGATATGCCTTACTCATGTTAACCTTTTATTTATTTATTTATTTATTCTGAGGCATTTGAACTTTTATTGTAATTTTCAACGACACATCTCTAGAAAATTTCAAAAGTCTTGTTGTTGGATAAAGTCTAGTAAAACAAACTTTTCATTCGAAAGGAGCAGTTCTAGTGTCGATCGCTCACACGAGTCTTCTGACTTTTACTAACTTTTAACGAACTCACCGTTTGCATGAGACATTGGAATGAAAAGCATATTTATCTATATGAAATAAAGACTTCTCTCTGTTTTATCTAACATAATTAATGCAAAAGTATACTATCATATGATTTTTTATGCAATGAGCGAAACTCCATCGAACTAGAAATGCGTCCACAGTACACTGATGCCCCCGCCTAGTGCCTTGAGTAAGATGGCATCTTGATTAAGGTACTGGCACTTGTAGAATAACTAGGTTCATAGAGGCAGACTTGTATAATATGAAATCGATAGGCCAAATGTCGCCCGAAGTTGGAGATGTGACACAAACTGCAGCCCTTTATACAGTTTAAGAGTCACTGTATGGCCAAAGTAGAAAGTCAGTGGACCGTGATATATGGATCGTGGCCTGATTCTTATATATTTCTGTTTTTCTTATAAGTACAAATCGTCATACAAATTTTCAAGTTGCTACAATAATAGGAACCCTAAAATCTACCTCTTACAAAAAATCTTTACCTTGCAAAATTAGCCTAAGTCCGAAGTCAGTGGACCGTGGTATATAGATCTTCATGAACTGATTCTTGTATTTCGGTCTCACCGTTACCTTATTGGCTTAAAGATTGTAATGCGTGATAATCAGCTAATACTAATAATTAGGAACTAATGAAGTGGAATAAATATATAGCAACGACAGAACCACGCCACGTGAAAATGTCCCTTAAGGTAAGGGCGAACAGCCAAGACAGAGATTAACCATAATTGAGCCGCGACACGAGAAAACCAACAATGTGGTTGTGCGCCCAGCGCAGACTCAGATCAGCCTGGGCAGCCGCCTAGTTTGATCAGACTCTTCGCTAAGCGCTTCAAGGGTAGCTAAAAATCTAAGCTAGCTTCATGTGCACATCGAAGACTCTGATCAGACTGGGCAGATGCCCAGGCCGATCTGAGTCTGCGCTGGGCGCACAACCACATTGTTGGTTTTCTCGTGTCGCGGCTCAGTGTCACATCCGCTCGATCTGAAAAAAGTCATTCTTGATTCGTAAATAAATCACGGGATTATATACTTTGATCCTTTTGCCCAAATACATGCTGTGAGCATATGGCTATTGGACATTTTCACGCAGCCCAACCTAATTTTACACAATGCGGGATTATTGGAATTAACATGGCAAGGTTTTTAATATTTGAAAAGTTAATATCAGCCACGACATGAACAAACTTAAAAGGCATATACGCCCAGTGAAGACTCAGATCAGCCTAGGCATCCGCTCAGTCTGACTGGAGTCTTCGCTGTTCGCATGGTGCTAGCTTAGACCCTTAGTTACCCATTAAGCACGTAGCGAAGGCTCTGATCGGACTAGGTGGATGCCACGGCTGATATGATTATTCGCTGGGCGCACATGCCATTTTGTTTCTTTTGTCGTGTCGCGGCTAATTTGTTTTTATTAAGATTAAAGGTAAACATTCATGGAAAGTAATTCTGCCATTTTAATTTTGACTTACCTTTCAGAAGGCGGTCATCTCTTAGGAAAAGAATGCGCGTTCCTGGAAGAAATTAGTTTCTTAAAGACTACACGCCATTTTGGAAGTGCTTTGTTCTACAGGGAAGCGAAAAGGAAACCACAAAAGTTGTTCCTCTTAGTAAAAAGGTGGAAATGTGTACCCTCGAAATTCGCTTCAAATAATGTTGTGTGACGTGACATATATCCATGCAAGATTTTATTTGTTATAATGTTTTCAAAGTTGCATCAAATCAATACAAGTATGCAAATTAGAGAAGCTTGGTACGTATTATCTTATGTATTATTTGCAGTCTATAAAGTGGACAACATTTCTAGATCTCTTGTCGAACGTTTTAATGACAAAACGATTGTTGTAATGAGTTAATAAGTACGAAAACCTGCATTCAGGAGATGATTTATACTCAGGAGATGATTTATATAGCTTTAAGCTTCCTATCAGATCCTGTACCATATAATCATGTGTATACGTGTAAATGTATATGTTGTATACGAAGATTTATCAAACCAAAACCTGCATTGTTGTGTAAATGGATAGCTAGTCTCTGAGCCACGGGTAGCATCAAAAGGCATAAGCAGCTTGAAACCAAAGGAAGTTGGCATTTTTAAAAGTAATTTAGGAACATGCCTAGACTTAACTGCATATACAGAAAAGGAAGATTTATGTATGAAGTACACGGACAGTCAATGTTGGGCGATAAGCCAACTTTGATGAGTGCTCTAATTTCAAGCCGACAGTTATCGCTTTTAAGGAAACATCTAGTTATTTGTCAGATATATAATTGGTCCTTGTTCGGTGAGTAAATTTATCAAAACGGACCGGAATGGACCTAATTACTGGACCAGAATGGACCTATTTCAGTTCTATTTCCAGCCGATCTTTGAGATATTTAGATGCACACAGGCAGATTAATTGCGGTTCCTACATGTACCGATGACTTAAATGCATTAACTAAAGTAGCAGAACCCGGATTCTTGTTTTGAGGTTTTCTTTCAAAGAAATGAGTGTAAAAGAATTTAACCAAGATAAACAAATTATTCAACAATTTAATGAAATTACCTCAATAATATGGGACACCTTTACCAGCAAGGGCGTAGCTACGTATACGGCAAATACGCAAGTGCGTATTGAAATTTTGTCAAAATTGACAAAATTTCAAAACGCACCTGCAAATTTGCATGCTGAAAATTTATAAATTAGACCAGATTTCAATACCAATAACCAAAGTGGCTGAAATACTAGCTGTCCCTTTAAGAAGTAGAGAATAAAACATGGTTGTGCGTATAATGAAATTACCTCTAGTTACACCCCTGAGTATTGTAGTGTCCCTGTAAGCGTCTTTTTGCACGTTTCAATGTTGAAAGATCCATTTCTTTAAGGTGGAGTTACGTGAAACTGTTGGGAGAGTAGCAAACAGTGTATACCCAGATCTGACTGCTCCTTGAGGAGCAGTATGATCTGGGTCTACACTGCTCAGCCATGCTTGTCCAAATACATGAAGTTTTTTTCGGTAAGATCTCTTTCGTGTCTGTGCTGCTGGGTTGTGAGCTTGTCTTGGAAAGAATTTGGTCCAGTATCGGGATAAAACATGGTCATAGACTCAAAGTATGTCTCAAAGCCTCCAGATGAGGATGGGTTTTGAAGATAATTTCTGACATCAATATGAACTCTTAGTTTCTATGGTAACTGATCTATGACATCACTGGTATAGGAGCATGGCAAACAGTGTATACCATGCTCCACTAATTTTTCACTGCCATTTAAATGATTGTTGCAATGATTGTATGCTATTGATGATAATTACAGTTGTTTTCAATTTTCTTTTTTTTTATTTCTAATTTTGAATTTAGAGGCACTTTGCAATGCTGAAACCACCATCACGCAAAATTGTACTTTTCTGCATGATTGCCATATGCTTTGTTTACACCCTTCACACAATGAAAGAGGTCAGCTTTGGAATAGAAAGGCCAAGACTTCCTCGGATCTACAAGGCCATTGAACAGAATGAGACAGCAATCTTATTTAGGAGAAGGAAAACAAACAGAAGAAGTTCCGTGTCAGGAAATAGTTCCCTGCTCCGAGAAATAAAAGCAGCCATAAAACAGCGAGACTGGACTTCAGCAATGATAAACTACACTTCTTTTTGGAACAGTCTTGATGCAATGATTGGAAACAGAGAATTGTACCCTGAAAGTTTCGATGTTACTGTAGCCACCAACGCGTTGAGATATGCAAAACTGGTTACTGTTGATTTGTTTACCGTTAGGACTTCTTTTAAATGGATCATAACTTTAGAGGGTGGACAAAAGGTGTTATTTAAACCAGCTGTAGTGTAAGTAGTTATTTATATGAGCCGCGACACGAGAAAACCAACAATGTTGTTGTGCGCCCAGCGCAGACTCAGATCAGCCTGGGCATCCGCCCAGTCTGATCAGAGTCTTTGCTGTCCGCATGAAGGTAGCTTTGACCCTTAGCTACCTTTTAAGCGCTTAGGGAAGACTCTGATCAGACTGGGCGGATGCCAAGGCTGATCTGAGTCTGCGCTCGGTGCACAACCACATTGTTGGTTTTGTCACGTCGCGGCTCAATTATTTTTTGATAACCGTCAATAATTTTGATTACGCTATCTTGAGCTGATGTAAATGGTTACACTTTCAGGGGAAATAACTCTTCCATTTTCAGTTTTGCGTCCTTCTTAATGTGGGTCAACCATTAAGAGAATAACTTGCTACTCTAATAGCCAATATTCTTTCCCTGAAGCTTAGATACCCTTTTGGAAGAGTTTCGTCGTCCAGGGAACAAACGGGAAGTGATAAATGTTGTCTCCCTTTGAAAAAAGGAGGAAAACATGAAAGTGTATCCAGCGGCACATGACGTCGAAATGACGTCGATGGGCCGTCGTATGAACGTCAATACTTATCTATCTTAAGGCAAACCATATCTGCTCTCCAATCTCATGTGCTGAAAATGAGAGTCACTACTTGCAAAAAATTCTTCGAAAAACGAAAGATACATTTAATGGATTAGCCCATATACATGGTTTTTAACCGTACTACTATATTTTCCATATCCACTAAAACATTTATACGAAGTCATAAATTGATGTTTTTCTTTTTTCTCTTCTTCTTCTTCTTCTTTTTTTTTTTTTTTGCCTCTGCAGCCATAGTTTCTCCCTTGAGAGCTCAAACGGTAATCATCCTGGCACCAACAGGCACCAACAAGCACCACTCTAGCAACAGATGAAATTCTATAAGGCACAACTGCGTCGAGTGGCGCTACGGGGAGTCAAATCGAATCCACGACCCAAGGATTATAAAGCGAGTGTGCAACCAGTTTGCCAGACTGGCTATCTATGCACAAAATACACGTATATACGAGGTATGGTGAAAATGTTCTCGGCCATACTATGATCTGAATACATTAGAGTGCATTTGAATCGCTAGTTCTAAGCAACCATTCTACAGACCAATGGTCATTTTAGTAGGCTATAGCACTATACTTTAATACCTAAACCCCTAACTGTTCAATATATGATTTTGACCACCAGTCCTTACGTGTAATCAAACAGTTGCATAAAACGTCTGTCATGATATACCAGGGCATCTCTGTAAATTATGACATATAATTGAGCCGCGACACGAGAAAACTAACAAAGTGGTTGTGCGCCCAGTGCAGACTCAGATCAGCCCAGACAGCCACTCAGTCAGATCAGAGTCTTTGCTAAGCGCTTAAAGGGTAGCTAAAGGTCTAAGCTACCTCCATGCGGACAGCGAAGACTCTGATCAGACTGGGCGGATGCCCAGACTGATCTGAGTCTGCGCTGGGCGCACAACCACTTTGTTGGTTTTCTCACGTCGCGGCTCATATGTATCTGTACTTTTGGACCATTCAAAAAAATTTGGCGTGAATTTCAATGCTGAGATATGTGAATTTTATGCATTAACTCTTTCAGCACCAAACAGCAGACGACAAAATTTACGCCACGTCTGCAAAAATTAAAAAAAAAATGCCTTGTCCAAGACATTTCATATTGAGAATTCAAAGACTAGAGCGCAAATAGTGTATATCTAGATGAGGTGGCTTATTATGAGCAACCTCATCAAGATCTATGCTGTTTGCAAATTCTGCTTCTTTCGTCACTGGGGCTTAAAGAGTTTAAGCATAGCCTACGCAATTGAAATCGCTGGGAAGCCTAAAACAAATATTTGTGTTGGGTTAATCGTAAAATTTGCAGTAAACACATCAGATGTTTCAATTATTCATTAAATTTCAGGGGGTGCAGTAAAGCTGACATTTTCATTTTATAATTAAACCAGTAGAAAACCATTGATTTGCTAATATCATAAAAGTAGAACACGAAAAACCTTGTAGCATGTAAAACTTGAGATGAAGGAATGCAAGACAAATAGGTTTGGATATAGGCCTACTTTTGAAATAATCGCCGTGACGACGCTTCTTTCATTTGAGGGCCAAATAAAAGAAAGCTCTCCCCAGAGGTTTATTTTTCTTCCTCCCTATTCAATTGAGGTGAGTTCTTAAAGGAAATAACTTTCTCCTCTAGAAGCAATTTCTTTTCTTAGAGAAAAGACCTCATTTTAGAAGAGCTTTTTCGTGCGGGGAAGCAAACAGGGAGTCGAAAATGTTGTTTCCCTATGTAAAACTGATGGGATAAAATGAAGTTATATCCGTTCGCCTAAACTAAAATTCTGTTTTCTTCAGGAAAAATACAGAAAGACGTTTACTTTGCAACATAGGGTGTGAACATCCAGAATACGAAATAGCTGGTTTTACAGTGAACAGGTAGGTACAGGCAATATGTATGTCCGAGTCAGACAAATATGCCCTTTGTAGGGTCTTTGAAATAGGTTAGTCGACAAATGAGCCGCGACACGACAAAACCAACAATGTGGTTGTGCGCCCAGCGCAGACTCAGATCAGCCTGGGCATCCGCCCAGTCTGATCAGAGCCTTCGCTGACCGCATGGAGGTACCTTAGACCCTAAGCTACCCTTTGAGCACATAACGAAGAGACTGAGTAAACTTGGCGGATGCCCAGTCTGATCTGAGTCTACCCTGGGCGCACAACCACATTGTTGGTTTTCTTGCGTCGCGGCTCAAATACAGTTTAACATTGTCAGTTCTCAATACGTATCGTATTCTGTCATTGCCAGCTGACGACTGGCGGCTTACAAGAGATAAGCATCGATATAACCTCTTGTATCTTTCGTATGGACTTATTCTGGATATAACTTGAACGCATAGCTGCTGAAATTATACGTCTGTAAAGGCCAGCGAGAAAAGGAACAGATCGGTGCGATAAATAGAATGGTGCTAAAACAAATTGAGCCACACCACGACAAAACAACAAAATGGCATGTGCGCCCATCGAAGACTCAGATCAACCTAGGCATTCGCCAAGTCTGATCATGGTCTTCGCTGTCCGAATGAAGCTAGCTTAGACCCGTAGCTACCCTTCAAGGGCAAAGCGAAGACTCTGATAAGACTGGGCGGCTGCCCAGATTTAACTGAGTCTTCGCTTGGCGCATATTCCACTTTGTTGATTTCATCATATCGCGGCTCCAATATGGCAACGTCAGAATACGATTTTATCATATGACATCGCTGTTATTCAGTGGAATAGGTCGTGTCATAAAAATCGTATGACCACACGTGTAATAACACTTTGGCGCGTACATGTAACGTCACTGACAACGTCCATGTCAACAATGCATTTTCTTATTGAAATAATGTTCAGTTTGAAGGCGTTAAAATTCCATTTATAAGGGTCATATGATAAACAGAAACTTACACTCGTGGTCATTTCATATAAAATTTATGAAACCCGCCGAAGGCTCGTTTCATGAACGTCATTTGAAATGACCACTCGTGTAAGATCCTCTATATATCAGTGTTTGGCTGTCATTTGTCGTATCCAATGATGTTCTTCATAGATCTTCTGAACATAATGCAAGCCAGCTGGGTCTACTCTGTTTGTCCAGACTGTTGACTAAATGGAGACATAATTACTTCCAAGTAAGCTGAGCTTAGCGCTCAGTCACGCAAGCACCTTGAATAACAATATGCACGCAGAGCCCATTTCAAAACAATATAACAGCAAGTATATATGCAAAAAGCAACTGCCCATAAATTATGTTTATTATAATTGTTCTAACATGACAAAATTGTCTAGTATGGTATATTATCAGTGATTTGAATACTGCGTAATTGTCGCATTTAAACTGAAAACAATGTTCACGTCATGACGCGAAAGAATAATATTGGATGAGGTACTCCGTATTTAGTTATTGTTTGGAGAAAAATAGGCCAAACTTTACTAATGAGGGCCAATTAAAAATTGAAATTATAAAGACAAATTACAAATTTCTTCATATAATCATGAAAATAGCTTTCATTTACTCTGACACATGGATAGTCGTAGGCCAGTCCCTACATTTACCAACCTTTACGTTATGAAAAGGCAACCTTTGAGTAAAATATAGGCAAATGTCCCTTCACTTGTTATTTCTTAAATAAAGGTAATTTGAACCACAATTTTAGAATTTTGGACAAGAAATTAGAACAAACAGCATATACTCTTCTGACCTGGATTAGTAAAGATAAATTTTTATGATAAGGTGTCCTGCAGTGGCATTTAGCAAGTTTTATTGGCGTTTTTTATATGGGTAGGCTCGAAGTTGGAATTTTGATATATGCAACTCCTTTGTAAGTATTGTAAACAGAAGACAGTACCCAGTTAATACAGACAACTCTCGATGTCTCAAAGTCGAAGTTCATATCAACTACTGTTATCGCAGAGCAAATTTTCTGGGAACCTACTTTCAGATACCAGTAGTTTGAGATAACAGGCGTAGAAACTTAAAAAAAGAAAATAAGAACTGTGCCCACATTATATTCTTTGATTTGAGAGTTACTTTGAGATAGCAGTGATTGATATACGAGGGTCAGCTATATAGAATAAACAGTGAACGGTACGCAGAAGACAGTTAGCAAATTCAGTACAGGTGTTAAATAGTGAACACTATATAGCAAGCATTTAGACAGTGATTACTGCATAGTAAACAGTACGCATTAGACATTGAACACTTCATAGTAAACAATAAATAGTACGCAGTAGACAGGGAACAGCATAGCAAACATCACCCATTAAACAGTGAAAAATACATAGTAAACAGTTCACAGTACGCATTAGACATGGAAAACTTAATAGTAAACAGTGCGCAGTAGACAATGAACAGTACATAGTAAACAGCACCCATTAAACAGTGAACACTACATAGTAAACAGTACACAGTACACATTAGACATGGAACACTTCATAGTCAACATTACGTAGTAGGCAGTGAACAGTACATAGTAAACAGCACCCATTAAACAGTGACCACTACGTAGTAAACAGTATACAGTACGCATTACACATTGAGCACTTCTTAGTAAACAGTAAACAGTACGCAGTAGACAGCGAACAGCCTGGTAAAAAGCGAAAGTGAACACTACATAGTAAAGGTACTATTTAGACAGTAAACACTTTTGTTATAGTAAATCAAAATGCGGGCACATTCGGCAAGGTAACTTGGATAACTCAATCAATATTCAGGCATTCCTTGGGCTTTTCGAAGATATGTAGAAGCGAATTTTCGATTAGCCCGATGAATACTAGGGTATTGTTCGGGTTTAGCCGAGTAATCATGCCGAATGTGTTCATTTTCTTTTTTGTAGACTCCTTGGCTACAGAAATTTTCCATTCACCACAGGCCGGGTATTAAATTGGAGGAAGGAGGTGTTACCTGTGGCCACCCAAAGGTTAAAGGACTCTGTGTATATCACAGGAGGTAATTAAACCCATCCATGCCCAGCGTCCCAAAGACAGTTTTTCTTCCTCAAGAGTCGGATGAGTCCATTTACATTGTATACATAATATACGTGCTCCATTTACATTGTATACATAATATACGTGCTCCATTTACATTGTATACATAATATACGTGCTCCATTTATATTGTATACATAATATACGTGCTCCATTTACATTGTATACATAATATACGTGCTCCATTTACATTGTATACATAATATACGTGCTCCATTTATTTTACATAATATGCGTGTTCCATTTACATTGTATAACTAATATACGTGCAGAAAAGAGCCATGTCAGTAACTGCATTTTGATGCGTCTGCTTTAAATCGGGTCTATACTCTTTGCATTTCGGTCCAAGCAAAGGGTCATTGGGCTGCAGTAGGCTAAGATTGTCCAGAAAAAGATGTCGAGGCGGAAATGTTATAAGCTGTGCAGCTGTGTTTTGTTCAAATGAAACTGATATTTACTCAACCGAAGCATTTGTATCCTTTTTTATAGAATATGATATACTCAGTGAAGAAATAGAAATATTCCTATTCTCGACAACTTGTTCTTCCAGCGGTCCACCTGTTTTTTTTCAAACAGCTCATGATATTATACAACGAAAAACCATTGTAGCTGACTTAATATAGTCAGTGGGGCATTGCTTTGGTTTGTAGATATTTTCGAATGATTCTTGGAGAACAGTAGAGCACACGATGTTTTGACATTTATTTTAGGACCGCTGGAAAGTTTCTAGTAGTAGTTTAACCGGACTGTTTGCAGCCAGCTAACAAGTTAAGAATTATACATAAATCAGCAATGACCTGTTGTCTATTGTCATTACATTTTGTTTTCAACTGTTTTCAAAATAGTTCTGGACTCTCTGACCATACGATCATGGTGAAGAGAACCCATGACCCTCCAAAATCAAAATATGCTTTCTCATATATGACCCAAGACAAGCTCAAACCAGAGCTGTGAGGAAATGCCTGGAAATACTCTGAGCTGTACGACGCATTTTTGGTGATATGGTGATATAAATTGCGACGTGAAATAGGTCCCTAGTAAAAGAGGCCAGGGTATTGCCAATATTAGTAGCCAATTATGTGAAGGTGTAGGACATGCACTTTGCAGCCTTCTGTCCTGATGGCGGTTGTCTTGTATTCCTAATTTGTAAGATATTTCTCCTATGCATTGTTCTTTCATAAGAGCTTACCTGATACAGTTTATCTGCTCTTTACAGACGGTGACTTGTGTTTCCGAGCTCAATGTTTTCGTCTACAGCAACCTATATTTAGGTGTTTTAAGGATGGCATGGTCCCTGGAGCAATGATATATTTTCTGAGAAGAGAAGTAGTGTTTAGATCAGAGGCGAACAGGAGCTTCCACCACTACTATCCCGATGTTGAATATATGGCAACGCCAAAACCGTGAGATATTTGAGCCGCAACACGACAAAACCAACAAAGTGGTTGTGCGCCGAGCGCAGACTCAGATCAGCCTGGGCATCCTCCCAGTGTGATAAGACTCTTCGCTAAGCGCATAAAGGGAAGCTAAGGGTCTAAGCTACCTCCATGCGGACAGAGAAGACTTTGATCAGACTGGGCGGATGCCCAGGCTGATCTGAGTCTGCGCTGGGCGCACAACCACTTTGTTGGTTTTCACGTGTCGCGGCTCATTTTACTTATTTGAGCCAAGACACGCAATAAATGCACGTATTTGCCAAAAGAGAATACATATAATTAAACCAGTCCGTGAATCCATAATGGCAAGTAAGAGCCTTAACTGGCTACCTCTAGATTCATGTTCCATACATGGTGTGTGCTAACACCATAGGTTCTGGTCAGAATGCGCGGATGTGCAGGTTGGTCTAGGCCTTCGCTGTTCGTTTTGCTTGTCGAACTTTTTCTAATTTGGTAAACCACGTGTTTTTCATGAACTGTATATTTATGTGTTGAATATTTATAGGGCCAGAAAAGCGAAGCAAACTGTGTCACTATACTAAATACTTCTTTCACTGTAGCAAAATTAAATAAAACTTTCTCATCATCTGACTGACTATTACACGTTTTCATGGTCTTTGCAAAATTGCTCGTTCTGCATTTACTTAAAGCTTGGAAATCAACTCTTAAAGAAATAAGAATTTTTATCTTTCATAGTAGATCCCATTTGGGCTATGTCGCCCAGAGAAGCAAAGAAGAAGACACAAAAGTTCGATTTGCAAAAATGACTGAAAAACATGAAGTTGTGCACAAAAGTCATACAAAATGTCCTTCATGAACGGCTCAGAATCTATTAAGACATTCTACGGCAATAAACAACAAGGCCCTATAATCTCGGTTTATGCCACTTCAAACGATATATTTTAGATCACTTACACTAGCTTGTACAACTCTCTCGTTTTAGGTACATGTTGAAATTACCTGGTGATGATTCCTACTGCCAGAAATTCCGCCAAATGAAACAATTCAAGAAACCACGTGACTTTGGAGACATTTTAGATATCACTGTCATTAGCTACGTCACAAATCACAGGGACCAAAAGATCACCTTTATTAAAACGGAATCAGCCTTTATGCATGTGATGTTTGACTACGGTTTTGCGTAAGTATGACAATTCACGACTTTTGCCACAAAAAGTCTGGCACATGCAGAAATCTTTAAAGTATATATATTTAAGGAATGAATTTCATTTTTCTGAGGTTTATCGAAGTGTAAACTACATTGGGTCACGTGCAAAGTGAATGAACCCCGAAGGGGTTCATGTAAACTTTGCTAGTGACCCAATGTAGTTTACACTTCGATAAACATCAGAAAAATTAAGTTCATTGCTTATATTTACATTCGTTTCAATCAAATCTTTCACAAAAAATCTTCTATAAGCGCTAAAATTGAAGCAGTAAAACATGTACACGCAGTTTTTTCTGCTGACAGCAGAACGGCTTGCATGACGTCATGACGTTGCTGATGTCCAATCAGGTTGTAGAGAGCAATTGTTATTTTGACGTCATTGACGTCGCGTGTCTCAATGTAATTATTGGAATGTAAACTACATTACGTTCCAATGGTTTACTATAGGGCTTTTCAGTAAATACACCAAGAATGTAAATATTAAGATATAAAGGTATACCTTCATGTCCTAGGTACTGTCATTTGTAAAAAGGGGGACAACTTTAATGACTCGCTGATTGCTTTCCTGTACAGCCTACCTCTACTAGAATGGGGTCCACTTTTAAAGGAACGAATTTGCTCCTTGAGGAGCAAATTCATGCTTTAAAAATTGACCTTCCACCATTAATAGGGGTGTGAAAATATTGAGCGCCCATTGAAAAGGGAGGTACAAGAGAAAATGACAGTTGTTTCCCCTTTCCATTTACCGTAACTGCTAGTTCCGGAATTATTATTGATAGACTGAATCTGAAGATCGTGAGTTCGATTCTTGCATCGCAAGCACAATTTTATACTATAATTGGGTGCAGATTCTACTGACCCAGAGCTTCAATTATAAAGGGACCTAGGTCGCGCTTTAATGAGTGCAGAGATTCAAAGTACTTGTGCAAGCATGCAAACATTCCAGGAAGTCAGTGTCTCCGAAGGCTTAACATACTGATACGCCTTGTCTGACTAATTCAACTTCCGTAAAGAAACAAGCTTACGTCAGTATAATGTGATGATACTATATATAAGCATCTTTATTTATTACTTAACAAAATACATTTGAAATTGATATTCTTTTCAGGATTGAAAATGAAGACAGACGGAATGAAAGAAATGACATGCATATTAAGACGTTTACATTACTAGTGTCATTCGCCTTTAACTTCTTCATGGAACTGATTAATTCCTCCACCATGTCTCTCCTTCATACGGACACATTATTTTTAGCGTTTCTCTGATGCCAGTGTCTGGAACGTGAAGTCACTTTGTTTTGAAATCCCTCCCTTGATTCAGTAATGTTTGCTGATTCCCATTATTGGCAAGGATAGCAAGGGATGTTCTATACTAAGTTCATTCCCAATATGATTATATTCTTTCTTTTCAGATTTTGCTCTCATTACAACATAATATTGGCGGCACCAATATACCAGTGTTGCAGGTAGGTGTAGGTGCTAAAATAGCTGAAAAACCTTTGACTTACATGTAAGAGTGTGGAAATGTCTTCTTAGTTAAGTCTCTATAAGCGATTATATAGGGCAGCGTGAACTTATTGTTTCTCACATAGACGTCTATAGAGACCCCTACTGCCTTTGACAGTGTGCCACCCTTTATACAATGTTGCTTTACTATCCAGATTTGCCCTAATTTCAAGCTAAAATGTAAATCAACAAGATAAAATAGGGAAAACAACCCCCCACCCTGCATGTTTTGACACTTACAGGATGTTGACATCCAACTACCACTATACCGCAGAGAAGGGCAAAAGATTTGCTAAAAATCACCAGTCATCAATTTTGGCTCCACAGACCACATCACAAATACTTATTTCTTTACAATATCCATAATATCAAACAACACTGATTTCTACATTTCACTAAAACATCACTTTCAACGCAATAGCATTATTAACCAATCAAAGAGCACCATGTGAAAATTATAGTCCGAGCTTCCAAGCACCTTTTTGAATTTCGCGCTTTCCTGGCCGAATTGGTTCCCTATACACCTGTATATGTATTTGATTCCTAGGTAGGTGATTCCCTCCTAAGTGTTCAAGTGACGGAAAGAATTCGCACCCTGAAGGGCAAGCAATGTCATTCCTTAAGCCCCATTCTCACTGTCCCGGTTTGGCATCCCCGATAAGTCCCGATAAATGATCCGGGGGAAACCCTGTCGAACGGGAAGATAATCCTGGCAGCACCGTGAACATCCTGGACGATCCAGGATGAGTCCTGTTGATCCGGCTGTTTAAAATATTTAATACAACCGGGAGTCACCGGGAAAGATATAAAGAACCGGCTTTATCCTGACAGGTCCAGATCTCTACCCTCCCTCTACCGTGAAAACCGTAGCATTCCAGTGTGATGTTGAAACCCGGCTTTGGACCGGCAGGGCTTAGGTGAAGAACGGTATAGCCCCGTTTCGCACAGGTGGAGGCATGGATTGGAACGGTATGAGCCGGTTTATCAGCCGGTAAAGCCCTGTTTGTACCCGGCAAATGGCGGTACAGTTAGGGCCGGTAGATCACCGTTTTATTAGGGACTGATCCGGTTTAACAGTGTTCGTGCAAGATGAGCCCATCTCCACCATGGTTAAATGCGGTGAAGTGCGGTGACATAGGGTGTAATGCCCTGGTATGTAAAAAAATTCTAGACCAGGGATACACCGTGGAAGCGTCGGTAATGTGAGACTGCAATTTTAATTTTAGGCAAAAGATCCCGGATCTTCACGTTATACCAGGGGCCATCACCGTGACAGTGAGAATGGGCTTTCAAAAGTAGCCCTCGGCAGATATTGTAAAGTTATAGTGGTTTCCCTTGTTTATTAACCAGTGCTCTACTAATAAAAGAAACTTCGCTTTACCATTTACAAAAGGAGGCTTTTTTGCTGGTGGATCCTTTATAGAGATTTTGACCCATCTTGTACATGTATCTCCAGCGTTGAAGACAATTATGGTGTCCATTGCTGTCCAGAAATTGCTAAATGGTGTCCTTATATGACTGTCTTCTAGCTAGAACTCAAATTTTCCCCCCTGCCCCCACCCCCACTAGTTTCTGAAAAGGTCTTCAATTGCGGTAAGCTTTAACTCAGGTAAAACTGAATTCGGAATTAGACTGTTTTCCGGTCTTGTTAGTTGGCTCGTTAACAGTTTTATTCATATAACAAACTGCCATAAATGCCTAAAATTAAAACAATTATCAATTAAATACTATTCTTTGACTCGTTCAAGCTTCTGTAGACTGCAGTTTTTAATTAATGTCCCCAGAAACATGGGATGGACACCAATATCAGGCATTTTCCAGATAATATGACCAAAATTCTTTCTTTGATTTCCAGCATACGAAGGAAAAGTTTTGAGCGACTGAAAGAGCTGAAAGACACTCTGCCATCTGAATTTGAAGAGATGACGAGAAATGATCCTCTTTACCCTCTACTTCAGCCATCTCAACTGGAGCTCATGACAAACAGGATAAAAATGTTACTTGCTCTGACTGAATATTGTATTAATTTAAAGGGGTTTGACAATGTTGTTGATGATTTTATTTGAATAAAACATATAAATGACTGACATCGCATGAAAAGATTTCATTCAAATGCAAGAAGGAAAACATTAGTTTCGCATGTAAAAATATCGCATGGCATGGCCGAATAGGAAAGTCTTAAATGAGCCGTTACTTTCGCGAATTCATGTCCGCAAGAACAATATACGAATAATACGACCAGTTTATGAAAAAGCCCATGTTGGGTTTATCATCATAAGGCAGTTGCACAAAGTTTTGGTTTCTTGTATTGCGACGTCAATAACAGGCATCTACGGCAAATAAGTCGTGCCGAGTGTGCTTCCATTATAATACACTTTCAAGGATGTTCTTGAGCGATTCACCAACAGGGTTTCACAATTACATTGATTTAGTGATAAGAAATAAAGCACACATATGAAACAAGATATAACCTAAACATACCCTTTTAAAAGATTTCTTTGTTTACAGACTGAGTGCGTCTTTCCGGTCAAATATGCTAAATTTTTGTTTTGTCGTTGGCCTTACTTTCAAGTATGCAAAAATTTAAAACGTAGTAACTGAAAATAAAGTGACAGTTTCAGACTGGTCAGTCTATATTTTTTGAATATCTGTACTTGCATTTTTGTAAATTTTCCTCGAAACATGGTCATTTTAGCCGCGACATGAGAAAAACCAACAATGAGGCTGTGCGCCCAGCGCACACTCAGATCAGCCTGGGCATCCGCCCAGTCTGATCAGAGTCTTCGCTGTCCGCACGGAGGTAGCTTAGACCCTTAGCTACCCTTTAAATACTTAACAAAGAAACAAAGAGTCTGGTCAAACTGAACGGATGCCCAGGCTGATCTGATTCTGCGCTGGGCGAACAACCACATTGTTGGTTTTCTCGTGTCGCGGCTCAAGCTTTGTTTATCATAACCTACCCTGGAAACGGCCTATTACAGCGAAACAATTACCATTTGTTCCACTCCAACATCATCGAAAAGTATCGCCACAGGTTTGACCTAACTTAAACATTTGACAGAACGTGGCGTATAATATTTTATACCTATGGCAAAAAAATCCATTTGGGTCACGCCTGTGTTGGGTAAACTATCAAAAATTAACTTTTACCCGCAAATGAAATTCTTTAAATTGGTATGGCAAGACAGCACCGCCAGTTGTAGAACCGGCCTTTGCCTTACCTTGACGAATATTACATAGATAGTTTTTTAATGCATTAACACGGGTGGTAATCAGTGGAACTAGCTCCAAAATGAGTCAATGGAATTTCGTTCCCTCGTCACATCCGGGAACCCGCGAGCTAGTGCTGTCGACAGAAAATCAGTAAACAAAGGTAGGTCTTGAAGAATTTTATCAATTTTTATTTCTTTATTAGCGATCCCAGGAAACAACTGCCGATGCTATTGTGTGTAGATATGATTCAACTTTATTCCCCGTCGGAGTTCGCCGCAGAAATGTGCAGGGCTTGAACTAACTTGTGGCAAATGTTTGAAACACCGAACTAAAAATCCACCAATTTCTGTCAATATGGAGATTTGGGTACACGATTTTTTTTCATTTTCCGTCCAAACTATAGCGTTCAGACCCTCTAAAGCACCATTCCTGGTAAATTCAAGCATGAAAAGTCACAAATAAGCAAAAAAAGTGTGGGTGGAGATTACGTACCTGGACAATATTGACAAAATTTCTGCCTGAGCTAGAGCGCTCGACCTGGAGCTAGTGCGTTCAACAAGGAGCTAGTGCGCTCATCCACACCTAAGATAAGGCAGAATTGTTGATTTATTGTTGATAGATGATTTTAACCGTTTTTTAGGTTTTGCTCTGTAGCCCTTTGAAACCACTAAGAGATGACTTAATGTACATAGATAATTCCATCGTCATTCATCGGATAAGTGTAGTATTCATGACTGATTATGGCGATTTTGGTAATACTCTTCTGTAACATGAATATTGTCCTGTTATTTCATGCCTGTTTGGTAAATAGTCAAAATTATGCCTCGAGGTACCGTGAACAGCTCCATTCACTGTTGCCTGAAGCCACAATGCCTCAGGTAGTAGTGCATTGACCTGTCCATGGTAATGAGTAACATAGTATTGACTATTCTGCCAAACAGCAATGAAATAGCTTTCGTATTACTCAACCGAACCTGTAACCAACCATATTCTACTAGCAATCAACTGCATGACAGGTGCTCGAATTCGGCAAGCTCGTGATTTTCCAAGTCATTCTCGTGACGCTTGACGACATGGCATATAGACAAAACCATACCACGCTGTTTTCTCATTACATTTACATGAGTGGCATCATAAGCATGGCATAGTCTAAGCTGTTGGTTGGTTAATAATTCAGTGAAATGCATTGTGGAGGCCAACCAGTGACATGGCAAAGCATATACCATTATCTGTATATAGTGGGTTGGATAATAAAAGGTATAAAAAAGAAGGTTGGGTAATATTAAAAGTTATTGCCCCTCGGCCTTCGGTGGCCTGATACACCATTATCCTTGGCCTCAGGCAATAGTGCGTCACAAGCTAAAAATATGGATGACCGCACTAGCTCCTTGTTGAACGCACTAGCTCCATGTCGAGCGCTCTAGCTCAGGCAGAAATTTTGTCAATATTGTCCAGGTACGTAATCTCCACCCACACTTTTTTGCTTATTTGTGACTTTTCATGCTTGAATTTACCAGGGATGGTGCTTTAGAGGGTCTGAACGCTATAGTTTGGACGGAAAATGAAAAAATCGTGTACCCAAATCTCCATATTGACAGAAATTGGTGGATTTTTAGTTCGGTGTTTCAAACATTTGCCACAAGTTAGTTCAAGCCCTGCACATTTCTGCGGCGAACTCCGACGGGGAATAAAGTTGAATCATATCTTCACACAATAGCATCGGCAGTTGTTTCCTGGGATCGCTAATAAAGAAATAAAAATAGATAAAATTCTTTAAGACCTACCTTTGTTTACTGATTTTCTGTCGACAGCACTAGCTCGCGGGTTCCCGGATGTGACGAGGGAACGAAATTCCATTGACTCATTTTGGAGCTAGTTCCACTGATTACCACCCGTGATTAAGCCATATTTTTCAAAGAATATTCAGGATAGCAAGCAACACATTTCTTACTTTCTACATATGTATTAACATAGAGCCCTTTTTTCACATGTACTGCAATAAACACATAGACCAGCAGTCCATTATGGGAGAGGTGCCAAATTAGCTAGTAGACTAGATACACATAATTAC
Source organism: Ctena decussata (assembly GCA_963989385.1). Taxonomy (NCBI): domain Eukaryota; kingdom Metazoa; phylum Mollusca; class Bivalvia; order Lucinida; family Lucinidae; genus Ctena; species Ctena decussata. The sequence goes on along the minus strand of OZ022499.1, from coordinate 34,162,376 downwards.
TGAGCCGAGGCATGACAAAACCAACAATGTGGTTGTACGCCCAGTGCAGACTCAGATCAGCCTGGGCATCCGCCCAGTTTAATCAGACTCCTTAGTTAATGGCTCAAAGGGTGACTAAGGGTCTAAGCTACCTCCATGTGGACAGCGAAGACTCTGATCAGACTGGGCGGATGCCCAGGCTGATTTGAGTTTGCGCTGAGCACACAACCACATTGTTGGTTTTGTCGTGTCGCGGCTCAATATTGCTTACTTAAAATAAGTCCGTCTTTCTCCAAAGAGGGAATCAACATCCTCATGTCATGCATGTGGCAGACCATACACGGCTTACACACGTATTAATACCGGAATGTAAAGTACCGGCAACGTAGGGCTAGCTTCAGGGTATATGGCGGAGACAGTGTCCAGACCAATCGGAACACCGCTCGGCCAATTCCGTGAATCAACCTCGGATGTATGACGTGGGACTACTTACGTCACACGAATGTTGTTAGGAACAACGATATAAACAAAGATGGCCGCACTGTCGCACCGAGTAAATAATAAAATGAGAAGAAGCAAATGTATTTTCTGTCTCGTCATTAATAATTGAATATTTTGTTTTAACAACAGCAAAGCATTAAATGAATGTCCGTGCAACAGCTGAAAAAAGGTCGCAGGTCGAGAATTAATTCATTCGTAGACTTAGAGATCTACGGCTTCGGCGTATACTTTCGGCCGAACAACAAAATGTTGGATTTTGCTGCATATTGCTCCGCCTTACATACGCCCGAGGTCTGATTCATATGGAATTGGCCGAGGAGTTCCGAATGTGTCCAGACATCATAACCTCAAAGCCAGTCCATCGTCGCCTACTGCAGATTCAAGGCTACGCCTACATCCTAGCTGTGCCAAATTTACCACATGCACTTCATATTATGAAAATATTTTAAATGCATGGCAGTGCACCTTAAAATGTTTTAGCAAGCAAGCGAAGCAGATTAGAGGCGTGGTGCTAAATCGAATCAGTTTGCATCTCTACCCTTTGTCAACATCACACAGAATCCAGTAGAATGTGACATGCGTCCCAGCAAATCTACACACGGAGGCGAGGTAGGGGCGAGTTCAGGAAACATATGGCGGAACCAACGTCCAGACCACATGTCCCCGCTCCCAGTCCACCGCCGTCACCTCGGCATCTCTCGGGACACACCCCGGACCCAAACCATTCATACCTCTACTAGCGTAATACCTGAACAGATCTTTAAATAGACATTCTTACATCGAGCAGAGTTGGTAACGTTTCCTTTGCTGTTTTAATTTCCATACCCGGTCTTAATTTCTAAAAGCAGAGTAGTGACCCGAATACTAGTTGCAACCGTATTTAAAATAATTAATACAACTTTTGTCAAATATAGACTTCTATAATGAAGAATCGTAATTAGACGTACTGACGGCAAGAATGATCAACTATGCAAAATCTCATCGCGTTTTTTCAAAGCCTTGAATATGTAACAACAAAATCTGTTGTTTTTTTTATATTATATATATAGAGAGAGAGATCTATATATATTTTCCGGGGAACAAAGCTGAATAAATTTTAGCATACTTGGATGATTTATCATTGTTCGATTAATAATTATTCATAAATTGCTTGTGAAGTGCATTCTAATACGAAATGACATTCTTCTTCCAAAGTATGTCACATTTTACATTTTCGTTCATCTAATGGTATTTTTCTGGTTAATTCCACCGTCTAGTTTGACTTCCAATCTATAAAGTCGAAAATTAATCTATTTATATTCTTTTGAATTTCGCCATATGTAATGCATCTAGCTATGTCTGATACTGGTTTGCGATAGTACTAATATGAGCCGCGACACGAGAAAACCAACAATGTGGTTGTGCGCCCAGGGCAGACTCAGATCAGCCGGGACATTCGCCCAGTCTGATCAGACTCTTCGCTACGCGCTTAAAGGGTAGCTAAGGGTCTTACCTACCTACATGCGGACAGCGAAGACTCTGATCAGACTGGGCGGATGCCCAGGCTGATCTGAGTCTGCGCTGGGCGCACAACCACTTTGTTGGTTTTGTCGCGTCGCGGCTCATATACAATTTTTCTCTGGCTGAATTTTCTATTAGTTTTCACACCATTCCTGTAAGAAGCAATCTCAGGGTCTTATTTTATTTTTTTTTTTTTTCAAAAATATACTAGTATTTCCCACTCCTCGTGCCAGTCATACGTCCATAGACCAATAATTTGAGAGCAAATTTAAAACAGATGGCACACAGTTTGATTTGTCCGGATTAGTCCGGAAAAGAATAGAAAAAAATGCTAACGCCACATTAAACAGCATCTGATTTCCTCATATATAGTAACTACGTTCGTAGAAGTAAAATCTAGTTTAGCGCTTTAATTCATCCATAAAAAAACAAACCGGTCTATCGGAAACCCGGAACTTACTTTCTTAAAACTAATTTGATGCGTGTATACGTAAACATAAGTTTAGAAAGTCTTATTTTATATTTTCATTACCTATCCTAACACAATGCGCCTGTAGAAGCAATGGAAGTTGTCGTTTTTATTCTGGAATCTAATTGCTGACTTCACTGGCAATCACTGACAATTCTGTGACGCTTTGATGAGGTTCCTCAAAATTACAAAATAAAATGGCTCTGTTTCACTTTACAGTTGTCAGAAAAAATAGTACACTTTTCTGTGTCACAGAGACGACTATTTACGGGATCCTTCACGCATGGTCGAAAAGCTTGGAAGAATTCAAAGGAGAAGACAAAAAGTCAGCACTTGAAAGTTTAAGAATCGAAATAGTTTTTATGAGCTCCTGCTCCCATACACCAATTCCATTTTTTCTTTTTATTGTTTTTTTTTCTCTCCTTTGTTCTATTTATTTTATCGAACAAACGATTTTAAAATTACAAAATGACAACAAACAAAAATTGACATATCAAAAACTAAATGTCCAACAAACGCACGACGATAAGTCACTTACGCTCCAACGTGGCTGCCAGGTGTAAGTGTTATGTACGTCGACGGTGGAGCGCCACTCATTACAGGCGACTTGTGCATGCGTGGAGATGCCTTGATTTAGATTTTTAGGGGACGCTTTACTTGGACAGCTGACAGCACACTTTAGACTTTTAAAGAGCTAAATGTTTTTTACCCTTCTTTCTTGCTGACCTACCATCTACAATTCTGGATCCAGTGTAATCTGAAAACAATAAATGAGAGGTATTAATACGGAGTCTAGCATGACTGGTTTACTCAGTACATTTAATTTAATCAAAAATTATGTTTTAAGTATATTCAAGAATCTCTAGCAGTGAACTTTTGAGTAATAAGTCACATTTGTCTGTCATTAGCGACCACACTTATCTTCTTCTCAAATGTCCTCAGTGAAATATTACTCAGCAATTCACCGCTAAAGCTGAGCTATCATTTGCCATAATCAGTGCATGTTGTAGTTATGCTATGAATAGTTATAGTTAAGCTGCATGTGCCATACACTACTGGTCAGAGTCGCAAATCTGATGTAAAAGAGAGTCAAAAGAAAACTAAATAATTTTAAATCATAACATAATTATTTTAAAGAGTAACTACACTTCAGGAACTGACTGAATCAGATCCCAAACCCTACTTTATTTATCATTTTATTTGCCTATTTATCCAAAATAATCAAAACGCCTTTGATATATGTTGCTGTATCTTATCCTTGCCCCGCGTTTTTGAAGTAACGCAAAGTTTTTCCAACTCGCGGGCTGTGAGACTATGGGCCTGGAGAAAACTTTGTGAAAATAGTTTAGTTTTTTGGCAGAGAGGCATATCAAATAAAGCATACAGATTTTTCAAGTTTTAATGAAAGAATTATTGTAGTTTCAAATATTCTGTTTTCAAAACAAGCGTCATTTTCTATCTTTCATTGTTTACCGTAATCAAAGTTTTGACCACGATTGACTCAAAACTGGCCCGCTGGTAGCTAATGTAGTTGTACGTTTTGCCCAAAACTGGCCCACTGGAAGTCATGGGGTTAAACACGTGAGATAAAGAGCAGCTTTTTGTTAGCAAATTTAGCACTCAACAATACAGCCTGACGGCGTATGGGACGAAACATGGAGCTGACGTACGTCTCTGAAACAGCTTGAAATTATTTCGTACCTGGTCATTGTTTAGGTATTAATTTAGCGATTTCTGTATTTTTCTGTCACTCAGGATTTAAAATGTGTATTCTTTAATCATTTATTACAAATCTATAAGAAAATTATAATATTATAGCCAACACCATTATGTTCAAGTTTTTCTAGCGAATCAGTTTATGCTGGTCAGTAGGGTAATTCACGCCTGACAATCAGTCTCATGCGGAACCGGCGGTTAAGCAAAGCAATCCGTTAGATCGCTTTCCGGTGACGTAGAAGAGGATCCGAAAAAGGTAAACAATACCTACTCAGTCAGATTTTAGAATGTTTTTTCAGAATAATAAGAGAGATATCCAAAATCTAAGAATGCTATTTTGCTACTTAAACAATGCTTCTTCAACACACCAAATAATTCTATAATTGGTTTCGCGGTTTTCTTGATATTTGTTCCCTCCTCCGAAATGTCTGTTCAACACGATCAAGGTCAGACAAATCAGGAGATAAAATAACAACATTTTCTGCTCGATCTCAAAACTGAGCAAAAAGCATCCGAATTCATCATTGCATATCAATGTAATAATTAATATCTGTCATCAACAACGATGTTTCAGTGACCAGGTACCAAGCATTGTTCTGAAATCATTGTTGAAAGGGGCGAAATGTTTTGGTTCAGCATTTAATCATTAAAAATAGAAGGAAATACCCCAGCATCAATCTGCTTATTTTAGTCTGTTTTATGACATAAATTTTATGCTGGATTTTTTGTTTGACATTTTTAGATGTTAGCTGAGACTTGTAGGATCTATGCAGTTGGAGATTATGTTTTAACACACAAAAAAAAAAGGTTTATCCCTTTCCCTAAAGTACTTGTTGTTTATTGTTTCAATGGTTTTAAATGCATGCTGAATTAAAAATTTTAAGATTACATTTAAATAATTAACACAATTTCACAAAATTTTGATTTTTTGCATTTGAATGGTAGGCTCATGTCAAAAAATTTGTGGTTGCGCATGAGAATGTTCGGTTGGGCATTGGAATGAATGGAATATCAAATGAGCTTGGGTGCCTGGTTTAGCTGCGAGGCAGCCTGACTTATATATGAACCACAAAAGCATTGATCAACCTGCGACTTCGCACAGTTTGGTCAGCTCGTTTAGCTCTGAAAAACTGTTGTATCATTAAACCTACAACTCTAAGGATCTTCTCTGGCAGATAATCTAGTTTTGTCTGACCTTCCTTTAGCCAGGAAGACATGTTTTTCTTACGACAACCATTTGAATAAAATCGTTTATGAGACTAGCCACTCTTAAAAATTTAGAAGGGTCTAAAATTTAACCGGCGGATGGATGACTCGCTATTTTACGTTTTTCAGCAGTATTTCAGTCATATCAGATTTTTCTCTCAAGAAAAGGTATTGCGAAAATTTGGAGAATGTCATGCTATCAGTTGTTTCAATTGTATGTTGAGACCAAGTGATATGAACAGTTTTAAATAGTGTTTGGTATTTTACATTTGTCCTCCAAGTTCAGTACCGAAAGAAGGAAATAGTCCTGCACAGATAAATCGGCCCTGTGCGTGGATTTGCACTTTCTGTGAAATCTTATCGATGCAGCAAGACACTTCACTTATAAAACCGCGTTGAAAATTCGCTTTCCAAAAATGCATGCTTTTAATACTACGCCCTCAACGAATATTTATCGGCGGTCAATTTGAAAACCACGAGGTCAATAGTATTGAAATTGACATGGGGACAATCATATTCTGCTCAGAAGGGATTGTGTTGTGCACTTAAATTAAAAGCACGTTTAAATACTTCTAAACATACGTCAGATAATTTTGGTCAAGTAAGATGGTCTCGGTCTCAGTATATCCATAATAACCCTTTACCTGCCACATAAGGTATTCATGGGACCCTAACCATGCGGGTACCCATACCTCAGAAGCCACAAACTCTGATCGATTTGACTGATATTTTCACTCAGCTGCAACAAGATGTGTGCTGCCGTTCTTGAAGTTACCAAGATCCATCGACGTCCATACTTGGAGCTAACACAATCAACCGGAAACCGACCAAGACACTTAACAGAGAATACAAGATACCAGCCCCAGGTATGTGCTTTAGCGATGGAAAGTGACTGCTTGTCTGAGACCCAGTTTTATTGCTGGACATTTATCAACAGAAAAAGTTTAGATGGATGAGGTCTACTTGCAGAAAATTGGATCAACTAGGTAATGATGCCACTTGAAAAGATGATATTGAAAAAAATATATATCTTAAATATTTTATCGTATTTTCAGTGTTTGCAAACTACAAACCAGTGATGTGGACAAAACCTTGCTCTGGTAAAAAGCAGATTCCCTTCTGCATCTGACAGCCTCAAAAAGTGGGGTTTCCTGACAGGCTACCCCTTAAAACTGACAGTTCAGTCGCGTGATCGCGGGGTTAAGGGTTAATCTCAGTTAGACTTTCTCCTAAGTTTCAAATTGACTATCAATATTTTAGATTAGGTAAATATGTAGTAACGAAAGCTGGACGGACGGACGGTGCCCAGTTACTGCGACTATGGATACCAGTGATTTTTTTTCTCTAAATAAGTGGTACCCATAAAAGGCACCAGTCCCAATTCAAAATAGTGTATTTTTTCCCAACTGCAAGTTGAAAAATCCCAGTTGCAGGAAGAATTTTTTCTAGGGACCATTTTACAAGCATAAATTAATTTGCTTGCTTAGAGAACTGGTAGATATATAGCTATAATTGAATTTAAATATTATGTATTCAGTTTCATGTCCCCTATCCTACCACTTGAGCCAATAAGGTGTTTCTGAAATTCCAAATTTAAGGAGACTTCGACGCGATTTTTCCCAATTCTGTGGGCACCGGCACCATTCCCAAAATAGTGAAATGGATACGTTCTGCTGGGGTGTGTGGTTTAACGTCATTGCGAGAATTTTAATACACACACAGTAATGAAAGCATTAAGTTTTGTAAATATATTATTTGAAAGTGTGTATGATATGGGCACGCCTTATCGCATTAAAAAGATTTCAAGGAAAGCCTACAAATGCATTGACAGAGCCGAAATACCTGTGCAAGACTCAAAATCTTACCCGTGACCCATCCATAGACCACGAAAACTGCAAACTGACTACTGGAAAATAGTCAAATTAGTTTTCAACATATTTAAGCGGAGGTCAGTTTGAAATATTACCTTCCCTGTTAATACTCAATGAAATTTCGTGCGGTGAAGTGCAGATACCTCCTGGCTTTTGTAGCAAGCCATTATATAAGAACCTTTCGACGCTAGCCATATTTTTCCATATCGCCTCGAGCAAAGTAAAAAAGTCATTGCCATCTCTATTTTTCTAATTTTTCTCCAATCAGTACTAAAAATAGCCATCAGAGGAGATGGCAAATCCCCCGACCGAAGACCCCCATGGGCCTTGGTAAAACTGGTGCACTTCAAAACACATATAAGTAATATATTGTCATTCTTTTATGCTTCTGATTGACATTATCTGTTTAACAGATGCATGATTATCTAACATTCAGACTAAATAGTACGCTTGACTGCTAAAAAGAAGTAACATCTCAAGCAGCCGCCATATACATAAATATATAGCATATGATACATTAAAATTTCAAAAAGTGTGAATAACTTCTAAACTACAAGCCCTACAAACCTTATTTGGAGCTCTCTAGTAAGTGAATTTGGACAAAGAATCCAAATCTGGAGAATTTTTTTTTTTTTTTTTTTTTTTGGTGGGGGGGGGGGTGAAGGGGGGGGGGAAGTGTGGAGGGGTCACAGAGAGAGTTAGGAACACTGATAAAATATAACAGCATGTTCATCAATATTCTAAAAAGGTATAAGGTTATTAAAATTGTGGAGCAGGCCAGGGTAATACAGATATGGAGCAGAGACTCAAACAGCAGCTCAAAATACCAAAGGGAAATAACTCATAAAGTTTGAATGCAAGAGTTGTCATTCATGTATGAGACAAATCGTCATGACCTATTCTTCAGATCTGTGAAGCATCATGAAAATATTTCAAAAGGTATTCAAGCTATGGAGTGGACACCTAAAATCATCAAAGGGAAATAACTCAAAAAGTAAGAAAGCAAGAGTTGTCATTCTTGTTCGCGACACATTGTCATGACCTGTTCTACACATCTGTGAAGTATCATGAAAAAATTTCAAAAGGTATTCAAGTTATACAGCGGACACGAAATCATACCTAAAACCATCAAGGGGAAATAACTCAAAAAGTAAGAAAGTAAGAGTTGTCATTCTTGTTCGCGACATATCATCATGACCTGTTCTACATATCTGTGAAGTATCATGAAAATATTTCAAAAGGTATATGAGTTATAGAGCGGACACGAAACCACACCTAAAACAATCAAGGAGAAATAACTCAAAAAGTAAAAAAGCAAGAGTTGTCACTCTTGTTCGCGACACATCGTCATGGCCTGTTCTACATATCTGTGAAGTATTATGAAACTATTCTAAAAGGTATTCAAGTTATAGAGCAGACACGAATCTGCCAAAAAATCACACCTAAAACCATCAAGGGGAAATAACTCAAAAATTAAGAAAGCAAGAGTTGTCATTCTTGTTCGCGACACATCGTCATGACCTGTTCTACATATCTGTGAAGTATCATGAAAATATTCCAAAGGGTATTCAAGTTACAGAGCGGACACGAATCTGCCAAAAAACTCACCAAAGGGGAAATAACTCAAAAAGTACAATAGCAAGAGTTACCATTCTTGTACGCGACACATCGTCATGACCTGTTCTACATAACTGTGAAGTATCATGAAAATATTCCAAAGGGTATTCAAGATATAGAGCGGACAAGAAAATGTTTACGGACGGACGGACGGACGGCGGACGGACGGACGGACGGACGGACAGACAGACGGACGGACGCCAGGCTCATCGCTATATCCCCCGAACCTTTCGGTCGGGGGATAAAAATGACATATTTTCTCTTCAATTAACTATAATGGCTCTAACAGGCTAAGGACCATGAAAATTAGTTCAAGCCAGGGACAGTTCTAGCCATCCACTTAGTTTCTACTTAAAGTAACCCCTAGGGACTCAGGAAGGAGTTCTAGTCAGGCAGGATTGACGAGTCATCAGAGTTCGAACCATTGAAGTTCGACTGTATTATTTAACGTGATCAAGAAATTTATTCAGTGGATACCCGTCCATAATTTCACGTAATTTACGTGGATGAGGGTTCCAGCAAGACGACTACATACGGAAACCTAAATGTCATTCAGTGCGTGTACGTCATACCTTTAGTTAGTTATCCCTCGTTTTGATCAACGATAAGCTATCAATATCGATGGCGGAATCGAATAGACTATGTTTGCCCCAAAGTACATTTTTGCACAAAACAGTAAAGACTTACAGCGACTGAAACTTAAATAAACTGATCATAACTTTCCTAAGAATTAATATTGTCGAGCGGCACATAAAACGTCAATCAATAAAGAACAGTCAGTAAATTACCAGACAGACAGACAGTAACTTTATTCACTCAAGGTATATGTAAACATGACATAATAGGAAATTACTTCAGTACTGATCTAATACCATTATTATGATACTGAAGCCGGACATATGAGTGTTTTCGGGGGTTATTTTTATCAGAAGACAAATCAGAAGAAACAGTATTGGCGTAACCAATTTAATAGTGATCCAGGTATAGCTTGAAACGTTTATAGCGTAGTTTAAGCAAAAAAATGTGAAGTTTAAAATAAGTCAAATGCTGAACCGAGCTATCGCATGCGTAACCAGGAAAAATTGACATGGGACATTTTCCTTAGAAATAGGCAAACCAAAAGTGTTGAAATAAGCTAAACAGATATTATATGGAGTCATTTGATATTCCAATGACGTAATCAATGCATAATGTTCAACTTATAATGGCTCAAAGCAGTGTTCCTTGATTTCTCTTGCAGTCTGGTTTCAAGCAAATATTATCCGTCAGACCTGCATCTGTCAACTTTAGAAACTCCAGAATCATACTGGGCACAGTTTTACTGCACGTATCACAGGTTGAAATAAGATTATCTGTGAAATTATTTTCTTCTTATTTTCAATGATTACATGCGGAACCAAACTTTCGAGACCAATTATGCATGCATTTCAAAAGAATTCTTAGTTCTAGCAAAATGTAAAGGTATTACATACCTCACTTTCTCTTTAAAATATCCGCGCACCGTCTAATTTGCAGATCATATGTACACAAATGTCAGATTTAGTGGATAAATGTGTTGCTTACCTCATGTATAATCCAGTCTGAACAGGTGTTTCGGAGGAGGGAATAAAAATGACAAAAACAAGACAACGCTTTAGCAAATCCTTCGGCATACAAAGAAAACAATGTGTTAGCAACAAAATAGCATGCTCATATTTTAAAGAGAACATTTTCTAAGAAAATAAATCGTCTTCTTACACGAACGATTATCGTTTGTTTACCTTTTTCGGCTCCTCTTGTACGTCACCGGAAAGCGATCTAACGGATTGCTTTGCTTAACCGCCGGTTCCGCATGAGACTGATTGTCAGGCGTGTAATTGTTAATGTTTTCAAATATTCGCAATGAGCTTTGTATTTCGTTGCATCTATTTTCGTAGAATTTGATAAAAGCATATTTGTCGAAATAACAACTAAGCTTGACATTGAGAAAAATCCAGAAATTAGTAAGTAATATAGTTTCGTTTATTTTACTGTGCGTTTCTGGATATATCATGCATGGACATAGCTATATTTACATGTATGTAATATATTTCTGAATGTTTTTGCCGTCTTCATCTGCAATGTTTAATCCATACAAGACAGTAACGGAGACGACATTACTGTTACCTAAAATACTGCTGCAAAATTGTAACGGGCAACTGAGCACGTCGCAATGTGTAAACGGTGCCCGCAAAAGCGAACAAATATACACTGAAGCGATCAATGCCGGCCACGACAAATCCGCGCCTGTCCCCTAAGAGCAACAACTTATTCGATCCATGACACTCCGAACATAGGACTGGCATGGAGTTTTTATAGAGACGCTCCATTAGCGGACCTTCACTGACAGTATCACTTCTGGCAATAATCACAAAAGATTCGTCCACACAGCATCGTGACAAGGTAACCAGCACATTCGAATATAAGCAGATCCAGTCAGTGCCAGCTATAAGACGGGTAGTTGAAGCCTTTGGCATTTGGCATATGTCTGGCATTTGGCGTATTAAGAGACCGCTTAAAGGTATGACCAGCATCAACATCGTTCTCACCGGCAAGAATTAGATCAGACCATTCTTCTTTGCCTCCAAGTTACCCGAACAATGGCAGCCACAGCCTGAGTGAAGCCAGTTCGTCCCCAGAGCAGATCCAACAAGCTCCATCTGGAGTGACACTATTGTGCCTTTCATTGATCTGTTCCGTTAATATTCGTTAGCTTTTGAGGGCAAGTTGCCATACTGCGACGTGCATAGTTAAATACAGTCAACTCTCGATACCTCCAAGTCAAATTTCATACCAAACTACTGATATTTCAAAGTAAATTTTCTGGTCCCAGAAAATTTACTTTGAGACATCAGTAGCTTGAGATATTAGAAGTTAAAATTTAAATGAAAATAAAAAAAATGTTTACAACCATATTCTTAAGTTTGATGAAAGAGGGTACTTTTAAATATCAGTGTTCGAGATACCGAGAGCTGACTTTATTGTTTAAGCATATCGTTTTAGTTGACTCTTCACACTACATCACCAAAATACTTGCACACAATACAGGCACAGTAGTGGTTAAGCTAGAAATCGTAATGTCATGTTTCTTGTACCGTCACATGAGAAGCAACACTTTATATCTGCGGCTTCAAAATTTTGAGTTTTGAGGTAAAAATGACACGATGGCGCATATGAATTTTGGGTGTTTATGATTTACCATGGCTTTGGATGAAAAAGAAAATTTAATGTAAATTGTAACAATTTTGTTACCTTTCTGTTACACAATACATTATAACATTTATTAGAATCGCCTCCATAAGGTACGACTAATAAATGCAACTGTGTATAGTTTAAATAAAATGGTACAGAAAATAAGTCACATTCTCATCGGGGACTCCTTTTCATCTAGACCTCTGTTAGGCTGTGCGTTTGTAAACGCATCAAAAACAAATATTCGCGGACTCATATTTTAGCGTTTTTGCTTAAATCGCCAGTATCGCCAAATTCAGTGACCACAAAATAAAAAAGTTTATAAGCTTTCCTACATAATGAGGGTTTCAATTCTAAATTCTTTTCTCTAAGAGTAGACGCCATTTTGGTAAGGCAAATCAGTAGGACATTACAAAAATTGCTCCTCTTCGGAAAATGGCGCAAAATATATCCAAACACCGTAAAACGTTCCAAATAATGTATTGTCACTTGAGATATATGCATGCATGGTTGTATTACTCAAAAATCTATTCTCACTGTGCATATATGTATGTACGGTTTTATTTTTCAAATAATGTCTAATTACTTGACATATATGCATGCGTGGTTACATTTCTCAAATAATGTAGTATCACTTGATCTAACTGCATGCGTGGTTGTATTTCTCAAATAATGTAGTATCACTTGATCTAAATGCATGCGTGGTTGTATTTCTCAAATAATGTATTATCACATGACATGTATGTGTTCTGCGCAAAGTAAGAATCGGTACAATTCCGGAATTGTCCTGCGCAAAGTAGGAATTCTCACTTTGTGTTACAATTCCGGAATTGTACCGGTACAATTCTAGAATTGCGCAAGGGATTTGGTGGTTTATATCGAAAAGGTAAATATTTCTGGGCAAAACTGGAAGTAACAGGATAATGGTTTTGAAATGAGGAATCTGTATTTTTGACAAAATTACGGCCTTATTTAACTTAGCAGTTTTTCGGGAATGATATATGATTTCAAATTCTGATAACTTTTTCCAGTGTTTGAGCAGTTGATTTGAAACTTGTACATATTTTGCAGAAATATGTAGATGTGCCTTTTGAAGAGGAAAATATTACTTTGTTAAAATTACGATTTTTTTCAAACTCAGAAATTTACATTTATGGTTAAATGGCCGTATCAAACAAATAAATGCAAACATATATTTGTTAAACGCACTAGCATCTAATTATTCTCACTTTGTCCCGATTCTCACTTTGCGCAGAGACGATTCCGGAATTGTCTTGCGCAAGGTAAGAATTCCCACTTTGCGCAACAAAGTGAGAATTCCTACTTTGCGCAGGACAATTCCGGAATTGTACCGATTCCTACTTTGCGCAGAACATATGCATGCGATGTTGTAATTCTCAAAAATGTATTATAACTTAACCCATATGCATGCATGGTTGCATCAAATTTTTTTATTACATTATTTTTTAATTTCATTAGGAGTCATAACTATGGAAATCAGAGATACTTGGTAAGTTTTATTTCATACTGTTTTTATAAGAATATGGAAATATCTAGCATTTTAATTTACCAAAATTACTTTGTGATAGAAACTTTGCCCGTGTGAACGAGGCTTAAGTACGGCCTCGAGCCTTCAATACGTCATTATACTATATGCAACATTTATTGGTTAATATTCTGTAATAGCCGTTGAGTTCCGTTTATAAAAAGATTCAAAACTGACTAAATTATAAAGTACGCATGTACAGGGTGTTTCCCGTAAAAAAGGAAAAAAGGAAAAAGGGAAAGTTTTATTCAATAACTGCAACTCCTTTTTTATCTAATTCGTCGAAGAAATTTTTGACAACTCCTGATAACCCCACGATATATAACATGCACTTCGATTATGCTATATCAAGGTATATTATGGAAAGAAAATGATGTTAAATGATTTGTAAGGATCTATCTGAACGAGGATGCCAACCTAAGCACAAATCTATACGCAATGTAAACGCAATAAACATGACGAGAGAGAAGCCATTGTCCACCATAACTTATAACGGAATATTGCGCGTGCTACTTATGAGGTTTTAACTGTCTTTGTTAGAAAACGTATCATCATAATTATTAGAAATAGTGTGACCATCTGAATTCCCGCAAACTTAGTATATACCATCGGGTACTCAAGTACTACCAAGATTGTTCAAATGATGACTTTGGGTTTGCCTTGACTTTACTTTTTACGGCAATGTCAAATTTGCTTTCGGATGCTTTTATATACAAAAATGATAGACCATAAGAGTTCATAGAAATTACAGATTTTTGCATCTAAATGATTGCGTGAAGATGTATTCGTGCAAGAGGTCAAGATCATTCTTTGACCTTTTACCAAGGTCTCTTATATTTCGAAAACTTCAACCAACATCTCAAAAGCAACTCAGCAAATTGCAACCAAACTTCATACAGAGCATCCAGGGCTTGCGGGAACAAAGCAAATACTTCTGATACCGAGGCCCCAGTTTTGGATTTACATTTATCAGTTTTAGATGGATTTGTTTCATCTAAAATTTATGACAAACGCGATGATTTTGATTTCGACATTGTTAATTTTCCGTTTTTGGATGGTGATGTTCCCCGCACCACTTCTTATGGTGTTTACATTTCTCAGCTTATTCGCTTCGCTAGGGTGTCTAGTCATTTGGCTGATTTCAATGCTCGTAATAAAAGTTTGACTGCTAAGCTTTTACAGCAGTGGTATCGGTATCATAAACTTCGGAAAGCTTTTTCTTAATTTTATCGTAGACACTTTGAATTGGTTTCTAAATATAATACAGGGTTAAGGTCACTTTTGCAACAAGGCCTATCGGAACCTAAATTTTATGGTGACTTAGTATATAAATTACGAAAAATCGTAGGGAAAACAGAATTTCCTGGTCAATTAAAGAAAATTATCATACGATTTAAACGCATTGGCTATGACATAGATGTAATGCGACAATCTGCATGCTTAGTGGTTAACCCAATCACAGTTGACAACTTTGCTGTCCTCTTTAACTGCACGCCGGTGGGTCGGGGTTCAGACTCTATGATAGCCCCTACATAAAGCTATATATTAGTTGGTTGAGGCCGGATGTTTGTTTGTGTCTTGGCCCACCGGTGTCAACTGGTGGTCTTCTTTTGCTCCAGTGCTCCGGTGGTGTTGCTGACGCCCCAGGGATCTCCAGGTGTCTCAACACGTTTCGGCTGTCGAGTCCTCATCCTTGCTTCATCACGGTCTTTTCTTGATTTTAATTGTTGACCGTGATGACTCTCTGATGAGCTAGGGGACCTCCATACGAACCGAACTACCAACTAATTGTGTGCACCGCGGCGGAGGGTGAGGGTGAAGGTTTGGACCCAGTAAAACCGGTTTAAACCCCCCAGTAGTTATTACTGACCGTCCAAAGGCGGTACTTTCGTTGCGGTTGCATTTGTTTTATGTTCGATGCTGTTTAATTTATTGTGTTCTCATTTTAACCCTTCTAGAATAAAAATAGAAAATAGGTAAAAATAATTGCTAAATGTTTTTCGTATAATTTGCTTAGTCTGTTGTAACCCTTCTGTTGGTCTAAATTATTTGGTTCAATAAAGATAGCTGAGTTGCCACCTATTTGGGAAAGAGCTGCTGACTCGGCTTATCACTTGTAATTTATTGTTTGTTGGGATGTCTTTGTCAATCTTTCCCTTTGATGTTAGGGATAGGGTTTGGGATCTGATTCAGTCAGTTCCTGAAGTGTAGTTACTCTTAAAATTTTCTTCAAACAGTTCAGGTCACATAACGAACTTGGCCACCACGCCCATATATGGTAAAGAAAATTTTCTTCTCCAGAACCAAATGACAGATTGTCTTGAAACTTGCTATGTATCATCGGAGACCCGAGTAATACAAACATGATTCAAATGATGACCTTGGGTTGGCCTTGACCTTTTTATGGCAAGGTCAAATTTGCTTTCTGGTGCGAAAAAATGGAAAATGCTTAAAAACTTTATGGACCTTGTAGAAGATTTTGGTGAAACTATTGGTAAATACATTCAACTAAATGAGTACATGGACATTTTTTGAGTAATAGAGGTCAAGATCATTCTTTGACTTTTAAACTATGCCTCTCATATTTTGACAGTTTCAAACTATCAGGCTTGTTGAAATGATGACCCTAGTTTGACCTTTAATCTGTTTACTCAGGTGAGCGATTCAGGGCCTCATGACCCTCTTGTATAAATAAACCTTGTGCAAACAGGCACCACAGGCAATTCTAAAGTGATTTCTCTGTACCCGGCACTTTACTGGTGCTAGCAAAGGCTCACATTCGGTAACCCAAAAGACAACAATGAAATCGCAAATTTTCGTTTATTTCCGAATAAAAAACATCCGAGAAGATGCCTATTTCTTTTATAAATTTAGTTTTTAACAAGTATATTACCAGAATGCACTTTTCTTTATCAAATATGGTTTTTACAGGCACTTTGCCAGACTCAAACCGTTACCACGCCAAACTGTAGTTTTAGGCATATTGTGCATATGCTTTGTAGTCATCTTCCATACAATGAAAGATGCCAACATTGGAAGAGAAAGGCTTTTGCTCCATTCGACCTATAGTGCTATTGAGCAGAATGAGACAGCAAACCTATTTGGAAGAAGTATAATAAACAGAAGTAGTTCCACTTCAGAAAATCATTCCGTGTTCGGAGAAATAAAAGCAGGCGGTGATGCAGCAGAAATAAACTACAGATCTCTTTGGAACAGCCTAGATGCTATGATAGGTAATGGAGAATTGTACTCGGATAATTTTGATGTGACTATAGCCACTAACGCCTTGAGACATGCAAAAATAGTAGCAGTCGATCGGTTCTTGAGACGGACTTCTTTTAAATGGATTATAACTTTAGAAGGTGGACAAAAAGTGTTATTCAAACCAGCCGTCGTGTAAGTAGTTATTTGATAAATTATAATCACAAAGTTGATAATTGTGGATAATTGAGGTAAATAGATATGAGCCGCGACACGAGAAAACCAACAAAGTGGTTGCGCGCCCCGCGCAGACTCAGATGACCCTGGGCATCCGCCGAGTCTAATCAGACTCTTTGCTAAGCGCTTTAAGGATATCTAAGGGCCTAAGCTACCTCCATGCGGACAGCGAAGACTCTGATGCGCCCAGACTGATCTGAGTCTGTGATGGGCGCACAACCACATTGTTGGTTTTGTCGTGTCGCGGCTCATATACATTCAGGTAAAGTAACTCTGCCATTTCAATTTCTACACCCCTTCTCAATGCGGATAAACGCTCTTATGTAAGAATTTTGTCCCAGGGAACAAATTCTTTTCTTTAATAATAGATCCATTTTTTTTTCATTTTGTCTTCCGGGAGAGTTGTCAGAAATTACAAAGCTAGTGAATTATCCCCTTGAAAAGAAATAGCGAGACACGAAGGGTACATGTACATGTTCCCCTTGGCTAAATGGGCTAAATCTCTCAGCTGCCCTCCTTTGTACTTATATATCAATCTTGACAACTCCCTGTAAGTAAAATATTTCGATTCGAGCATGGCCTAACGAAAAGAAATTTGAGTTTCGTGAGTTAAAGAAGAGAAGGTCAGTCACTAAAATATAAATTGTGTTCAAATTGTAGAACTCGATGAGCAATTAAACTTGGTGACATTTTCATGAAAATCTGATGTAAGAATATTAAGAAGCTTTAAATGTTAAAAATAGCGACCACCTTTAGTTTAAACAATGTTTTATTCATACAAGAGTCACTGACAAGATACATTTACATGTATTCGTACTCAGTGAGCATATTGCTTGTTGAGTTCACTTCCTCGTTCACATAGCTTGCACCAAATATATGTTGTAAATTGTGCGTAACAGCAAGACGAGCATATCGTGTCATTTCAACGTGTTATTGCTCTTTTTACATACGAAGAAAATACCAAAGAAGCCCCCCTTTTGAATTTCCTGTCACGCGATAAATATTTAAAACATGAATGAGTGAGAAGTTTCTAACTTTTACTGACTTGTATGACTTAAAGCTTAGCATTTTTAAGGAGTAGCAAATAGATTTATGCATTTCAATCATCTGACATATGTTTGAAACTGAATTCTTTCGGATTTTTGTAAACTTTCCTTTCTTTCTCGATATAAGTCCTAGTTTAATGAATATTTTTGCAAGCTTTAAAGTTTGTATAAAATGGCTCTTTCATCAGACATGCTTGTTCCTAGATCTGAATTTCAATATTCACAAGCTTTCATGTCGTTTTTAATTTTTTAATCGAATTTTCATAAAATTTTCGGCACACTTTATATTTTACTGATTTTTTTCATTTAAGCTGAATTCTTAATTCGGTGTAATCTATGTTATCGGCACCTTGGGCAGTATTTTAGTCTATATCCCGCAGTCTCCCACCTTGAGAAAAAGAATTGAAAAGGAGAGAGCAAAAATTCCAAACAACCACCGCCCGCATCTTCTGTAATACAGCAGTCCCTTGCCTCGCCAGTACCGGACAATACAATGACACACAGATGTACGATGCTTCGACAAATTTGGTAAAAATATGCTTCAGTTATTCATGAAAATCAGGCAAGAGACAGCAATGTAAAAGTTACATCTGGTTTCCTCTTAAATGCGAACGCCAAATAAACCTAACAGATGAGAGACATATATAAAATATGAGTTTCAACTGATACGGCTATGCAAGCAGGGCCACACGACATTTTTATTCTTCTTTTGCTGTGTTCGGTCTGGTTACTCCCGGTGCGGATCCACAGACACGATCCATTAGCCTGCCAGTGTGTTTTTGGAAAGATATTGTGCGTGGCCTTGATTGTTGTGCTGTTTTTAGCGCGCCTTTGCGAAGCAAAGGAGAGCTTATGCGATACCCCCGGCGTCGTAGTCCGAGTATCCGTTAGCTTTAGCGTTAGCGTTAGCGTCTTCGTTCGCGTCAGCGTCCTCGTCGGCGTCCGTGACAGGTTAACCCAATGTTAACTTTAGCTTTTAACTCGATGTTTAGCTCTGTATCTTACAAACTACAGTAGCTACAGTCATCATACTTGGTACATATATACATCCATATGACTGCAGCAGCAGCATTACAAAAGTGTATGTCCTTGACCTATATGTCACGGTTGACTGACTTTGCTGTTTGGCACTGTTTTTGAGGAGTTTTTTTTAGTTTTCATGATACCTTTGACACAAGAGACTTGATACTTGGTCAAATAGCATTTCCCTATAATTGCAGCAGCTGCAAAGCTTCCATGCTGACTCCTGTGTCCATGACCTTTATTCACGGTCTACTGATTTTGCCTTCTATCTCTAGCACTATTTGATGAATTAACATTATACCTGGCAAAGTGGATCAGTCTGACATTTCGAATGACCTCATACTATTTATAGATCACTATGACACCCACCTACCCCTCCTCATTCATCCACCCACCATCATATCCACAAGTATGAGTAAGAATCCTTGTCCAGGGTGGGGCAAGAGGTCAATATCTAGGATGATCTTGATGTTAAAGTTTAAGGCTCGTACCTCCAAACTCTTTCGAGGTACCTGCTTCGTATTTGGTCAGGACCTTCCCTGGAGCATTGGGTTGCAGCAGCAGCAAAGCATCCATGCAGACTTGTGTGTCCTTGACCTTTATTCATGGTTGAGTGATTTTTGCCTTGTACCTTTAGCACTATTTAATAAGTATGCAATATGACTATGCATTTCTCTTCGAGCTCATAACTTCGATACCTTTTATGCTACAAAGTTTAAATGCAGTATGATACTTACCCGAGATACTTACCCGAGACCAGGCTTTGACAACTGGTTCAGGCTGGGGTGAGGTTATGGGATGGGACAAAAGGAAACATGAGAAGTCTGCAAAGGGTAAGGAGGTGTCATCAGACCAACTTAGTACTGGGTAAAGGTGGTGTGAAAACCCATACTAGGAACCACCCTTTGTCACCATGAGGCATTATAAGTTAGACCGAGTTGGTATCTCTCCGTCTGGTGCACGAGGACCCGACCCTCAATGTCCGCAAAGTGTCCAGATAGTGGCATACAAGTCGGCCCTGTATGCCAAAGGGAACAACTGACTTAGTCTAGCTTCTGATGCAAACTTCATTTGTGCACTAGCTACCACATTCACCCCTAATTAATTATGTTAACAATGTTTTGAGTCAGGATACTTTGTTACATTGAGAGTCAGGCACCCATTAGGCGCGCTTTGTTGTCTTCTGACAACTCTTGTTTTTTTGTGATCAGCGCAACTGTAATTTGTGCGTATCGCAACTACGACTAGTACATACGTATGTGATAGCCCTTTTACAAATTTAGTAATGATATTTACCTAGTGATATGCTTATAATTTAAGCCTGAGTATTCTGCTCTTAGTCGAAACTTGTATATATGTATATAAACTAGATGCAACTCAGTTACCCCGACTGAAAGTGCCTCCGTTGTAAAGGGGTATATCTTAATAAATTATTATTATACTATAAGATTATTTACCGTTTCCCGGTAAAACGACCTAGTATGATAAGGGCCATTTTTGGTCCCCATTCAGATTGTTTTACACTT
The DNA here is from genome assembly GCA_963989385.1 of Ctena decussata. NCBI lineage: Eukaryota > Metazoa > Mollusca > Bivalvia > Lucinida > Lucinidae > Ctena > Ctena decussata. The sequence goes on along the minus strand of OZ022499.1, from coordinate 34,141,728 downwards.
GTATGGTTTCTAATGCTCATCAATTGTGCTAATGAGAACAAACAGAAACCATATATTTCTTTTTTTGTGCTTTTTCAGAATAACACGATTATTGACATCCCTATGTTATTTCGATAATATTGAGGAAAAATGCAAGAACATTTGAGTTTAATAGGTTTTTTCTATGGAGAAATATGACGGTTACTATAGCTTTAAAAATCTCTGATAAAAGGCTTTTGATGAAACTCCGACAAGTTGGATAGCACTGCTAACCACCAATATATTGTACACGTCCTATTCAGGTACATGTACCCCACCAACTCAAGTTTCAAGTCCAGAGACGATGACCAGTTAACTCCAACAGATCAAAATAAAACTTATACCAACTTATTCCTTGTGTTCGAATTAAGAAAATGAATACTCACCACATATGTTTATTTTGTTCATGAGCGGAGATATGGACGTTTTATGTTGAGAAAACTAAAAAAAAATGTTTGAAAAGCCGCCAGTTTGGTAACAAAACGTGAAAAATTAACATAGAACCCGGTCTCCAACACATTTGATATCTTCATAGCATTTGGTTTAAAAACTTTATTTCATTTGCATAATAATGTACAAGAACGAAGATATTAAATGCATGTATAAGTGCATTATACAAATAGGATTCAGAAGAAAGTCCGATGACTTTTATAAATCTGTATCCTAGTTTGCAATAACCGATAAAAACGAACAGCATGTGATTTGAAGCATACATTTGCAGCCAACTGTCGGTGTCTCGCCGGTCTCACAACGCCGAATAAACATTGAATCAACGTTGATTCAACGTCATGACGTTGCATCAACGCTGATTCAATGCCCAATCAGCACTGTGCACCTGCTGGAAAGCAACCATATGCGTGTTCTTCAAAGTATGAGAGACAACGAGAGTTGACTGCCGATATCTAAGAGAATCTTCATTTAGTGTAACGAATAAATTTATAAAACACATAAATGTAAATATGAAAACCCACACTCCATGTGTTTTAAAAAAATATAAGCAAAACTTATCACCTACATGAGAAAAGAATCTACTTCCACTTCGAGCCTTGATCTCCACGGGGAGGAGAAAGTCATTTTCAACACAATAAACTGTACATAATTGACTTATATAAATGTATAGTCGTCTGGAATCCAGTCAGCCTTACATAAGAAAGGGAAAAACAACAACAACAAAAACACACACAGAAAAACAAACAAAAACGTGAAACAACTAAATCACGCATTCCGTTTATCATGGCATCAATAAATAAAGAAGTAAATTAAATCATATCACTTATTAAATAGTCTTGAGAAAGAGTTACTAAATAAATAAATAAATAAATAAGACAAGGCATTTGAACATGTGAAAACTGTGTCTGTATACAAAATATAAAATGTGCGGGAGGCTGGACTCTTTTTATTTAAGGCTGCCGAATTCGTCACTTTCGTCAAAATTTGCTAGGGGTATGGGTATGTTCAAGATAAAAATATATTTTATGCAAGACTTGTTAATGAATGTTGTGTTTGCTGTTACATTCCAGGTTGGCCCCTATGTATACATTTTTATTATTGAAATAGAACTTTTGAAAAATGAATTAACTTGGAACCAAATATAACCCCTTTTCATTCCAGGTTCTTCGAGAGCTGTTTAATGAATGCCTACGCCTCAGAAATATGAAACAGCTATCAGAAACGTGTAGCGTATATCTTTTCAATATTACTGGACGCAAGACATGCCTTTTTATCATTATAATTGTGCACCATATGTTATTGACTGCTTTTACATGACCGGGTCACTTCTCTTGAGACCTTGGCAAAACAATAACTACATGGACATGTGTCAACACTATCATAAGTACATGCCTTGCTCCCAAAGATGGTGATGTTTTATTCAATACCTTAACATCAATGCAAAGTTTCTCTTTCCAGTGTTTTTTATTATATAATCATTACTTTTACTTACTTATTTATTGAAATTCGATAAAATAATGTAAAATTAACAATTAACTTGATTATGTTTCCAGACATCTTCATTGGAGACTACTCTGACTAAAATATATGAGCCGCGACACGAGAAAACCAACAAAGTGGTTGTGCGACCAGCGCATCCGCCCAGTCTGATCAGAGTCTTCGCTGCCCGCATGGAGGCACTTTAGTTCCTTAGCTACCCGTTAAGCACTTAACAAAGAGTCTGGTCCGACTGAGTGGATGCTCAGGCTGATCTGAGTCTGCGCTGGGCGCACAGCCACATTGTTGGTTTTGTCGTGTCGTGGCTCATATGCCCTTTTTTCGGTGGCGGCTACTCTTAATGGTCAAAGGAGAACATATCCCTTGAAAAAATATGTCAATTTATTTAACACAATATGCCTTTCCCGAACATGAGCTACCTCTCTTACTGAAAAATATAGAATAGATTTCCAACCGCATGTAACAGATAATTTTAATAACGGCGAATAAAAGAAATAATGTTTCCTTATCGTGAATTATAGCTGCATGTGTGTAAATATATATAATTTGGTTTTTTTTTATTCAAACAATTTTTGCATGGGTCCGAACGATTGCAGCATGTCTTGATTCATCTGAATTTTTTCGTTTTTCTTTCAGAAACAATACAGAAAGACAGTCTCTTTGCAACAAAGGGTGTGAACATCCAGAATATGAAGTGGCTGGTTTTACAGTGAACAGGTAACATGTTTGACCGAGCAAGGCGAGTATGCTTAAAATCTCTGCCTTTCTTGTCAGTGTTGTTCCATATTCTATTTAAACTACATTTTCTCAGAAGTTTTATTCACTCTGCTCTTAAACAGACACCTAGCCGGGCCGCGTTGCGCAATCGGTAGGGCGTCTGACTCAAGATCCAGAGGTCCCGGGTTCGATACCCGGTCTGCCATATACTTTCGTTTCTTCTTCCGCTGATTCAAGAAAGGCAGTTGTAAGGTACTGGCAAAAATATGTGCTTTTAGTACTGGTTAACCGCTCCTGCCCAGGAATAGTGTGATTAGGTTAACTGACCGTCCCGACATGACCATAGCTGTTTACAGAGGACGTAAAACAATAAAATAACAACAGCAACAATACACATAACTTAGAATTACAGAGACACGCCTGGTAAACTATCACAGGTACCTCCGCCGGAGGTACCGATAAATCTGGAGCTGCCTGTGACTGTCAAAAAAAATGACAACGAAGGGTAGATATTTCCTCTTTTTGGACAAAATATTAAATAACCAGGGAGTTTATCAAAATTCAAAAAGTGCTATTCGACCCTTATAGACATAATGGTTTCTCACACATCATATCCCCCAAAACTTTCCAATTTAACCAAAGATACGACTTTTGAAGTGGCTTTGATGTCAGCCCACAGTACTCAAAGCATAAAGAATTCCGCCATTTTTGGTCTTAAATGCAATGATCTTGCATACGAATCTGTTTTTCAAGGCACATTGATGTTTAGGTAACCTCCTTGCCCAAATATAAATGTCGATAGACTACAAATAAGGCTTGATTCTTCAGAACAACAGCTGGAGGTGCCTGCAATTGTGTGGAGGTGCCTGTGATGTAAGCAAATATAGTGAAAATCTGAATAGTTATTGCAGCTGGAAATATTGACATCTTCTTTAAACCACTGCCTGGAAAGAATCATTCATTCAATGTCCCATTAAGCTATCATAATGCGTATATCATGAAATTGCATGTAACAATTCCTAAAACACCATCTCAAAGAGTTATTGCCCATTTTGTTTCCGCTTCTGTTAGTCAAACATTGACGAATTTCACATAGTTGCTGAAAATTAACTGCCTAATTCACTGTTAGAATCGTCATAAAATGTGCGCTTAAATAAGAGTCAACGTTTTTGTGAATGGTGATGACTGTGATCGGGAGGTGCTGCCTGTGAGTCATTTCAACTCGTTAGAAATTGTCGAGGTAACACGTCATGCCAGCTGCACGTATGATGTGTCAAATGGGTCAAAATTGCCGATACCCGTCAACAGGCATACACGTACAGGTATCTGAAGTATTGATCCTTTTGGTACCTAATATGCATGTCACTCGCATGCGTCGTATTACGCTCTCTGTATGTGTTAACTTTGTGATAACTGGAGTGATACGTGCTACAAGTGATTCAGTCTTGCTCGTTTTGAATTGTTGGCGCTAGAATCCAAATACATCCGCAAGGCCTACAAATTACATCATCTGCAGGTGACATATTCTCAACAATACACCTTTTAGTATGTTGAAGTGATCGGAATCTTACTGTAAATTATAACAATTCAGTTGTAGGAATGTGTAATTCAAAGTCTCCGAATAGCCACTGTATCAAATTTGGTAACAAAAGAGCACTTTGACTACATAAAAGTCATCTTCCGAAACATTGTTGTTTTTGTAAACGTTTCAAGTAGCTAACATGGCGTGTGACCTCGACAATTTCTGACGATTTGAAATGGCTAACAGTTAGTCATCAACATTCACAAAAACGTAGCCTTTTATTAAAGCGAATTTTATAACTATTCTAACACTGAATTAGGCTGTAAATCTTCAACAGCTACGTACAACTCGTCAATGTTTGACTAACAGATATGGAAACAAAACGGGCAATAACTCTTTGAGATGATTTGCTTTGGGCTTTGGATTTCTGTTGTGAAGCATCAATGTTACGTGTTCTTATGCCCGCTTGTCTGTAGTCTTCTGGCAATAAAGTCACCTGTACAGCTGCCCACTTTGCTTTCTGGTTTGTTTTGTAATTTGAAATCCATGTATAAGATAGGTAAAACAGAAGTTAGCGTTGTTTTCATTTGGGGTAGGTGAATGTTCACCTGTCTGGGAAAGAGCTCTTTATTCAGTTTAGCATGCGTGTCTTTTATGAACTATTGTCAATGTATATTTACTTCCATCTTGGTTTTGAGAGAACGATGTAGAATCTGATTGTATAAGTTCATGATCATTGTCTGTGGTTTTAACAAAAATATGCTTGATATTCGCATTATGGTAGATTATTGCGACGTTGAATGAACAATTCTTTCAAGGCAGTGGTCTAGAGATGAAGAATATTAATATTTGCAACCGCAATAAATCTTCAGAGTTTCGCTATATTTTCTTACATCACAGGCACCTCCATTCCGTCACAGGCACCTCCAGTTGTTTTTTTTTACAAATCCAGCCTTATTTGAAGTTAATCGGCATTTATATTTGGGCAAGGAGGTTACCTTTACGTCAGTGTGTCCAGATCAACAGAGTCTTATGCAAGAAAAGTGCATTTAGGACCTAGAACAACCGATTTGTTCTTGTTTTGAGTACTTTCGACTGACCTTAAAGCCACTTCAAAAGCCATATCTTCCGTATATATGTAAAGTTCCCGGGGATATATTGTGTGACAAAACTTAATGTATATAAGGGTCGAATAGCATTCTTTGATTTTCAATAAAATCCCTGGTTATAATGTATTTTATCAAAAAAGACGAATACCTACCCTTTTTGTTTATTTTTGGACCGTCACAGATAGCTCCGGATGCCTGTCACAACTTTTTATCGGTACCTCCGCGGAGGTACCTGTGATAGTTTACCAGGCGTGAGAGAGAGAGACAGACAGAGAGAGAGAGAGAGAGAGAGAGAGAGACGCGCGTGCGCGTTCCTACACGCGTGCTATTTAAGTTATTTCAGTCATTATGGTGGGTAAGCTGCATCTTTTTCCTGTTAATAACCATTATTTGATTAATGTATATCAACATAGCAGTTAGTCAATTAGTGATTTTTTTTTATTTTTTTTTTATTTATTTGTCTTTATTATATATTGTAAGGTAAAGGCAATTTTCAAAATATCTATATCAGCGATCCAACTTACCATCTTTTTTTAGTTGAAAATAGGTAAAATAATACTGATCAATGTAGCTCTGGTAAGGGCGGACGGACATACGAACGGAATGACTGATGAGCGGACGGAAAATTGAACTCCTATTTAGCACTTTGCTTAGGCAGGTGCGAGAAAAACGGACTCATCTGGCTACATAATGATGGTCAAGCCTGAACTTAAAACAGCGCAACGAATGCGCAGATTATGGATACAGATACTTTCCTGTGGCGCAAGTTCTAGATGCAGCCAGAAAAGAACTTTAATATCCCAGTAAAGGATTCTGCCAAATTTAGTTCATTTTACAACGTTTACTGAACACTACACTACATCAGGCACATGACGTCAAAATGACGTTGTATTGATTCGATGCGACGTCATTACGTCGCATAGACGTCAGTACAACGTCGTTTCGACGTCATGAGCCTGCTGGGAATCGTTGAGTTTTCCTTTGTATAGAGTAAGCAGATAAACTGATGAAAACCAGATGTTTACATGATTTTATACAAAACTCAAGTCATCGGCTAAGTTATGTAAGTTTTAAAGACATTGTAGCGCACTTGAATCTTTCAGTTGATGGATACCATAGCCAACATGGATGTAAATACCTTATTGACACCATGCAACGATTAAGACATGACAAATCCATTATTAGATTCATGTTCAAATGGCCTTTGCTCCAAAGGGACCTACAAAATGCGCGCGGTACGCAATTATTGCGTTTATGAGCATCATAATCAGAATTGTTAACTGGTGATACCCTCATGGACAATCATTCACCAAGACCTGTGTCATCGCGGAAGCTAATCCCTAGCCCTTACAAGATAACAAGAGAAACCACTTGAGCCACGACACGACAAAACCAACAATGTGGTTGTGCGCCCAGCGCAGACTCTGATCAGCCTGTGCATCCGCCCAGTCTGATCAGAGTCTTCACTGTCCGCATAGGGGTAGCTTAGACCCGTAGCTACACTTTAAGCGCTTAACGAAAATTCTGAGCGAACCAGGCGGATACCCAGGTTGATCTGAGTCTGCGCTGAGCGCACAACCACTTTGTTGGTTTTCTCGTGTCGCGGCTCACTTAGTAACTGATTCCTCTGTAGTCTCGGCAACAGAAATAAGGGAATCCGCCAGGGAGTTCGAATCTCCAATAGTGTGTGTGTGGGGGGGGGGGAGAGAAACTGGACTTGTAAATGTCAGTCCCAGCCAATGGAGTTTGAAATGCCAGCGGATGACGCTTTCTGGTACGCCTGGTTTGGGGAACAAGGTCATTTGTGGGTATACAGACTGCACTCTTCAGCCCGATTTTCGACTATTCTACTATCTTTCTTCCTCTTTTCAAGCGATTTTACCAAAGTTTCTTCAGAATGCCAGTCATACTCCCAGTTTCATAGGTATATTTCCCTGTTACGAATCAGCCGCCTTTTTCAGCCTCTTCTCAAGTTCATTTTGAAGAAGTTTAACTTGGGGGTCCCAAACTGAATTACAATACTCCAGGACTGGGCGCACCACTCCCTTCAATGAGGACTCTTTAACGTCCTGTCGACATGTCGCCAAATAAAGGAAGCCAATGGTCCAATTAGCCTTTGTGCAATTGTTGCTAGTAATGGTTATGCAAAGCTACTTGATGTTCTCTACGTTATCGAGGACCGTTCCCTCTAAGGTATAGCAAGCGTTGATTTTCTTGATCCGTTTCCTTGTAATTTTTATCATACTGCAATTGACTGGTTGGAAACTCATGGCCCGACTTCTTGCCCAACACCTTTAACGGTCTGTTTCCTCCTGAAGTTTCACCATGTCTTCACTATCTCTGATTTTACGATAACACACACGTCATAGTCGTCAGCAAAAAGTCTTAATTCCTTTTCAACATCTTCTGGTAGTACAAGAACAACAATGACAGAGCTCTAGATAAGAGGGAGTATTTGATGATAATTAAGGATATTTTTTCTTGTTTCTCATTGAAACATATGTTCTGACCCCTCATCTGAACCGTCTTGTCGACAACACAACATATGTTTTTATTCAGAATTAACAAAAAATATCCGTTATTATCACCATATTCTCCCTCTTATCTAGAGCTCTGAATGATCCAAGAACGGTGCGCTGGGGGACTCCTGACATAGCGGGGATCCAATCTGATTCAATTCTATTTACTACTACACGCTGCTGCCTGTCACAGAGGAAAAATTCACATGAAACAGGTTACTATTTCCAACGAAGCAATTTTCTACACATATAACATCGTACTGGGTATTCTGTTTTCAGACCAATGTTTTCCCAATCGCACAAGATCAATATCAGATGCTTCTCAGTCGAGAAACTCAGACATAAAATACGTTAAACTTCAGTTCTTCTTAACAGTCAACTTTTAAAAGGGAAAAATAATCAAAATGTAGCAATTCCTTTCCTTTGACAGTTGCCCCTGAGGGGGGGGGGTGCAAAATCACAGATTTGCTTGCCATAGAAGTGTTCGCCTTAATCTTAAACCAGATAAACATTGTAATATTTACTTCATTTTTGTTGTAGACTCCTTGGTTACAGAAATTTTCCATTTACCACAGGACGGGTACTAAATTGGAGCAAAGAAGTGTTACCTGTGGCCACACAAAGATTAAAAGATTTCATGACTATTACAGAAGGTAACTGGCCACTGGTCACGCAACGTTGAATCAGCATTGATTCAATATCCCATCGGACAGTGTTACTCGATTTTTTATTATGGGAAAGAACAGGTATCCAGTTGAGTATGGGTGTTAAACAAGGGTTTCTCTTTTTTTTTGACAGGCTAGAGGCTTTCTTCTTTCTTGTTTTATACTGAAGATATGTTCTTGTTGTTACTTATTAAGTGGATAACTATATTCAAATCGTCATTTAAGGAGACAAATCGTCGGTTATATGGTGGGAAATTGCATTGTACGGCAAGGTGCCAGCCTTATGCACTTTTTCACATTTTCACTTTTCCTAGCGTATTACTTTCCATCCATTGCAAGTGCCTTCAATGTAATACCTGACGTCACCCAATGAGAAGCGGGGTTTTAAATATAAGCGTATCCATACTAAATTTAGTATGTTTCTGTATTTAATTTCATCAGTGTCGCTTAGCCCCAAACGTTTGAAAGAAAAGAGATGATGCGCAGGTCTTGGCAGGCAACGAGCATCCCTCTCCGAGCCACACCAGTCCTACTGTCGCATTCCGCGGGACACATTAGCCGCAGACATCAGGTAAGAGACGCCTACGTATCTTACTCGCGAGCGCAGGCGTCCAATGAGCCCCCTCAACTCCTGTGTCTCGAGAAAGGCGACAAACAAGGGTATCAGGAAAGACATGCCAGTTGCAGCAAGAACCCGCATAAAGCCAAAAGAACACAAAAGAATGGAAGCCAAACTCCGCTAAGATTCATGTCGCCATGACAAGTCAGTCTTAGTTTTAGAAAACAATCGAAATTTTACCAGATATACCTCTAATGGAAGAAGGTATATACATCTGGTTTAAGACAGTATATCATAATTTTTTGACGTTATCCAATCAGACTTCGCGTTAAATTTGTAAGTGCATAAGATTTTTTTTTATGTTTTTGAAGTGACAAATATAACGAGATTTTTCCTGCGGCAGTTTATCTGTACAACCATTACAGTTGGGGACGTGTGTGTCCGAGTTCGATGTTTTCGTCTACAGCAACCTATTTTTAAGTGTTTCAAGGATGGGATGGTGCCTGGAGCCATGATATATTTCCTGAGGAGAGAAGTGTTTTTCCGATCAGAACCTGGCAGAAATTTCCACCACTACTATCCCACTGTGGAATACAAGCAAAAGCCAAGACCGTAAGATATTTGAGCCGCGACACGACAAAACGAACAAAGTCCATGTGCGCCCAGTGAAGACTCAGATCAGCCTGTGCATCAGGCCAGTCTGGTCAGAGTTTTTGCTGTCCCTTACCATTTTACCTTAACCACACTATTTTCGCACCGCCTACCCATTGTTATGCATTAAGCATGTCCCAGACGAGGAAACTGTATGCACATTTTTTGTGTCAGTATACTTACATGCAATTTACAATTTGACAAGTATCTGTGATTTTTTTTGTGTGTGTGGATGGTCGAAACCCATCAAAGCTTATCTTTTTGTAAGCCATCTTGTTTCAGCGTCTAATTCTATACACCCTTGCAAAGGCAGCTCAAATCGTGCATCGTGAAGGTAAAATGATTATACTTTCAGTCGATACTTTTTTTCATTTTTGTCTTCATGTTGCGCACATGCCACTGTGTTGTTTTTGTTGTAGTTCGACTCAGTTTCAAGATTTTGAATTCTGTTTAAAACCCTTTAACAGTCACCCGGCCATTGATGTAAGAGGCTATAAAACATTTGAGCCGCGACACGAGAAAACCGACAATGTTGTTGTGCGCCCAGCGCAGACTCAGATCAGTCTGAGCTTCCACCCAGTCTGATCAGAGTCTTACCTAAGCATTTAAAGGGTAGCTAAGGGTCTAAGCTACCTTCAGGCGGACAGCGAAGACTCTGATCAGACTGGGTGGATGCCCAGGCTGATCTGAGTGTGCGCTGGGCGCATAACCACATTGTGGGTTTTCTCGTGTCCCGGCTGGCCGGGTTTCATGAATTGTGTCCACACTATGGCTGAAAAGACAAGTGTCGCCTCTATTGCTAAGGTAAATATCTTAATTCTGTAGAAATAAGAATTTGTTTTGATGACTGGGGACGCTCTTAGAGGAAGTAAATGCAATATTATTTTTGTCGCCCTTTTCAATGAGGGTCAGCACTTTAAGGAAAGAATTTGCTGTCCTAGAAGTACTTTCTTTCCGTGTAGACTAGATCCAATTTAAAAGGATTTTATTTCGGAGAAAAACAAAAAGGAAGTCACAGAATCGGAGAAACATGGAGGCCTGTTCATGTACCTTATGAATTCTATTTGATCCCAAATGCAAATGGGTTTTTATTTTATCGAAAACAACGAAACTGGCACTCAAGTTTCTAATGCTCTGATGAGTCTTATGTCAAATGACAATACATAACTAACTGAATATGAAAATTCCAACGTTTGGGTGTTTTTTTTATGTAAAATATTTTCCATTAGAATCTACTTGTGATGCAAAGAAGAAAAAACCGTTTCAATGCAGGGTGTCGCATCTCGTCGCAACAGCCAAAATTTTGTTGGCAATGAACAGACTAAGTGTAAACCATTTGAAAACGTTCCCCAATTGAAAAAAAAAAAAAACACATTATGTTTGGCTAGTATATGTATCTCTTCAAAACATACGTTTTAGCTCACCTACGCTGGCTTGTGACAATTCTCTATTTAGGTACATATTGAAATTACCTGGTGACGATTCCTACTGCAAGAAATTCCGCCAAATGGACCCTTACAAGAGACCACGTGACTTTGGAGACATTTTAGATATCACCGTCATTAGCTACATCACAAATCACAGAGACCAAAAACTCACAGTTATACAAACAGGGTCATCTTACATGCACGTAATGTTTGACTATGGCTTCTCGTAAGTAAAAACATTGTCGGCTTGATTTTAATGTCTAACAGATTCAGGAAGCTTTTAATTTAAGTCTGTAAATGCCACACTGTAAAAATCGCGCTTAGCTATAAAACACAAGTGGTTACATGTTTAGGTGTAAACATGTTTAGGAATATGTCATATAGCTAAGCATGTACGCCTTTTCTATTATTTTCCCGGACAAAGTCTGCTAAACACGTTTTATTCTGTTACGCGTTTCGGATGAATCCATTCTCTCTTTTCCACGTTGAAGAACGAAAAATAAAAAGAGACGAAAATGTTGTCAGAGGAAATTTTCAAAATAAAAGGTAAATATATTATAGTATTGCCGGTACTATTTTTATTCTAACTGGGGGGGGGGGGGCGACTTTGGCTGGCCCTGTGCTTAAAGCTGAATCGATACATTTTAAGGGGAAGTTACTCTGACGTTTTCATTTTAGAACCCCTTTTCCATGGGGGTCAACTCTTTAAGAAAGGGATTTGCCTCCCTTGCAGTAGGCTCGATTTTGGAAGTGCAATGTCATCCAGGAGAGCAAACAGGAAGCCATAAAAGTTGTTTGCCTTAATTGTAAAAAATAGCGAAAAAATTGGAAGTGTACCCACAGTCCTTAATAAATGCAGCGGGATAAAGCGCTGAATTAAGTTGTGCATGTACATGTCTGCCCAGCGGGCACATGACGTCAGAATGACGTCGCACTGACGTCAATGCGACATATGGCAAGATGGCTTCTTCCAGATATGTCTAGTCAGACTTATCCGACGTCTATGAAAAAATGGATTAGGGATGGTCTGGTGGTTTACGCACTGGACAACCGATCCAGGACTGCAGCAGGTTTGATCTCCCGCCTTTCTAATCCTTGGGAGATGAGTTTAAACCGAGGTACCTATCTCCAGTTGACGGGACGCTTAATCTCACTCTGTAAAGAAACAAGCTTACTATCAGGTGATTGACAGTTTACAAAACTAAATGAAATATTGCTGATTTGACAAAAATCAGGATTGAGACTTCAGGGAAAAAAAACACAAATACCCCATGATATTTATGCAGAATCAGTCAGAATGACCTTTTTACTGTTCTTGGCAATTTATTCAAGTGGCTCCTTGACCTAACTATACTTGGTTTATCTGTATTTTCCGTCAAAAGTTACGCTTTCTCCTCTGACTTGATTTCTTAAAGGAGGTAATCAGTAATGACTGTTATGATTGACATTGTGTGGAAAAGGACCAGTAAACACTCGAACCTGCCTTCGATTCTGTGCAAACTGGGCAGAGCATTCACTTGTCACATTATAGATGCACAGGGCTCATATATTTCGAAAAAGGAGTCTCTCCTGTTCGCACATGCCGAAAGCTACATTCTCATGCGACACTGCTGTTGCCAATTTCATTTTGTTTCTTTACAGATTTTGTCCTAATTACAACATCATACTAGCAGCACCCATATACCAGTGTTGCAGGTAGGTGTAATGTCTGCTATTTAATACTTTAACATAAAAAGACAGCATCTTTCTTATGAGACGCGGCCCCGAATTCAGGGGGTGGGCTTTGGGGCTTGAGCCCCGCCACCTAGGCCTGGTTAGATTAAAATATATGTTGTGACATCTCATGAGAATAGCCTCGGCGAGGCGATTCTAATGAGATATAACAACATATATTTCAAGGCAAGAAAGACACCAAACTGATCCCTAATAATGTCATATATGTTCAAGCCCCACTCCCACCAACAGCCCCCTCCCTCCCCCTCCCCTCGACATCTCCCAGCCCCACCAGTTATCCATAGCCCCACCAATATGTGGTGGTCTGGATCCGGGCCTGAGACGACCCCATTTTGGAAGGGATTTGTCATACTGAGAAACAAACAGGAAATGAAAAGGGTGTCTTTCTTAGACAAAATTGGGGCAAACTCATGGTACATCATACACTTTGAGCTAAAACGAAATTCTTTCAGGGGAGGTAATCCTAACCGGCAAAATTTAAAGAGCTTCTCTTAAAGGAAAGTGGGGACGGTTGCGGTCGGGCGATGGTGATGGTTAACTTTCAGTGTCGGAGCGTCTTAGTAATTTGTACTTTTATAGCAGGGCAATGGCCTACTGTGCTTGCATAAGATGCGTGTGGTGTTGTTTTCTCTCGCCTACCATCTCTTTTTCCCCTTTTTCTGGGAGACGGCTCGATATGGACTGAAATACTGTCTCAAAGACCCGTTACCTTTTCACATGACACCATTTAAGCATATATATATATATATGTGTGTGTGTATAGATAGTTGAAAATAATATCTGATCAAGGCATTAGGTATTGGTGTGTGAGAAGTGAATGAGAGATATAAATTTCTTTTGACGGAAACTGAAATATTATAGTTATATACATGATACAGGTTGTAAGGTCTAATAGTGGGATGGCCCTCCCCGACCCACTTCATACCTATTGACGAGGAGGATAAACGGGGAATCACAATATAGGCGACTAAAAAAAATAAATAAAAAACATAAAAAAGACCTGTTAAACCACAAGCAACCAACCAACCAACTTACGAGGGTCATCCAAGTAGTTTTGCAAATGCCTACATAACTTCTTTGGTAATCAAATGACACCATGAATAGAAACGCATAAAAAGGTTAAGGTAAAGGTTTCCCATAGCCTAATAGCCGTAGGGGCAGTGGGGGTTAGAGACCCACTGTATCTTGGGCACAGCTGATGAAAGGCGGAGCCCATCTCTCTCCTTTCGCTGCCTTATCCTTCCCTAATTCGAAAAAGGCACCCATTTACTGCTGGTTTTCCAGTCATCGGATGGCGACGGTGAGCCGCGAACTCACGACCTCCCGGTGACTTTCTGCGCAATAGCCGAGCCACTCTAACCACTCGACTACCGCGCCTCTCAACGCATAATATAGACAGTATATGCTAAATATCATGTATGTGACATGCCTTTCTTAGAAATAGGAACGGTTTTAGTGCTAAGGTGTAGGCGATACGGCCGGTAAATGTACAAACACGTTTTTACAAGAGGTGTGGGGAAGAAAATTTCCGCATTTTTGTTTATAATTCTTTCAAATTATAATAATTCGTGTTCTGAAATGATTGTCTTATATTTTAGGAAGTCCTTCATCTTTGGCGAACGTATCTTTCGGAAATGCTCATTTTATGTGTTATTTTTGTACCACGAGAAACTCGGTAGTTTTACTTGGAACAATAATAATAATATTTTGACTGACGGCACTATCTTATAATTGGTAGCGTATACTTACTTCAGTGTTATTTTTCGTGTCTCTCGGCAAAATTCAGATTTGGTTCTTTAACAGACGACTATAAGCTACCGTCGCACCCCTCTTGCTCGTATTCTTCCGTTGCCTAGCAAGGCATTGCCAACATCACAAGCTTCCTGGAAATTGTTGACTTCAATAAAAGGAAAGATGCTGTGGAGGAATGCGGACCGTTCGATTCGCTATTAGTTATCATTTGCCTGAAACTCAGTTTGCAGGACTTACTGGATGACCCTCATATTGGAAAGAATTGGCTGCATCGAAAAATATTTACACTTGCCACTGACTTCCCATAGGTAAACCTTTAGAGCAACTGGCTTCATACGCCGATGAACGACAGTTGGTCATGTGACGTTGTCGTCAAGCGACGTCTAAGGTAAACAAACGTCTTGATTTCGTCCACGTAACGATTGATGGTTGCACTACAGTAAAAAAAAATGCTCAAGCCCCGCCTCTTTGGGGGAGAGCTTTCAGGAGTATAATGAATATTTGCCGGCCCCTGATTGGTTTTATTATGAAAGTTGAATATTTTTCTGAATTTTGCACTGTGAGCTATGGGATTTATTTTAGTGTAGTGCCGCCTGATTGACGCCACAGTATGGCGACCGCTGTTTAACGTATTATATATTTGGCCGAATACGTCGTAACTACCTTTTCTTCGACGCATATTTTGCATATTCTACATTAAATTATCACGAAAACAGCACAGGAAGAGTCTAAAAGTAAAGTGTAAATTTCGTCGCTACAATTCTACCAGAAGCGCTTCGCGCTTCATGGAATTTTAGCTCCGCCCACTGGCTCCATCACACGATGAACGCTGAAAAATCAAAGTTCAGTTCTTTTTATTTGTAAGTTCTCTCCATTTAATGAATCATCCATTTCGGAAAGTTAAGTTTCGGAAAGCAACCAGGAAGATACAAAAGATCTTTCTCCCTTTCAAAAATAGCCACCAAAAACTTGAGGTGTTTTCATTTACCTTAAAATTACCAACTAATGAAACCATCAGAACATATTCAAAGTCGCATTTGTGTGCATCGCATTACAGTTAATTCTCGTTATCTCAAACACTGATATCTCAAAGAACCCTATTATATGAAAGACTATAGTTTTGACATAATTTTTATCTTTCTTTTACATTTCAACTCCGGATATTTCAAACAACTGATACCTCAAAGTAAATTTTCTAGGACCAGAAAATTTACTCTGAGATATCAGTAGTTTGAGATCAACTTCAACTTTAACATATCGAGAGTTGACTGTAGTTCTCATGAATAACTAAATGAAGTCAAAATTTCTAGTGTCCTTTTTTTTTTGAGGGGGTGCTCTTTGCTTTCTTTTGTTAATTAATTGCAGTTATAAAAGCTTGCAAAGAACATCAATAGCAGGCTATTGCTGAGTCATATAACCAAAAATCATTCTTTGATTTCCAGCATACGAAGACGAAGTTTTGAGCGACTGCACATGCTGAAAGACACTTTTCCTTCTGAATTTGAAGAGATGACAAAAGATGATCCTTTATATCCACTACTTGAGCCGTCTCAGCTGGAACTCATAACAAACAGGATTAAAATGTTACTTGCTTTGACTGACTATTGTATTAATTCAAAGGGTTTTGACAATGTTGTTAAAGATTTTGTTTGAAAAATAAATCTTGTTTAAAGGTTTTATACTTTATGGAACAGAAAATCATTGGTCTCGTGTCAAAGGTACCGCATAACATGTCCTGACAGAGATGACTAAGATCAGCCCGCGCATCTGCGCAGTCTGTGTTAAGAGTCCGCATGAACATTAATCAAGTACTCGAACCCGATCAACTGCGAAGTGAAGATGTAATCTTGTGTAAATTTAAAGAGTAACTACACTTCAGGAACTGACTGAATCAGATCCCAAACCCTATCCCCAACATCAAAGGGAAAGATAGACAAAGACATCCCAACAAACAATAAAAAACAAGTAGTAAGCCGAGTCCGCAGCTCTTTCCCAAATAGATGGCAACTCAGCTATCTTTATTGAACTAAATAATTTAGACCAACAGACGGGTTACAACGGACTAAGCAAATTATATGAAGAACATATAACAATTATTTTTACCTATTTTCTATTTTTATGATAGAAGGATTAAACTGAGAACACAATAAATTAAACAGCACCGAACATAAAACAAATGCAACCGCAACAAAAGTACCGCCTTGGGACGGTCAGTAATAACTACTGGGGGGTTTAAACCGGTTTTACTGGGCCAAAACCTTCACCCTCACCCTCCGCTGCGGTGCACACAATTAGTTGGTAGTTCGGTTCGTATGGAGGTCCCCTAACTCATCAGAGAGTCATCACGGTCAACAATTAAGATCAAGAAAAGACCGTGATGGAGCAAGGATGAGGACTCGACAGCCAAAACGTGTTGAGACACCCGGAGATCCCTGGGGCGTCAGCAACCCCACTGGAGTACTGGAGCAAAAGAAGACCACCAGTTGAACCCCGGTGGGCCAAGAAACAGACAAACATCCGGCCCCAACCAACTAATATATAGCTTTATGTAGGGGCTATCATAGAGTCTGAACCCCGACCCACCGGCGTGCAATTAAAGAGGACAGCAAAGTTGTCAACCGTGATTGGGTTAACCACTAAGCATGCAGACTGTCGCATTACATCTATGTTATAGCCAATGCGTTTAAATCGTATGATATTTTTCTTAAATTGATCGGGAAATTCTGTTTTCCCTACGATTTTGCGTAATTTATATACTAAGTCACCATAAAATTCAGGTTCCGATAGGCCTTGTTGCAAAAGTGACCTTAACCCTATATTATATTTAGAAACCAATTCAAAGTGTCTACGATGAAATTTAGAAAAAGCTTTCCGAAGTTTATGATACCGATACCCCTGCTGTAAAAGCTTGGCAGTCAAACTTCTATTACGAGCATTGAAGTCAGCCAGATGACTAGACACCCTAGCGAAGCGAATAAGCTGAGAAATGTAAACACCATAAGAAGTGATGCGGGGAACATCACCATCCAAAAACGGAAAATTAACAATGTCGAAATCAAAATCATCGCGTTTGTCATAAATTTTAGATGAAACAAATCCATCTAAAATAGATAAATGTAAATCCAAAAATGGGGCCTCGGTATCAAAAGTATTTGCTTTATTTAACTGCAATTCAGCAGGATAAATTTGACTAACCATTTCTTCAAAATAAGGGTTGTCAATATTTAAAAGGTCGTCCAAGTATCTAGACGTTGAGTTGAATGCTTCAAGGACATGAGCTTGAGTATCATCAGAAAGAGACATCATAAAGTCTCTTTCATAGCAAAATAGAAACAAATCTGCTACAAGAGGAGCGCAATTAGTACCCATCGGAATTCCTATAATTTGTCTGTGTAACTTAGTACCGAATCTGATGAAAATGTTATCTAGAAGATAAACTAAAGCATCACAAACATTTTGGCAAGACCAAAACATTTTGGCACTGGGATCGAAATCGGTATTCAGCTCTGCATATAAAAATAAAGAGTGTGGGATCGATGTTAAGCTCTACCTTCATAGAGGATCTTACATGAGTGCTCATGTATTATTGAATTTATTAACGAGTTGGGGAAAAAGATAAGATGCGAGGCTTTGCCGAGCATCTTATCGGTTTTCCCAACGAGTTTAATAAAGCCAATAATACAGGAGCACGAATGCAAGATCTATTTATCATATGACACTAAAATCGCATTTTATTGCCAAGATTTGCACTAAAACGTCATGATTTCCCCCATTAGAAAAAACGACGTTTTCATGGACGTCAACGCATAACGCTACGACGTAATTTGCATATTTAATCCACTAGTGGATTATCAATTTTAATGAATGGCTTTATAACACTCTCAGATGCGACGTCATATGATAAAATACAATATACACTTTGAATATCGAGCTGTGAGACCGATATTCAGCTCTGCATTCGAAAACATTTATCTTCAGTATCGATTTGTGAGATCAAAATTCAGCTCTGCATTCGAAAATGTTCATCTTCAATATCTAGCTGTGAGATCAACATTGAGCTCTGCATTCGAAATAAAATACAGTTTGAATAATGAGCTCGTGCTTCCTTCGCCATATGAAAGAGTGCCGATTATTTCACAATATAAATTCAATAACCTATAAGTATTAGGCATATTTTGATGATGCAATAGAGTAAATGAGATCCTCTCGTGGTCATAATTGTCTCTTTATAAATATGGAAGGACAAAATAATAATCCGAAACAGTAGATCGAGAACCAGGAACCGGGAACTAGTTCCTTGTTCCTTATTTCGAATAAAAGAACGACGTTTGAGAACTGCAAATCGCCAACAAGTTCCCTGTCTCTTTCTGAAAAATTTTGGGCTTTGTTTATTTTTCACGAAAAATCTGCTTTGAGACATAAACATGGTGTAAGGCATATTACTATTACATTGCAATGGCGTTAATATGATTCTCCTATCGTTAAGAATATTCCTTCGTAAATGTGACAAGAAAAATAGTAATCGGGAATTGAGGATCAGGAACCCGAGGATCAGGAACCGGGAACCTGGTTTCTTATATGGTCAAAAATCGTCAATGTTTGAAAACTGCAAAACGCCAGCAAGGAACTAGTTGCCAGTTCCTTATTTAACTACATTGGGTTTGAGTTATTTGCCAAGAATATTTAATGTTTGGCATATAACATGGTGTTGCTAGGAATTTTATGATGATGCAGTGTCTGAAAGTGATTCTCCCATGGATATGACAATTATTTCGTAAATATGGTTCCTTATTCCTTATTTTGAACTAAGAACTGCAAAGAAATACATAGGTGAGGCCTTTTATTATGTTGCAATCGAGGAAATGTAATTCTCTCGTTGTTATGAATACAACTTTATAAATATGGAAGGAAAAATAATAATCCAAAACGGAGGATCGGAATCCGGCAACCGGGAACTAGTGACTTGTTTTTCATTTCCAAAATAAATAAACTAAAGCCACAGTCTCACCCTCACGTTTTGAGGGCTAGGCTTTACAACGTTTTAAAAGTGGCAAAGCGGCAGTATACGTTGTACATCGTAGTGAATACGTATATAAATGTAACTAAATACTTGGCCTAGTAAAGTTTTATTTAGAATGTTTAACTCATAAATGGCATTTTGATATACGTAACGTATCCCCAGTAAAACGTAGTTAAACGTGGTCAAAAAATACTTAAAGGTAGGTTCCTGGGTTAGCGATGTCAATTATGTCCACAAAATAATTTCGTCTTTTTCTGAGCAGTATTGAATTCTCTTATTTTTCTGAATTTGTTGCTACTGAGAAACTCGTCAGATGTTGAAGCAAATAGTCGTTTTCTCTTTTGGTTTATTTTCTTTCGTTGGAATTCCAGTTCTAAAAATAACTATGTTTATTATGTCTATAAGTGTGCGATTTCTGATGCCATTCTCCAAAATTCAATTCAATTTTCCCTTGACGTGAGCTCTCCTAGAGGTCCTGGCATGGCGGATGGGTTAAAACTATCCCAAAATGCAATGCAGCATGACATCAGCTGCATTATCTATATTTGGCGCGAACTAAAAATAGCGCTAACTGGTGTGCGAAGCAGAGTTAGAAAATCCCTTGCAAAACAACTTTCCTAATATTTTTTTGATTTACACTTTTTAGTGAAACTTATTAATCCCCTTTTATAAATGCTTTCCAACAACTTGGACAAAAGTTCATCAAAATTATGATGCATTCCAAAGTACAGGAACCTACCTTTAAACGTAATCAAAACGCATTAAATACGTACAAAAACGTAACAAGAATAACCTAGGGATCCTCTAACTCAGTCTTACTGTCACGTATTGAGGACTAGGTTTTTCTACGTATTCAAAACATACCAAAACGAGAATATGCGTATAAAATCGTAGTGAATACGTATTATATACGGATATATACAGCTACATACGTGGCATAGCTTCGTTTGAATTAAAAATTCAACTTAAACGTAGCATTTCGAAATACTTACTGTGTTCGTATTAAAATCGTATTGAAACGTAGTCTAAAGGTACAAGAACGTAGTGGTAACGTTACAAATACGTGCAATTGCGTAGCCATACGTGAAGGTTCTCTACGTACTTCTACGCATTAGAAACGCTTTTCCCACGTCTTAGTACGTTTTGTGACGTTTATTCTTCGTTTTATTACGATTTGGTATGTTTTCCGATACCTACTCAAACCTCACTTTGACTAGGCAGTTATACCGGACACTACCTAATAGTCCTTAGTAAAACGTACGGAATCGTAGTTGGTAAGTAAACTGTTCTCATCCCTTCTAAAGGCGTGACACAAAGCCGTTTGATAACCGGATAATACGAGGTAAATCGTAGTTTAACGTATTAGAAACGTATTAGACACGTAGTAACACCGAAATACCTACAAAACGGGATACAAACGTAGGGTGGGAAACACAGAAAAACCTAGCCCTAAAAAACTGACAGTGAGACTGGGCCCTAAGCTTGAGAACTGCAAATCAGCAACAAGAAACCAGTTTCATGTTCCTTAATATTGAAGAAAAAAATGTTTTTTTATTATTTTGCTGGCGTTAATGTGATTCTCAAGGAACCGGTTTCTTATATAACTGTACTGAGAGGCAAATAATATAAGAATGAATTTTATTTTTTGTGGATTTTATCGATGTGTAAACGCCGGCGAATTACTCACAAACTGAATAAAGCCCAAAGGGCTTTATGTTAAGTTTGTGAGTGATTCGCCGGCGTTTACACATCAATAAAATCCACAAAATACAATTTTCATTTCTTATAATACCAACTCGGTCATTTTAATCTTAAAAATGTCCAGCTATACAGAGTATTTTAGAAACTGGCACAAAGAAAATAGTCCAAGTAGTTCCCGATTTCCGGTTCAAGGAATTTATCGAAGTATAAACGCCGTTTTCTGTAAGCTCTTGACCAATCAAATTGCGTTAAATTAGCAATAGAAAATTGAGTTGGAATTATAAGTTTACGTTTTTGAATGCATATATTCCACTCATTTCTCTTAGCTCAGGCCTGAATTTTTGCATGCGCTATTTGGTCTCAAGATACATTAATTTGCTAAAGTCAAATTACTTATTTAAACGCTTGATTAGCGGCTCTGAACGTGCGCTTTTTTTACGTGCAGGAAACTGGACGATACGCGGTTGCTGTAAAGCTGTATTTGAAGTTTCGGTTGATTTTCTAAACAAACCACAACAATTGCGTTTCATCTGCACGAATACAAGGCTCTCTATGGCAGACAGAAATCATACAAAGTCATGCACAGGTAAAATTAGTCAGAGGCAAAAAGAAAATAAACACTTCATTGCCAGTCAGTCGTGACGGAGTAGGTAGTCGGGCGATCGTGCTTGTTATATCTTACAGTGCCGGGGCGTCCTACATATGTGGATAAAAGTAAAGCAAGAGTCTACTGTGCTTGCAGTAGGTGGAGGCAGGGGTTGTTTGGATTTTTTCACTTGTCTATCATTTCTCTTTCCTTTCTCGCTCGCTCTGGGAGACGGCCCGATATGGAATGAAACACTGGCACAAAGTGCCGGTAAACTGGGAACCAGTTCCTAATTTAACTGTATTAGGTTTTGACTATTTTGCAAAAATAAAACCTGCTGTTAGGCATATTCTGATGATTCAATCTAGTAAATGTGATTCTTTTGTGTTATCAATACTACTTTATAAATGTGGAAGGAAAAAAATGGAAACTGAGGATCGGGAACCGGGAACTAGTTCCTTGTCCCTTATTTCGAAATAAATCAATGACGTTTGAGAACTGCAAACCTGCAACAAGCAAACAGTTTCTTTTTCTCATTGAAAAAAAAATTAGTTGGACTATTTTGCTCGAAATATCTGTTTGGAGATATATACATGGTGTTAGCTATATTATTATATTCCAATTGCGTTACTGTGATTCTCCTGTCGGTTTGTACACATCTTCGTTGATATGAAAAGAAAAAATCGTAATAGGAAATTGAGGATCGGAAACCGGAAGCCAGGTGCCGTTAGTCTAATTCCTGGTTCCGTAAATGGTCTAAAATTGTCGATATTTGAAAACTACAAATCGGCAATAAGGGTCCAGTTCCCGGTTCCTTATTCAATAATATTCAATTTGACAATTTTGCTAGAATATTGGGGGGGGGGGTTCTGGCATATAACATGGGGTCAGATATGATAGTGGTCAAAGTACCCAAATCATAAGTCCGAACTCGTAGGTCAGTTAAACATAGACAATTCCGGAATATTTTAGATACACAGACATGGACCCCAAAACAGAGGTGTGATCATGTGCCCGCGGGGTAGTAAGCATCACCTGCCTATTATAATACACCCGCCATAACTATGTATCTGTGGAAAAAGTCAGTGAAATTGAAAGTCCGGTATTTGAAAGCTTAACTAAGCTTCGGCTGAGGCCATCAAATCGGAGATTAGTTTAGAAACGGCCACATTGTAGGGATCAACAAGGTCATGGTGTCTCCCATAAAACTTTTTAACTGTCGACACAAGCTTTGTTTTATGATAACCCTGCTTCAACAGTTTCTGAGTGAGTAGCTTCCCTCTTTCAACAAAGTCTTGATATTTGAAACAGGCCCTAGCATAGCGGACTAGTTGAGAAACATAAACTCCGTATGCAGGTGCCGAAGGGATATTACTATTCAGAAATGGAAAGTTAACTATGGGAAAGTTGAAGTCGTCCCTCTTGTAATAAAGCCTAGTAACAAGCTTTCCATTGTCAATATAGAGATAGCAATCTAAGTATGAAGCAGATGAACTGGACTCTGTGGTATCTTTAATTTCAAGTTGATGATGATGCAATCGAGTCAGTGTGATAGGCCCGTGGTTATTAATACCACTTTGTTAATATGCAAGAAAATAATAAAATCGGAAACTAAAGATTGGGAACCGGGAACCGAGAATTAGTGTCTTGATCATGCGCTACTCCACGTCCTACCCTTACTAATTACTAAGTGTCGGCTTAATTGATGTAATCTGTAGGAGCTAATCGAATTGGTCGACCACAAAACTAGTTAAAGCCCCCCCCCCCTTCCCCACCCTCCCCCAACCCCAGCCTGCATTAATTTCGTTGCTGGATGTCCGAAAGGATCACTCCTGTTTTGGTTCTTCTTTGTTGTTTTATATGTTGTTTGTTGCTATGTTGTTATTGATATATCCACTGTGTCCATTCGTGCACGCCTCCATAAATGCTAGTTGCAATAAAGTACACCGAGTTAGAAAGGTCACCATGGCTTTTATCAAGCCTTATCATCATCCAAATGTTATAAACCGTTAAGTGTGTATCTGTAACTGAAAAAGCTTTCAGACTGAAATTGTTAATGTGAAAGCAATGTAAGATTTTACAGAATATTTAGCGAAATCAGTAGAACCTTCCATCCATGTTAGAGTATAGTTCATGAAAAACGATTCAGTATTGTTTGACAATTACATACCACCTAATAAATAAGTCGATTATAAGTTAGGCAAATATACATTAAAGAGACAACTCTAGATAAATTGGTTATAACATGTTTATTTTGAAAGTTTAATTCATTTGCAGACAGGCTGTGGTAGTTTGAAGTGCACGGCGAGTTGCAAATACATAATAGACGAAAATATGGCGAATTAGCGAACCCATATACGCCGAGCTAACGCTTTTTTGACAAAAATTGTGACGTCTAGTTTGACCAAAGCATTGCTCTTTCTGACTGGTTGTAAAAATGATACTAGATTCAGTTGCAGCTGAACAGCTGTGCATAGACTGACACTTATGTTTTGTACTGATAGTCATCTGAGAAACCGATGGCAGTCGGTTATAGTCGTTTGTCTGTTTGCATTAAAACCATTCTATTAGTAAATATAACTGCACATTGAGAATATCTTAAATGATTAAGGTTTTACATATTTTCTTCCCGATATAATGAGTTTGCTCGACAGTGTTACTTTTGTTCATTTAGAGCAAACGGTTTTCAAGAACTATTGGACCACTGTTGCTCTGACGAACGGTCAATTCAATAACTTACCTTATCTGTCGATACTTGGAAAACTATATACCAGTCTTTACATTACAAACTCATACCAAAGGAAATCATAGATTTAGTTTTTCTTTTCTTTCTTTTGGCCACAATTTCAAACTCTGCAATAATTAGGATCCAAATGTTTCAATTCAACGGGTCCAAAACCTCCAAAAATCGAATTTGATTATAGCCAAAAACTATTTTATTGTTTTATTCGTATTGTTCTATTTACCATAATTCAAATACCTTCAGCTTATACATGTACATAAGTAATACAAAGGTAACATTAACGTCATAAGCGCAATTTCGTATGCTAAAAGCTGAGGTCGTATTAGACTTCCTTCAGTCGGATATATCAAATTATTTGTCACATGTATATTTTTCTTCAGTTTCATGCTCGATGTTTGGCTAGTTTAGAAATGATTTTTTCTCTCGTGGGTTTGTCTGAGATATGAAATCAGCCCCATGCCTATAGACTAGCACGAAGAAGAAAAATATGTATATTCAAGAAAATTTTTGAGAAGTCAAAATATGTTAATTTCTAAGCCTTTAGCAAGGCTTAGGTCGCATCAGATATCCCATATCGTCGAAGTTGATGTTTATAAGGCTTGGTCCCACTTTTGGGAATATTGTCCTATTCAACGGGATGGGATACAATTTGATAACAATTTACTTGTTCTTGTTTCAAAAGGAATGAGAGGTTTTATCACGTTCTTATTTGGAAATAATGATGTTTTGCCTTATGTATATATTCTCTCTTATATTTGAGCCGCGACACGAGAAAACCAACAAAGTCGTTATGCGTCCAGCGAAGACTCAGAACAGCTGTGGCACCCATCAAGTCTGATCAGAGTCTTCGCCGAGTGCTTAAAAGATAGCTAAAGGGTCTAAGCTAACTCCATGCGGACAGCAAAGACTCTGATCAGACTAGGCGGATGCCCAGGCTGATCTGAGTTTGCGCTTTGCACACAGCCACATTGTTGGTATTTTCGTGTCGCGGCTCATATCCCTGTTTTCCCGCAGAACGCAGTGGTGGCAGTAGTGTAGAGGATAATGCGCTGAACTGCATGTACCTACCCAGTGGTCACAGGTCCGATCCTCCGCTTCTCCTGTCTTTCTGATGGACTTTTAAATCGAGGTCCTATTTCCGTATGACCTATGTGTTGGTAGAACGTTATGCACTCACTCACTCACTTACGCAGAAAGCTGGGAACGTACATAGAGGCGTGGAAATCTAAGAACAGGTCCATTTTATTAACAGCGGCGAAGACTCAACACAACCTGCGCATCCATTTAATACGTCCATAGTCTTCCCCGTTTGTATAAACAAACAAATTAATGATTCTGATTCTGAGCTTGCTGTTGCTTGTATGTTTATTATATAACTTAATGCAACGATGCTGCTCAAATTAAGGTGTCCGGTTACGCCGTCATACTTTTCCAGCATTTTAATTACTTTCGTGACGTCAAGTTTGTTTCCCTGGAGGAGAAACTCTTTCAAAAGATGCTTTACACTTAGATAAAAGAAAAATCCTCCGAGTTGATTATTTATTTTTTTAGTTGAGCCCTTTTGAAAAGAGAGACAAAAACTGGAAGTTGCTTCTCCTGAACGTGTAATTTAAGATGATTAACTTTACGTAAACTAGTACAACTCGCCTTTATAGGCGTACATGAAGGGACACAGTGTGTTGTTTATGATGTAAACTACCGACATGGGAAATGGCTATTCACCTGGTTGCCGTCGATGATGTCTTTGGTTGTGACTAATTTTGTGTTGTCTTTCCCCATTGGTGTCAAAGGTGGAATCTGGGATATAATTGTATCAGTTCCCGAGAATTATCCTACTTCCTTTTCTATTTCAAATAAGGGACTGTATTTCTTCTCAAACCACTGAAACGTAACCTATAAACGTCTTCATAGCCTCACTATCTACCAAGGGATATTAACTGTAGAAGGAGTTATCTGGAAACGAACATTCTAACAACGGGCAGATGGACAGGCGGACTGATGGACGGACGCCAGCGCCATAACACCAAAACGTCTTGTGGTCTTGTGTGTGTGTGTGTGTGTGCGTGCGTGCATGCGTGCGTGTGTGTGCGTGCGTGCGTGTGTGCGTGCGTACGTGCGTGTGTGTGTGTGTGTGTGTGTGTGTGTTTATATTTTTTTTTTGTTTTGTTTTGTTTTTCAAATGGGCGTCCTTTTAATAAATACTTGGAAAAATAAAAGAAAAAAATGAGGCGTTGCGAACGCGAATAAAGATATGAAAATCATATCGTCTGACAACAGTTTCTGTAAAATTCTCAGGGAAAAAATCACTAAGAAACTCTAACAAGTATAAAGGAGAATTTTTACCAGACAGGTGATCCTAAATTCCACTGAAATATGACTATGTTAACTTGTGTGCCGTATGGGTACGTCCTATCTTCAACAGCTTCTGCCAAATTTGTTACGAAAAGCAACTGAAAGAAAAACATTGCTTTAAGCAGGAAAAGGGCTATTTCTCCCTCCCCTCCCGCATTCACCTGTGTACCAAATATGTATAGTCTGCCATGAATGTTTCAGTGTCTGTGTTTCAGTGAACCTCATACGAAACTTTTCATTATTCCAACCATGGAGAGAAAAACAAAGCGTATACTTAAATAGATTCTGGGAAAAAAACACAATTACGACTCCTTTCCGAATTTA
Source organism: Ctena decussata (assembly GCA_963989385.1). Taxonomy (NCBI): domain Eukaryota; kingdom Metazoa; phylum Mollusca; class Bivalvia; order Lucinida; family Lucinidae; genus Ctena; species Ctena decussata. Next base: position 34,114,382 of record OZ022499.1, on the reverse strand, counting down.
AAACAATGTTCTATTTGTAAGGGCTTTTTGAAAATCAGCTTACTACATGTAGCAAGTAACCCGTTGTAACCATATTAGCGAAAACGGTACAAACTAAAAAAAAGTAGACTTCGACTAATGTACAGTTTCTAGTGTCCATGCACTGCCAAAATGATGTTGGAGCCACGTCATGTCGCATCGACGTCAAAATAACGTAATTCTGACGTTGCATGTCATTTTGGGTTACTATTAGATATGAATTCCTTTGCAATCTGCAAATATCTGACTAAGGATATTTGACTTATTTGCAGGATAAGAACCAAATAAGTGCTAATCCTATTTATTATGCGTATTAGATCTATGAACACTTGAAATTTGTTGAAATAAATATGTTTAAACTAAATATCTGACTAAAGATACAAAACGAGAAAGCTCTGGTAGCGTTTTGATTATATTGCTTAATTTTAAAGATCTTTGCGTGCGCAAATCAGCCCCGGATCCAGGGGGTGGGCTTTGGGGCTTCAGCCCCGCCATCTGGGCCTCTATAATATGTAAAATATTTAGGTCTCCAGATAATAAAGAGTATCTGATAACAGTTTGAGATAATTTATCCATTTGCCTGTTCAATTAAAATATATATTGTTACATCTCATTAGAATCGCCTCGGCGAGGCGATTCTAATGAGATGTCACAACATATATTTCAAGGAACAAGAGATATTATTAAAAATTCTCAACAAATTGATCCCTAATTACGTCATGTATTTTCAACCTTTCCCACCCCAACCCCCACATACACATAATCTCGGCACCCCAGCCCCACCAGTCTGGATCCGGGCCTGCAAATTAAATCAAGGTAAGTACGTGTTCTTTGTCGAAAAACTATTCAAGACATTTACGTATGCAGATATGACATGTAATAATACCACGAGAAGAATTTTGATATGGCGAAATACTGGGCGACACTGACATATATCTGATATTTAACGCTGGTTACCTGACACTGACACATACTTTTATGCTCTTTAATTTCATAAATTAAAAATTTCACGCTATAGTTAACTTAAAGCAATAAAATCGGCGGCGTGAAAGTACACTAAACCAGTTATAAAAATTATATTTTTTTCCTGTCCAGACGCTTTTATTGCAGTTTCTAGTAATAAAATTAACTCTTTTTTTACCAGTGGACTTGTCCACTCTTATTATTTGGATGAGTCTATTCAAGTTTTAGGGGGGGGGGGTGGATTATATTTTCATTTTTATTTTTATTTGCATAGAAATCCCGCAAACTGTTTAGACCCAAAATCAGGCACCGCGTTCTGCGGCGCCTGATCTGGGCATGCACTGTTTGTATATATCCCCAAAAAAAGTTTCCAGTCTAAAAAAGTTAAACATAGACCATGGTTTAATAATACCCGCAGCTCAAATGATCATTCTGATTTTTATGGATGACATAAAATCGAAACATCGAGGTTGAAATAGATATGCAAAAAAAACGCAGTAGCAAAATCGATCAATGATGCAATAAGATAAAGTACAAAAGGCCTATGGAGAATTAACTGTAGATGCTGATCGGGATTAAAAACTTCAAACGACATTATTTTGAGCCCGGTTGTTCTCAACAAACAGATTTATTGTACAGGCAGTTTACTAAGGAAAAAAAGATCACTTTGCAACTTGTTACCCCTGAAGGTTTTCGTGAAAAGGTGTTAAGATTGGCGCACGAAACCTTGATGTTAGGACATTTGGGCATAAAGAAACCATGGATAGAGTTGTTACTGAGTTCTTTTGGCCTAGAGTTTGTGGTGATGTGGCAAGGTTGTAAATCTTGTGACATTTGCCAAAGAACTATTCAGAAAGATCGTGTCACTAAGGTACCTTTAGGAATTTTGCCACAGATTGACACACCATTTAAACGAGTCGCTGTTGATACAGTCGGGCCTATAGAACCTCGTTCTGATAGGAAATCCCGCTATATTTTAACAATGATAGACTATGCGACGAGATATCCCGAGGCGGTAGCGCTACCCGGCATTGAAACGGAACGCGTAGCCGAAGCGTTAGTTCATGTCATTTACATATACAGGTAAGACATGTAATAATACCATGGGAACAGGATTTCGATATGACTAAATACTGAGGGGCATTGACATATGATGTGATATTAAACACTGGTTATTGGACACTGACACAAATTTTTATGCTCTTTAATTTCACGACTTAAAAAAAAATGCCAGATAAGCAATGAAATCTGTGGCGTGTAAATACACTACACCGTTCGTGATTAGCTCACCTGAGCAGAAGGCTCCAGGGAAGCTTCTGGGATAGGCAGGTTCTGTCGTCCGTCGTCCGTTCGTCTGTCCATAATTTTAAACGACTTCCTCTCTGAAACCGCTGGGGCAAATATAACCAAATTTCATATGCAGCCTCCAGGGGTCTTAGGAACGAAAAGTTTCTTAAACTGTTCTGGTCACTTAACCAACATGGCCGTCACAGTTTCTGCCATATATGGGCATGGCGGCCACGTTGGCCATGTGACCCCGACTATTTGAACACATTTTAATTCCCTCAGTCCCTAGTAGCTCTATATGTAATTTGCTAACAATTGGCCCGGTAGCTATTGAGGAGATGTGTGAAATGTCACAATACAGACAAGAATGACCTAGACCTCTTGTATATATTAATTTTTCATGTACTCATTAAAATGACTGTATGTCCCAATTTTTCAGGTCAAAATCATCTATAGTTTAATAGAAAGCTTATGTTCTAGCATTTTTCCATATAAAAGCTTCAGAAAGCAAATTTGACCTTGCCGCAAACAAGGTCAAGGTCAACCGAATGTCTTAATTTGAACTATCTGGGTAGTATTTGCGTACCCAATGCTACATAACAAGTTTCAAGGTCATCGGCTTATCGATTCTAGAGAAGAATTTTATAAACGTTTAAACCATATATGGGCGTGGCAGCCATGATGGTAATGTGACTAGGACCGTTTGAACAAATTTTTGTCCCCCCCCCCCACCCCCACCCCCGCCTCCTACAGCCTCTACATGATATTCGGTTACATTTGGCTCAGTGGCTTTTGCGAAGATGTGTCACATTGTCAAAATATGAGAGACCATGGTCAAAGGTAAAAGAATGACCTTGATCTCTTGTACGCATAAATTATCATGTACTTGGCATTTAGATAATTGTAAAAACCATTTTCATGTCAAAATCTTCAACAGTTTCCAAGAAATCTTATGTTCTAGCATTCCCATATAAAAGCTTCAGAAAGCGAATGGACCTTACCGTAAAAAGGTCAAAGTCAACCCAAGGTCAAAATTTGAACAATCTTTGTAGTACTTGCAAACCCGATGCTACATAACAAGTTTCAAGGCCATCGGCCTATTGGTTCTGGAGAAGAAGACTTTTAAAGGTTTTTACCATATACGGGCGTGGCAGCCATGTTGGTCATGTGACCAGCACCGTATGAACAAATTTTCGTCCCTCCGCCCCTAGAGCCTCTACGTGAAATTTGGTTACAATTGGCCCCGTGGCTTTTGAGGAGATGTGTGAAATTGTCAAAATATGAGAGACCAGGGTCAACGGTCAAAGAATGACTGTGGCCTCATGAACGCATAAATTTTCATGTACTTATTAAGATGACTGTATGTACCAATTTTCAGGTCTAAATCTTCAACAGTTTCCAAGAAATCTTGGCCGCCACGCCCATATATGGTAAAAAACTTTAAAATCTTCTTCTGCAGAACCGAAAGGCCGATGGCCTTGAATCTTAGTATGTAGCATCGGGTACATGAGTACTACCAAGATTGTTCAAATTATGACCTTGGGTTGACCTTGGGTTGACCTTGATATTTTGTATGATAATGTCAAATTTGCTTTCTAGTGTTTTTATATTCGAATTTGCTAGAACATAATATTTCTTTGAAACGTTTGATGATTTTGGCTTAAAAAAATGTATATACAATTATCTTAGTGAGAACATGAAAAGTTATGAGTACAAGCGGTCAAACTCATGTTTAACCTTAGACATGGGGCTTTCATATATGGACAATTGCAAACATATCCATCAAAGTTACTGAGCCGATTGTAACCAAATTTCATATAGAGCTCACAAAGACTAAGGGAATGAAAATTTATTCAAAGGTTTCAGGTCAAATGATTAATATGGCCGCAATCCCCATATTTGGTAAAATCTTCTACCGAACCAACTGACCGATAGCCTTGAAACTTGGTATGTAGCATTGGGTACCTGAGTACTACTGAGACTGTTTTTTGAAGATTTTGGCCTAAAAGTTGGTATATTGAGATATCTTAATGAGAGCATGAAGATTTGTTACTAAAAGAGGTCAAGGTAATTCTGTGACCTTTGCCCCAAGACGTTAGTATTTTTACCAGCATTTTCTCAAAAGCCACAGGACCATTTGTAACAAAGTTTTCAAGGGTTTAAATATGGCCAACGTCAACACAGTGACATCGTTTCCTCAGAAGTGATACTACTTATGTGCTGTATATTATGTTTCAGGGTAGTTTCCTTGTGTTCTGGAAAAGAAGATTTTAAAGGTGCTTACCATGTATAGGCTTAGCGACCATGATGATCAAAATTGCTTAAGCATTAATTCCGAACCCTAGACGCTCCAAATGGAATTCGGATCCGATCGGGCCAGTAGTTTCGAAGAAGATACATGAAACTGTTGATATAATGACCTTGGAAAAAAAGTCAAAGAACGACGATCTCTAGAAACGGGCACATGACGTTGTAATGACGTTTTTATCACGTCGATGTGACGTAATTTCGTTGCACTGAAGTCAGCTCGACGTCGTTGAAACTTCATGTGCCTGCTACGCTGGTACTTAGAAATTTTTATTTACCAATTTCATTGAATATATAAATAAAAGTTTTACCTGTCTTCAGTTATTTCCATAATAATAATTACAGCGTTTTCCCATATAAAAGATCTTCGATAGCTCATCTGGGAAGTGCTGACTTGCTGATCTAGCGGCCCCGGTTCAAATCCGACTTGCTGTGGAATTCTTTCCGACCATAAACGGGGTTCCATTGAACACAGCCTTTCAAATTTTGTCCCCTTATCATCCTGACATGACTGAATTGCTCTTAAAATGACGTAAATTGGAGGTCATCCATCCAGTCATCCCATATAAAATACAAGAAGACGTATTTGCTTGTGCCGTGAAAGGTCAAAAACAAGCCAGGGTTTTAATTTCATTATATTAATTGTACTCGAGTACGTTTTCGCTTCTACAAAACAAGATTTGTGATGCTTTTACCAGATATGGGCGTGACGACCATATTGGGCATGTGTCCAGGATCTTATAGACAGTTTCTTAGCATTTAAATGTAATTGGATTGTTTAGATAAAAGTACACTTAAGCAAATTTAATCTTGCCGTACAAACACTAAGGTAAACGTTTGAACAAACTAGATAGAACTCGAGTATTTGAAAAGTAACATGATGAGAAACGATCAGGAACTATCCCGCCCCAAAACTAACGTTTTAACCAAATGAATGTAAAAGCATATGGCCAGGACAGTTTGAACATGTTTTATTTCCCCTTACCCTTTCAGGCTCCATAAAACCGTATTGATTCAAATCAGGCGTCTGGCTTTGGCAGCCTGGTAATTTGAAAATGCTGAAATGTGCGTAACCTTGATCAAAGGTCCAGAATTATCTTATGTAAAATTCACTATTTATTTTATTTTGCAGTTTTTTGTTGTCGTATCTTTATGGCGTTAGTAACACCCTGTTCACTTCCGATTTATACCCTTTAATTAAATCTGTTTCAATTTCCAGTATATAATTTAGCGGATCTTCCGATCCAGACTCAACTTCTACCGGAATCAGCGGTGGTCATTATCCGGCTAAGGCCATGTTTTGAATGCGATTGAAGATTTTTAAAAGAGCTGAAAGCATTTATGATTTAAATGTGTCCCTACCAGCACCCATCCAACTCTTTTATGGTCAGTAATTGCCAGCTTCCAATTACCTATACGAAACCCATTCTCTATCTGAACCTGTATATCTCTTCAGGAGAGCTTCAGTCTCGTACCGAAATTAATCCCATTGTTTTTGAGAATAAACCACTGGCGTGGAAATACATGAAGTAAAACAGGGAAACACAAAGCGTATAAAAATATTACTATAAAAGGACATTAAATAATAACGTATAAAATTAATAAATATAAACACAGATTTTCTCTTTTGTTATTTGAACAGTTTGGCTTGGGTTACTTTAGCTTTTTTATGAATTTAATCATGAGTACAACGATTGGTAAAATATAATACCACACGGAAACAAAACGACAAATTAATATTGAAACCAGATACTACATATATGTTGAACTGATATACATATTTTTGAGCGTTTATGAAAAGAAATCCGAAGTGATAGTTTAGCTTAAATCATAACTTCCCTGTCAGTAATTGATACATGTATAAAACACTCTTCCTTCGCATAAAGTTCACACAAACTTTGACACTTAGCAATACTGGATTAATAAACTGTGACTTCAGCAGCTATGTTTGAAATGAAGTACTTGCTTTGTTTCATAGGTGCATTGCTTTTGACTTGGGATAATTACACAACGCCGTTAGAACTTGAAGAGAACCGTATGTACATCCTTGGACTATTTGATATACACAACGAAAATGGTGATTGTTATCCTCCAGACGAAGAAACGATAACAACTATGATGGCAGTGAGGTGGTACATTGACCAGGTCGGTGGAATGCTCGGACTGCCCTATGATCTAAGTAAGTTTAAAGTATCAAGGTAGTTTAAACCGCAAAACAACATATAAGAGCTTACAATTGTTATCTAGCCAACACAACATTAAAAAGAGGTAAAAACAAGGTCCTCCGTGGCTTACTGGTCGAAGGGGCAGTGGGGATTAAAGACCCACTATATCTTCAGGACAGCATATAAAAGGTGACGCCAGTTCCTCTCCTTTCGCTGCCTTATCCTTCCTTGCTTCGAAAAAGATGCGTACTCCAACACTGATAGGGAGTGTTCAAAGTAAAAAGGATGGGCAATGATCAGGAATTTATACAATCAAATCCCACATTCCGCTCTCAAAACCTATAGAGAAAGAAGCACATACACACAGACCGTTACCGGCTGTCCGATCCCAGATTCGAAGCCGCGACCTTCTGCACTTTAACCGGGCGTCTATAACCACTCGAGCACAGCGCTTAGTCATAGAACATACTTTTGGGTATAGGTTATTCTGATTCTGACATACCAGCACTGTATTGTTTCTATTTTCCTCTCATAATGACAAATTTAAATGGTGAGTGTCGAAATACATAAGAAAATGAAATACCTAAGTTGGCAGAAGATCTGGACCCAGAATAACAATAGTTCCTTTGATTTAACGTCTTGAAATTAAAGGTTGTGTTGTATACTTTTATAGAAATAACAATTATTAATCTTTAAGCTTTTGAATCCTTTAGTGATGGACGTAATCGATTAAACACAAAACTACTTTGAAAAATACTTACATAACGCGAGTTTCATGACAAAAACCTTAACCTTAACTTTAAGGTAGGACTGTAGTCCTGGGTCCTGAGACAGAAAAACTATCAATCAAAAAAAATCAATCTAAAACTACTGTCCCTTGCTTACTTTAATCTAGAGCACAGAGGTTATTTGTTGACAAGAATGGGCTGGTAGCCATTCTTCCAGTCATAATAATCTCATAATAGTCTGTAATTGAAGCAATATTCTGTAAAAAAAAATAAGTTTCTGTCCTAAAATCCCGATTGAGATGATGGACAGTTTACTATAGGAAGCTACCTGTACTTCTGTCAAAAACAAATCATTCTAAATAATTTCTAGTCCTATGGGAGCACTGAGGACAATAAGGGTCCATTTGAAAATAGAGACCTCCTTAGGCCAGTGCTACATGACATAAGCAGTGTTGGCCATCGCATTACTGCTCATGAACAAACTACATAAAAGATACCAGGTTATGTCAACATTTCTTGAGCGTACAGTGTGAAATATTGTCCAAGGGTATAAATAATAGTAATCTCACAGAAGGCAACTCTAAGAAGAAACTGATGTTATGTAAAATGGTTGCAAGCAGTAGTAAAAAAACGACTTTGACGCCAGGGATGATAAAACTTTGACGTAAAATTTTAGAAAGTTGGTAAAACGTGAAATATAGGCGAAGTGTACGAGTAAGTACCAGATCCCTGCAGATCATACTAAGAGAAAACTTTATAAAACGTTTAACGTTATATTGGACATGAAAGCAGAGATTACAATCAAGGTCACATGTAATAATAAATCCGAATTCCTGGAGACCACGGTATTTCAGGTTTCATGATGGAAGGTACTATTAAACTTAGAAGAAATTATTAACTGGTAGGGAACGCTCATTTTTTACGAAGTCGACAGAACGTAAAATTATCAGTCAAAAGTAAACATAAGTGGAACATCCCTATAGACCATTCTGATAAATAACGGTATGCCGGATTTGATAATCAGTGGTATCAAAGTGTGAGGTAAGTAGATATGGCATGCGCTAGGGCCGACAAATCTGCGGACAAACGGACGGATGTAGGACCGGGCGAACAGAATGACGGTCCGACGTAAATTCAAACAGCAATATTTAGATCGCACTTTGGTAGCGACGAAACAGGAAGAAATTGACAAACCAGCCTGGCTGAGCTTTAAAAAATCAAAACCTTTAGTTTGACTCAAGGTGGTGATTTATGGTAAATGTAAAAAATCTGCATAAAACCATAAAATAATGTATCTCTCTGAAAATTAGCAGACTTCTTACTTCTGTTGTTCTCTACATTTAAAATACAAAATAAAAGTACATGCTGCTTAAAAAGTGCTTTAATAAGGAAAGATCAAAGGGTAATTTTCTGCGCAGAAATTAAAAAAAATCGTTATCGAAAATTTACATAGCGCTGAAGGTACGTTATTGCATAATGAAGATCGTCCTAGCAATTATTTGTTCCAACTCTTTTTGAAATTGTAAGATAGACCAGATGAAAACAGTAGCTTTTTCTCAAATGTTCAACTATGTTAGAGGTGCATGTGCACTGGATGCATTCATTAAATATAGGGTATGCAAGCGTACCAATATAACACCTACAATATAAGTTATACATTACTGATACTATCACAGGTGTGTAAATGAAATGGTTCAACCTTGTTAAAATAGCCTCACTTGTGTGTTATAATAAATATTTGGACAGGACAGGCTTCATCTTTTTTATCTGCTCAGCCTGATAATTTGTAAAAGAGTAGGAAAATAATCCCTACGACACTCTTTGTAATTCAAAATGGTACCCTTAGCACTAAGTTTATTTTCAATAACGATATTATTTTTTCAGATTTCTGTGCAGAATATTACTCTTTGATCTTTTCTTATTAAACACTAAATGCTGCATTTTGGGATTCTAAATTTTGAGAAACAACATAAAAAAGACATCTGCTAGGTTTTGGGAAGATCAGTTGTATCTGTGCATCTTACCAAAAAAGGGGGAGACGCTTTAGTGCAGCCGTAACATCGTGCTTAATATTAGCTATCGTGAAGATAGAAAGATACGAAAAGAAATAACCATAAGGATTAATTAGAACACGTATAAGAACGAAGCCAATCGATTAATATTTCGGCCAATTAAACCTCTTACGTTATCAACCCACGTTTACGACCAGATTTTGAATCAAAGATACTGATATTAGACAATATGGTAAAAAAAGCAAGGCGATAATTTAATAAAATGTAAATTTGCTAAATAAAATAGTATCGTTACTAAATGCAATGTGACAAATTGCATTTCTAATTTAACCTTAGCAGTGTCGCCAAATCCTAAAAGTTTGAAAGAAAAGGGTGATGGGTGATTTCATAGTGCCAAATAGGCAAAACTGATTGTGTTCTTTATTTTCAGAGGATACTATTATTCATCTTCACTCTGACAGAGATAAGGAGGTGTATGGCGGCCGTAGGACGCTCCCTTCCTCTTCCTTATCAAAATGCTCTCACCTTTAGAATTACTATATGAGTAAATCCAAAAACAGAGTTTGGCACGTGTTAGCGTTGGATAAGGGTAAGGGATGGGGAACGAGCAGCATTGGGCATAGTTGACTGCCCTGGCGAGACTTAGTAAAGGTGTTCCTTTTTTGCGTGTGTTTCTTGTTTAAAGGAACTATCTTAACAACTAAATTATGCTTACTGCGGTTGTTTTTAAGGTGGTGATATATGGTAAATGTAAAAATGTGCATAAAACCATAAAAAAATAATGTATCTCCCTGAAAGTTAGCAGACTTCTTATTTTTGTTGATCTTTACAGTTTAGAATACAAAATAGACGTACATGCTGCTTAAAAAAGCGTTTTTATATGGAAGATCAAAGGGTAATTTTCTGCGAATAAATCTGAAAAAAATAATATTGTTATTTAGTAATTACGTTGTGCTGAAGGTACATTATTGCATAATGAAGAGCCTTCTAGCAATTATTTATTCCAGCTCTTTCTCAGACTGTAATGTAGACCAGATGAAAACGGTAGCTTTTTCTCAAAGGTTCAACTATGTACAAAGTAAATGTACACTGGACGTATTTATCAAACACAGGGTAGGCAAGCATACCTATGTTAACACCTACAGTATAAATAATACATTACTGACATGATCAGTGGTGTGTAGATGAAATTCTTCAACCTTGTTAAAATAGTCTCACCTGTCTCACCTGTGTATTTTGACAAAAAAAATGGACACAGACTGCATCCTTTTTCGTCTGCTCAGCCTGATAAAGAGTTTGAAAAAATAATTGCTAGGACGCTCTCCATTATGCAACAAGGTACTCTAAGCACTAAGTATATTTTCAATAACGATATTATTTTTTTCAGATTTATTCGCAGAAAATTACCCTTTGATCTTTCTTTATAAAAACACTTTTTAACATTAACAAATGCTGCATCTTGGGATTCTAAGTTACAATGTATGACAAACATCATAAAGAAGGCATCTGCTAAGTTTTGGAAAAATCAGTGTTATTTTGAGTATTTTATGCAGATGTTTGTCTTTGTCACAAATCAGTGATTATCACCACCTTCGCAAATGGTATTTCTTTCTTGTTAGTCCTCTTTTGGTGAATCTTATAAAGAATGAGTCTTGTTTTTATGGCGTCAGCGATTGGGTAGGGGGGGGGGGGGGGGGGGCGGCCGTGCATTGTGACTAAGTTGTTTATATTTTTTCGATTTGTTTTTATTTATTTTTATTTTTTTGGAATTTGTGTTTGTCTCTTTGTTTGAAATACGAGGGGCGTTCGAAAAGTTGTGCAAATGGCCTCGTAACTTTATTTAGGGATATGCTGGGTACAAATGCTATGCATGTACTAAAAGCACTACATGTGGTCTTTACAATGATACCAAACACTTTACAAAGGTACTTTTTCATACTGACTTATAATGCATTTAATTAGGCCCCAGTCATACCACTGTTTATTTCACATGTAAAATGTTTTCAGTGTTAAGTCCTTAATTCGAAAATCGTTGCAAATGCAAAATATTCCTTTGTCAGTTGTATTTCCATCGTAGCCTACATTATTCATACAAAAGTTAGAAGAGTGGCAACTGTTATCGATTCATTCCTTGCAAAGCAATGCGCAGATCTAATGACGCTATTAAAATCGACGTCAACTTCATTTTTGAAAGATTGTAGCAGTTTCATATTTTGCATTAATTTGAATTTATTGAAAGATTTCATTTGATCCATACAAAGGCTCTTGTTGACAAGATTTCGAATACTAACAGACTAATTTTTTAACAAAATCATAATAACTTAGGTAGAAAGGGAAAATTTCTATTGCATAAAATACGGATAATACATATTTACGGGACAGTACGGAACCTAGATTGAATATAATTTCCACGATATTTACAGGACAATATTGTCTGGGCATTGTCTTTAAGCAGCAAAGCACTGTTCATATATGAATTACGGCCTACTAAAGTAAAATTCTACAGTGCCTGTAGGGTAAACCTCTTTCAAGGAAGTTAAAAACGCGTCCTTTAAGAAAAATACACTTCTGTAGGCATAACATAGCTTTACACGTTTTTGCTATCAGTAGCTCTGTCTTAATGGTGGTTACCAAGAAATTACGCCATTTGCAAAACTTTTCGCACGCCCCTCGTACACCAAGTTGGCCAAATCATTTGAAAAGGAAACCGTTCTTTAAACTATTTAACGGAAATCACACAATCAGCATTTTTGACCTGTAGGTCAATGTGACAAAGTGGATTTTCGTTTAATACCTATACGCGGTAATTTTTGCGGGTTCAATTTTCGCGGTCTTTGGGCAAAAACTTCAGCATTAATTTGCGCGATTTTAATTTTTCGCCATTAGCAACATGCGAAAAAAGCCCAAATCTTTCATTTTCACTGAGCAAGTTCTTCCATTAACCTGCGGCGGGGCCGCAGGTAAATGAAAGAACTGGCTCAAGTGAAAAGTACCAGAATTTACCGAGTCGAACAGAAACAAAATCTACTGACACTGTTTCTACTGAAGATACTTTGTACGAAACAGGGCATTATTTTGCGATTTTAATATTCGTCATTGATAAGTGACCGCGAAATATCGCGAAAAATAGAACACCGCGAAAATTATCGCGTATACGGTATGGTGAAATCTTGTCGTTTTAGACTCTGTCATCCAGCAATAAGATCTGTCACAGCTATGTCGCATGTCCAGGTAGACATGTTCTTATCTTGGTCCCATAACTGCAGATATTTGAAAGATCATGAGTCTTGAAACAAAGAAAAACAAACTTCTCTGAAAATAACTGATTCAAATAGAATAGGTTATGATTACATTTGTCAATATAACTATAACTAAATCAGATTTCATGAATATGTTGAGAAATTGGTTCTAAGGCCAATTTTGATTGTACTTCGTAAATAGTCCTGAAATCATACACGTTTCCAAACTAATGTCTCCATAAGAGCCATTTTCTGGCTACATAGGTGAACTACGTATAATATTACTTAAAAGGATTCCAAAAGTCGCTATTTTTTCAAACTGGGGTAACCTGATACGAAATGCTATACTCGCGTATTTATCTGTAACATGAAAGTGGATTTGCAGAACAGCTTGCAAACATGGTTTTCAGAACAACATGTAACATATGCTACCTTCCGTCAAACATTTAAGTAATTAGGCTCTATAAGAGAAAATACAAAACCAAGAGAACTGGGCACATTTTTATGCTTTATGTACTCTGAAGTAAAATATTGGTTTCATAACATACCTATATGATATAGCAAAGAGTAATAATTTGATGTAAGAAGTGTTTGTAAGTCCCGTTGAACAGTATTTTAGTCATACGGAACGATGGTAGGTTGACAATGAAAGAGAGTGTGTAATGGAACTATGTTTTTAATCATGGTTATTATGTGAAAGATACCGCCGCCTACGGCATACAGATTCGATACAAATACAAGCACAGTAACCGCGCTATCGCGTCCCCTACGTCAAGGTTGGTCTCGCACATTGATAACTGGCAAGATTCATTTAGGTTGAAAAGGGGGAGTCTCCATAAGAGCCATTTTCTGGTTACAAATTGATTTTCACCAAATGTCGCCAATCTGTATTTATAAGTGTTGGCTTTGATACATTGAAATACTAATCTAATCAAGAGTGTCTTTTGAGTGTAGCGAAGTGTCAAAGTGGTTGGGGTAATTCCACCCCATACCTTCCTATGATTTTTTACAATTATCCCTATAAGAAATAATGACTCATCTACCAGTAGTATTAGAAATAAAACATGCATTTATGGTAATTCATTGGGTTATATAACAGGAATTTTACTTATTTTTGTTTTACCAACTTTACGAAAAACCACAATTTTTCATTATTTATCTAGACATAAAAGGAAACTGTGTCATTATATTGTTATAAAGTGTGCATTGCAGAATTATGAGAAAACTACCCAAAGCATATCAAAACCTAAATTTTCTACCATTGATTCAAGAAAATATAAGTAATTAAATTAAAAATGTAAAATAAAAATTCTACACTGGAAGGTATATTTTGATGACTCTTTGATGGCTCAAGTTTTAATATTATACTGATTGTTGAGCTTTCAATACCATATAGTGCCCGTGATATTACACAAGAAATGTTACTGAACAGCAGAGAACATCCTGTTATATGCCACTAAATTACATCACATTCAAGATATCATTTTCCGACCCATATTTATATGGAGCTTCAGTGGGTCATAGAATATTTTTGAAGAGTTTTTACCTTATATGGGTGTTGCGAACACCTTGATCATGTGACAAAGAGCGCATGAACAAACTTTGGTTCCTTTGACTTACTGATGCTCCATATGAAATATGGCTTTTGTTGGTGCAGTGGCTTCAGAGGAGACGTTTGAAAATGTTGACGGGTGACAAAATCTCAGTGACCTTAAACTATTTAAAATATATGGGCAGACTACGTAGTTTCGATCAATAAAGCCTCATCAGTGTCCCTGACAATATCTGGTGACGAATTCAAAGAAAAGCATACTGTAATTTCTTATTCTTAACAAACTTTGATTCTTTGACCCGCTGAAGCTCCATATGACATATGGCTTCAATAGGCACAGTGGCTTCGGATGAGCTGTTTGAAAATGTTAACAGGCGACAGAATCTCAGTGATTCTAAACAAAGGTCAAAGAATGACCTTGACCCCTGGCGAGATAATATCTTCATCTGGTCATTTAGTTAGTCATATTTACAAAATAGTATACCTTAGACATAACAAAATTCTGAGCAATTCATTATTTAAGCATTTTCCCATATCAGAGCATACGTTCAAAAATTGATCTTGCCTTGTCGAGGTCAACGCACGGTCATGATTAGTATAAATTATGATAAGCCGGAGTCTTCAATGCTACAGACCAAGCCACAAGGTCATTGGGCCTTTGGTTCTGGAGAGGAATGTTTAAAGGGTTATAACCATATACGAGCTTGACGGCCATCTTGATGATGTGACCAAGACCATCTGAACTAACTTTAGATCTCTTGACCAAGTAAAGGTCCATATCAAATATGGCTTCGGTCAGCTTAGTACCTGCAGAGGAGAAGATGTGTGAAAATGTTGACGAGCGACCGAATTTCAGTCACCTTGAATGACCTTAACCTTAAGCAACATAATATCTTAATCTGGTCATTTAGTTAACCATATATACCTAATATTATACCCTAGACTTAAATAGTTTATAAGAAATCCAATGTTTAAGACTTTTCTCGTATAAAAGCATAACGCACCAAAACTGACTTTGCCTTAAATTAGGTAAAGGTCAACGCACGGTTATGACTTGTTCAATCTATGATAAGCTGAGTCCTTAAAGCTACATACCTAGCCACAAGCTCACTGAGCCATTGGTTTTCGAGAAGAAGATTTTGGAAGTTTTTTTGCCATATATCAGCATGGGGGCCATCATCACGTGACAAAGAGCATATGAACAAACTTTCATTTCTTTGAGCAACCGAAGCTCCATATAAAATATGGCTTCAATCGGCCCAAAGGCTTAAAAGGTGAAGGTGTTTGGAAATGTTGACGGGTGACAGTATCGCACTGACCTTGATCAAAGGTCAACGAATGACCTTGACCTTATGCAACATAATATCTTCATTTGGTCATTTGGTCACAACTTAAATACAGATTTAAATCAACCTAATTCCATTTGATGTATATCTGGTAAAATTTCTAATTTAATCTTAAACTAAGACAAACTTGTCATAGCGACAAGAATTTTAGCTGAGTTTGGCTTCCATTTTTTGAGCTGTTTTGGCATTTTTGCGGGTTCTTGCTGCATCGAACATCTCTTTCCTGATGCCCTTGTCTGTTGCTTTTCTCGAGACACAGGGGATGAGGTGGCTCGATGGGGGA
Organism: Ctena decussata; assembly: GCA_963989385.1. Classification (NCBI taxonomy): domain Eukaryota; kingdom Metazoa; phylum Mollusca; class Bivalvia; order Lucinida; family Lucinidae; genus Ctena; species Ctena decussata. The sequence continues at coordinate 34,098,482 of OZ022499.1, read as the reverse complement.
CGCCTGCGCTCGCGAGTTAATACGTAGGCGTCTCTTACCTGATGTCTGCAGATAATGTGTCCCGCGGAATGCGACAGTAAGTGTGGCTCGGAGAGGGATGCTCGTTGCCTGCCGAGACCTGTCCATCATCTTTTTTCTTTCAAGCTTTTGTGGTTTAGCGACACTGAAGAAGTTAAATAAAGAAACGCGCGTCAATCGCACTAAAATTGATATGGAAACGTTCATATCAGACCCACTGGGCCGGTATCGCTGCTGGTAGACAATTTGTCCCTGAGGATATCATCAACCCAGTTAGTCAGTTCTGGTTCTCAAGCATTGGAGTCACTACTTAAATACTGATTTAAAGCAATCTAATTCCATTTGATGTATATCTGGTAAAATTTCTAAATTATTCTAAAACTAAGACAAACTTGTCATAGCGACAAGAATCTTAGCTGAGTTTGGCTTCCATTTTTTGAGTTGTTTTGGCATTTTTGCGGGTTCTTGATGCATCGAACATCTCTTTCCTGGTGCCCTTGTCTGTTGCTTTTCTCGAGACACATGGGTTGAGGTGGCTCGATGGGGACGCCTGCGCTCGCGAGTTAATACGTAGGCGTCTCTTACCTGATGTCTGCAGATAATGTGTCCCGCGGAATGCGACAGTAAGTGTGGCTTGGAGAGAAATGCTCGTTGCCTGCCGAGACCTGTCCATCGTCTTTTTTCTTTCAAACTTTTGGGCTTTAGCGACACTGTAGAAGTTAAATACAGAAACGCGCGTCAGTCGTACTAAAACTTGTATGAAAACGTTTATATGAGTTGATCATATATTCTAGATATTATACCTTAAATTTTAACAGTTTACAAGAAATCCACTGTTTAAACATTTTCCCATATGAAAGCATCACACACCAAAAATGACCTTGCCATAGATTGGGTCAAGGTCAATGCACGTTCATGATTTGTACAATTACGAAGTTACACGTTCATTGAGCCTTTAGTTCTGGAGTAGAAGATATTTGAATGGCCTTTACCTTATATGGGCGGGGCGGTCAATCGAATGTATAACATTTGGCTTATGTTGTTTGTTTAATGAACAAACGAAGACATTATGTATCTAAATCTAAATCTCATTATGTGTCATTCTTTGACCATTGCTCAAGAACACTGAGATTCTGTCGCCCGTCAACATTTTCAAAAATGTTCTCCTCTGAAGCCACTGCAGAGATTGAAACCATATTTCATATGGAGCTTTACTGGGTCAAAGGAACTTAAGTTTGTTCAGATAGTCTTGGTCACTTGACCAAGATGGCAGTCATGAACATAAATAGTAAAAGCCCAGAACCAAAGGCCCAACGACCTTGTCTTTTGGTTTGTACCATGGGGGACTTAGTCCCATTAATGTTTGCATGCATTGATCTTGACCTATTTTATGGCAAGGTCAAATTAAGTACGTTATGCTTTTTGTGGGAAAATGCTTACAAGGTTGATTTCTTGGAAACTTAAAAAGTCTTGATATAATAATTGGAAAATATGGTTAACTAATTGAATACATGAAGACATAAGGTCATCAGAGGTCAAGGTCATTTTGAGCTTTGCTTAAGGTTATCGAGATTTTAAAATTAGAAAATGCACTCCTTATAAGTCACTGCTTTAAAATTTGTAACAAATGAACAAATGACAAATTTATCTGTTGACAGAAGGTGTCAGGTAAACTACAGGACCATTGGTCCTCTAGTTTACATTCTGGTTCCTACATGTAATCGTTTGTGTTTCAGCATATGAAGATTATTGGGCATGTAATGCTGATACTGATACCAACGACGAGCTTAAACAATTTGCAGAGCAAGTCAAAGTCAATAAAAATGTAATTGGTAAGTACATATAGTACTAAATGGTAAATGATTTTTATTATAACTGTTCTTGCGTCATTCGGGAGATTTCCGAATATCTGTCACTCTACTTTTTAAGGGTTAATCATTGATTTCAAATGAAATGAAGGTCTGTTAGACCATATCAAATTTGCTGAAATATCTACAACAAGGTGGGTAAAGGACCGAAGAATAGAGTGTGATTGAAAATAATAGCGTCTATTAATTCTTGTGTGATGTCTAATCATAATAGTAATATGATACAACAAGCCTTGTGCTTTTCTGACGTGAAACTGGTTGCAATATCCTCGATACTGACAAATTCGAATGCCGATACATAAGAGAAAGTAATGAAGATGATTTGATCGTTAAATTTTTCCCTATAAGTTACAGAAAACTTGTATTTATTTGCACAAAACAAGAGTCATATACGTGTATAAACCGATAGTCACTTTGCGATGGGCCATGTTTCTGTAACAATAACCCAAAATAGGACTCCAGAATGTAGAAAATTGTACAGAAAGTAATTGCGGACTGGTCTAAATATATATACGTGTCAAGCGTCAGAAGTTTGTACTTATTTAACTCAGTGGTTTTGTAAGGTATGTAAAATGTGTAAGCGTTATGGTTAGCAATGTTAAATGACAGTGAGAATGCATCGCTATGGCATATCAATATTTGCAGCTGCAATAATTGTTCCGATTTTTGCTTTATCTTCCCTTATACCACAGGTACCGCTATGCCATCACATTCACCTCCAGTTATTTCGAAAAAAGAACAATTTAGCCTTATTTGGGGACTTACATTTATATTTGAGGCAGGAACTTTACTTTTCATCAGCGTAACGAGACAAACGGATTCGTAAGCGTGAAAAATTCTTTTATAACTTCAAAGGACCGAATATTTTTTTGTTTTGGTCTGTATTTATTCTGGCTGACTTATAAACACTTTAGACGCCGTATTATTGTTGTATCAGAACAGTTCTTGGGGATATGACGGATGACAAAACTAGAAATATTTAAAGATATTTTGTCTGCAGCTTTGTATAACTTTGACACCTTTTAAATATTTAGTCTTACCAATTGAAAAAGATTATTTTACCATCATAATTCTATTCACTACACCTGAAAATGCATGCGAAACTATTAACCTGCATGGAAACAGTAGCTTTTCACTTTCAAGTAATTTAAGATTGGGACAAATAAATTTCAGATAGTTAATATTTAACCTAAATTACTTTTGGTTTTGTAGCATTAACTGGCTTAGGTTTGTTATCATTATGAGTGTTTTATGCCCATCTGTGCTTTTAATTGTTTTCTTGAAAATAGTTAATATTGTTACCAAAAAAAATATTAAAAAAAGTTGCGGACCGTATAAGTTTCTGGGTCAAGAAGGACTTTCTAATTTCCAATAAACTAACCGGTTATTTAATGCTGTATCAAAATGCGAGTACCTACCTTTTATTGTCTTTTTTGTGGATCAGATCGCATTCCGGAAGCCTGTCACGACTGACTTATAGTACCTCCTTCGGAAGTGCCTGTGATACTTTACCAGGCGTGGATAAGCACAGGGGTGTGAATGTTTGTACAGATAAAAACTATTCATGATATTAATATTTCAAAATATATCCAATAATATAGTGTAGTTCATACCGGTATTCATAAAACGTTTTCAATATTAAATGACGCTAAATAGTATTTTTTTCATGTTTTATCATCAAAGCGCTTCCTGTATTAAATGGAGATTATATCGGGGCTTATATGTGCAATTTGTTTATATTGTAGGGCTTGATTTGTTGTTATTATGCTAAACTTCCCGCGACATTCCGAACAACCATCGTAGTTATGTAACTGCGACGTTATGTGCCCACATTCTGCTGATTCGACCACTCTTCGTTTTTACAGGTATAATTTCCAGCTTAGAGAACAGATGGACCACACGGCTTGCATCGATATTTGGCGTGTCAGATATCACTAGACTGGCGATATCTTCAACAGCAGAGGAGTTTGCAGACCGAGGAAAATATCCGTATTTTTACAGAGTTATTCCTGGAGATTCGAAACAACTCAAGGTAAAAGTGACAGAAGCTGGCGCAGCTCAATCCCAGATCCCACCAAAGACACCACGTGGGAAAAGACAACACAAAATTAGGCACCACCAATTACATCACTAGCGACAGACAGCTGAAAAGCTATTTCCCATGTAGGTGGTTACTGGGCTAGCCTTAACATCACAAACAATGTACCATTTACAGACAAATCAACAAGCAACACATAAAACACATTAAAGAACTAAACATTTATTAAACATTTGGCGTGTTACATACGCTCGTATGGATTATTAGGGACATAAGAAATCAAGTACACTCAATCAGAGACGGTTGTCCGACACAGGAGGAAATTTACTTTCTAATTTACTTTCTCACAAAATTATATGTCTTACCGCACCGCCAGTTATTGGATTAATTTACCCCGAAACGACTTAGATATGACGATGTTTCAAGACATGAGTGTTTTATTGTTGTTTTTTAAGAATTCCCCCTTTTTTATTTAATCCAATATACTAGGAACAAGAGAGCATAAAATGTTCTCGAATTTGGGTTAAACTTTCATAACTGTATTTTATGTATTATCCTTTCTGACATTTTTTCTTTTTTTTTTTTTTTTTTTTTTCTTTTCTTTTTTTTTTTTTTAATTTCCTGTTCAGTTTCAGCTAAATATGTAAGATAATGCTTTGCATTCAGCAGTATATGCCAAACGTTTTAAATCGTAATAGGCTAATACATTAATTCTCATTTCAACTGATTATATACGGCGCTATATATTGATATTTATGTTTTCTTTTACAGACTATGGTACTTCTCATTGAAAAACTCGGCTGGAAGAATATCGCGATTATTCACGAGAATTCTACATGCGAACAGCAAAATGCTCTTGACCTTCTTCAAGCAGTACACGATAAAGGAATTGCTGCTACAATAGACACAACTCAGTCTGAAAATGCGGAAAAACGCTGGCAGGACTGTTATAATATTTTCAGAGGTTTTTTGTCGACGAAATCAATACCGGACGTTGTAGTGTTCTTCGGACATCACCCTGTCGCAAGCACCATGTTCCGAGTTTTGAACCGTTCTGAGTTCAATGATCTATACTTAAAGGCGTTTATGTTCTCTGCCACAGTTGGTCTAGACGGCGATGTATTTTGGCAACAAACGTTTTCTGGTCGTGCAAAGGCACTGATTTTTTCACCACCATATACAAAGATAGAGTCTTTCGCCGACTATTGGAAATCCCTTTTTACAAATATGACTTGGTTTGAATCAGCAATGGAATCTCTGCCACTAATGAAGTATGTGTTTAAATATCATGCGCCAAAATCATGCGACCCTTCCGTTGATTTCTGTTTTGCTTTTACACCGGCCTATGCCTCAGAAGTGTTCCACTTCCAACCGTTATCCGTTCAGTATGGCATATTTGCCGCTCATGTAATGGTAAAGTTAATAAAGGATGTTTATGTTCGATTATGTCCAAAGAATCTATACTGCAAACTGATAAGTGAATTCCGACCTATCATGGTGCAAGAAATGAAAAATCTCACAGCTGATTTCGCAAAGGATTTCAATGTTCAAGTATTGCCACTGTCATCTTCAGGCTTTCGGCTCACGTATAGCAATTTACAGGAACCAATTGCTAGCTCTACTGATGAAGTTTATCAGGTGTACATCTTCCGGGATGATGCCGATACTAGTTCGAGAACACCCTCTCGCATAAAGGTGAGTGACTTAAGTACAAGGGGCGTTAATTTAATGTTGTCATTGGGGTACTACAGGGCTTGTTAATAATCCCATTCACATTTCGTTTACTTCAATCATTGGAAGTACTCTTCGTTGACGGAAACACACTTTTCAAGTCTCGAAATCCATTCTGTAAAGGCCGAGAAGTAGGAATTTACAGGTATACCCTGAAAACACTGGTAAATTGCACTACCAAGTGCACTTCGGGATTCAAAACGATGACCGGAAGGAGTTTTCTTTAGTAAAGGAAACAGGAAACAGTCGCAGAGATCAAGGTCTGGCGAATAAGGTGGATCAGAGGGCTGAACTATATTTTCCCCTTTCAAGAAGTCTTGAAAAAGAACACACTTGTAAGCAGATGCGTTATCATGGAAAAGACACAGACTTCTTAAACCGGTTGCAGGTCTACGTTTTTCATGGCGTGCCTTTACTTCTGAGTGTATATGACCGAACCAACTTGAACTTTATATAACTTTTGAAAGACAGAATGGATTCGACCGAAATTTCATCCTGTTATAGAGAATCACTCCCCGTGAAATCACCGCAGTTTCCACGTGCTTCTTACAGCCACGCGGTATGATGGGCCATTAGTGACACAATTGAATAAACGACCCTCGTATAACCCTTCCAAACGATGTTAGTGATTGATTTAATTAGTCTTAACTTAATCTTTCATCATTTTGTGTCCCTGTTATTCTAATAGGCATCATAAAGTTAGGTTTTCCCGCAATGATCTTATGTCAGAATTGGTGTAGATTTTTAAATAACGATCATATACAGCTAATGTTGAAGTAAGGGGACAAAGAATGGTTTTAAAATAATGATGTCACTTTGGCATATCTTAGTTTGAATATCAAATAAATAAGGTGTAACTGTTAAAAAATCAAAAGCTTTACTATCGCCTACCTTCACTGCTCAAAATAATTGAAGGCACACTGTTTCTAATTTCCAGAAGAAATCACTGGTATCAAATGGAGTAAGTGGTGGAATTTAAAAGAATAATGAGCAAACGAATGGCTTGGCAGTACATCATAGATGTACATACATCAGGGTTTAAGAATTTCTCTCCCTAAATTCCCATGGTCTATTCATCCTAAAATTGAATTATGCAAAAACAAAGGCTTTTTTACAAAAACAGGATAGAAGTGCTAAACGTCTAACGGACATTCGCACAGGCACCATTTACTGGACATTTACTGGACATTTACTGTCTTTTCATATAGTCAACATAAAAAAGTTATTTATACTTCAGCTCCTATGTACCTATCGACTTTTAAAAATGCCTAAGAGGGTTCCGATAAGGCTCATTTTCAGCCCACTAGCAAACGATTGTATTGCAACTGATGAATAGTCAAGAGTGTGTCATTTACAGTTAAACTATAATAGCCATGTAAAATTGGATTATGAAAGCGCATAAGATTAATCAGCATGAACAAGGGGAGTCTTACTATAAGCTATATTTCTCTTTCAAACATTATTGCAGTTATATATATCTTCCTGTATTAGATAAACAATTGCTTCGGTGAAATCTCCTGTCGATATCTGAAGTATCTCTTTCATAGGAACTGTCAATTTTCATTTATTTTGATACTTTGAATTCAATCTATTCTATTCTCTCTCTGGAACTGAAGGACGGATTTTTATCAAAATTATATGGTTGTACCTCACATTTGGGAGAGTACAAAACATAATTTATTTTTGACGACTTGACCTTTATTTCTCAGTCAGAGTATGACTATTCATTTTTAACACAAGTTATGCAATAAGCTGCCATTATCTCCTGAACTGTCATAAGTTCTAACCGAAGTGGCTGAAATAAAAAAAACTGCAATGTGTAAGGGCACTGGTTATGAATAAATGACCTTGACCCCATTTGTAAGGTCAAGCTTGTATCTTTGTCAAACAGCCAGTTTGCATCAGTTTGCTTACATTTGTTAAATAATATTGGATGACAAACGTATAATACGGATGACGCTGTCCGTAGTATAAAGGCCATCAACTGATTTAGAAGCTCAGTATCTAATAACGCGTTTTTAAAATTGTTATAAAGTTTGACTGATGTTTTTAATATGTTCAACCTGATTTTTATGGAGTTTTGGTTTAAAAGGCCTTGTTTCAAAGGCCAAACTTGAGTTCGAAGGGAAATGCACTTGGGTAGTTCCATGTGGGCAATACTGCACCACTGGGCTTCAATTAACACGTTATTGTTAGCTGCATCAGTATTTTCCTACTTTATTAGCTTGTCAGGGTGGTCTGAATAATTGAAAAAAATCGTTATGCATACAATGAAGTTATGGTCAGTCTGTGCACATGCAAGAAGGTGTTACGTACTGTAATCAGACCGCAAAGATCGGCAAGCTCTTTTTGTTTGCCTTGGAATTTGCTTTAATCGGTTTATTAACAAATGACTTGAAAGAAAAGAGTATGCCAAATCTAATTTGAAGCGTTTCAGAAACTGGAAAAAAATTATGCAGCAGAATTACAAAAGACTTGCGTTGCCCTGGAAAACATTCTACTGGTTCTAAATGTCTTAACAGATTGGTATCTATGAAAAATTTTCATGATGAAATGACCACTTCATTTAACATTCCATATATGACTTTAATCACCACGATAAAAGAAAAAAAGGATGCACTGATATTATTTTCTGATCAGACCAATCTTGTCCAGTATGTCCTGGACATTTGATAAGTCATTCATATATCACAGCTTTTTGCTACACGCATCATCTAGCTGGCAATGCTTATGCTATGTGTGTTAAAGATATAAAAAAATTATATTTTACTGTATTTTTTTTAGCGATGATGTTGTGTGCAGCCTTTTACTTTCTGTAATTCGTTTTCGGAGTTCTAATTTTCTTCGTTCTTGATATGAGAAATCAAATATATATATCTGAAATTATCTTTTGATATCAATCATTCGATAATGGACAAACAGAAAGACCATCAAATGATTTGTGGATATATCTACATAATATTCGATAAAGGTTCTGAATATCCAGTTTAATATCCCGTGGTTTGATATATCTATGTCTCTAAACTGATTTCATGCTACCCAATTTTCAGTCTGATATCCAAGAACAGATTAATAGTTACCACTGAATTTATTTAAGATATCCATTTATCAATGCTCTCCGCTCTTGTAGAAGCTCGTTTAGATTTTCATTTGACTTCACAAGAACTGGTGTTGTGCCGTGTGTCGGCCGTAAAACAGTTCCCGTACATCTTCCATTGTATAGATCATATTTTACAGTTGTCCTTTGAGAGCAGAGGATATATTCTGAGAGATCAAAAATTTTAATTGGTTTAGACTCTTATTTTAGTCCATTGCCTTTTATTAAATTGGACTCCTTTTTGATAAGAATCAGTCTTTGGACTGACGGTCTTAGTACAATAAAGAAATTGCAGTATGTTTTCTCTGGGCTTTCTCCGGCTTTCGTCACCAGATCATGTCAGGGCTACTGATGATACCTGGGTAGCCGAAACTTCGAAGTATGGCTCATGTTCCTCTTTTAAATGTGCTCTCTACTCTTGTAAGGAACTCTTTTAAATTTTAATACATTCTTCTACGAGTAATATTGGATATCCAGAATCATACTGCAAGTTATTTATCTAAAAATCAATAAATAAATATACAATGTAGTCTCTTACTATGATATCATGAATTCGAATAATTTATTGTAAATATCCTTTCATTTGTTAAATGTGTTTTTCTGACGCTTTTAATGTAATAAACTACCTCATTGCAGTATACCTATGATTCCATTTCTGTCTCCATTAACTACGTATAAAAGTATAACTAAACCAACATGAAAACTGGATAAACGTTAATCGAATTAGATTTAAATGCATTTTTTTATATTTATAGAAAGAAAATTATTACAACGGCTTCCCACAGGAAAATTTATTTAGAGCTAAATGGAGGATATGGTATCATGGAAGGTCTGGCAAGCTATTTTGGAAGATTTTGCCGATATTACAGTCAGCAGAATTTCATTTGGCATATAACATTGCATTTTTACCAAACAAGATCTTCAAATGATCTGTTACTTTATCTGGAACTTCTTCTGTAACAGCAACTGGTGATCTAATTAGTAGCCAGAAGGTTTTCTCTTTGATTGATATTGTACCAATTAGAAGTAATAGTCAGCCAAGTAACTGACACTATTATAAGGATAATAACAATAATCATATACACATGATCCCCCTAATTTGGCTGTTATGTGCAGTATTTCTGAGACAACAACAAGAGGCTAGCTGAACAAGGACTACCTGTATTTGCCTAAAGCTGGCTATGATATAGCTACTAAGGAAAGGCACATTGAAGTATGATAAGCCTTTACAAAATTCACTTCGGTCTGATATCATTATAATACAGGAGGTAATGTGTAAACAATGAATAACACTTGGCATAATCTGCAGTTTATAAGTCTCACTGAAACACTGAAATTAGGGTCAAGGACACCAAAACTTTATAGACATTTTGGATTTTCTCAAAGGTGAAACCATATTTTAGCCTGATGGGAGACCGCACTTTGGTTCTCTAGATAGGGAAGAATAAAGACAATTGAAAGTATCAAAATAAGTAGAATTTCATCTGACAGTTTCTCGCACCAAGACACGGCAGACATAACAGTTTACTTTGAAAGAATGAAATTAAAAAGGAAATTTACCTAAGCTATTGTTTGGATTAATAAAGGAAGACCTGTTTGACAGTCTTCAAATTTGACTTGTAAATTGGGCCATGGACTTGCACAGAAAAGAATTTGACCCGATCTTCCTGAGATCCAGTACTTCTTTCCACTTAACATATGCTAGGGTTGAATTTTCAATTCTAGGCCACACTCGACTAAAGGAGTAAGGTAACGAAGTATGCAAAAATCTTAAAATTTCAAGCATGGGATATCAGTCTTTACATAATTTTACATAATCGAAGATTAACTTTTATAAATCATACGAATTTTGACGCTCTCTCCTTTCTCGAATATGTGCGAGTGCCATAAAGTAGCCTAGAGTAACAGAATTTCGGATTTTCGCATATTTTCCTATGGTTGACCAAATAATATATAAAGAGTGCAAGCTTCAGTAATCATAATTTTTCGACAGCTATTGCTGCTCAGGGTACCAAATCATATGACTATAGGAGAACAATTAAAACTCTTTATTTGAACAAAAAACGAACACTCAGCAAAAGCGTAAAGTCAAAATCGGCGGTTTGCTAGACGACACAAATTTGCTAACCACGCACCTGTAAATGTCATTATAGAAAGAGAGACTTTTCGTAAATCTCAGTAATGAAAGAGAAAATTTTCGCATAGGGTAAGCTTACATCGGCAGGTTGCTTTGCAGTTCAGTGTTACAGCGGCTGTTTACCTGCCAGATCTACCCCAGTGTAGATTTAACCATAATGTAGAATGTTCTATTTCGAATTAGAAGTTGAAAAGCCTGGGGGTTTTTTGTGTGTTTTTTTTATTATTTATTTTTTTATGCAGCCGACACAACAGCAGAGATACGCGTGAAACCCGGAAGTGTCTAATATAGAAAGGGGGAAGGTATCATACCGAGTAATAGAATCATTATTATAAAAAAAACCAACACTGTCATTTCAAGTTTCCTCTTATTCGGATGTGGACCCGACACATATTGCTCTGATGTACACTGGTTTTTATTCACAAGTACTTTTTGCTGCTTTTAGCGCCCTAGTCCCGGAAAAAAACTCATGCCTTCGATATTACCGACAAAACTGGACGATTCGCAGCAAACACTATTTTTACAGGAATTTGTGCACCCCCATTTATAAGAAGTTGTCATATATTTTAACGTTTTGTACCGGATCACTTATTTTTTTGTGTGTTTCATCAGCAGTTGCCCAGAAAAGAAACCCATTTTCTAATTGTTGAATTTGAGAGGAATCATTAATTGTCATATAGTTTACGAACAAGATGCTGCAGTTCCGAGCGCATGCATATGATTTAACAATCGTGTTTGTACAATTGTTAGCTTGGTGACTTGCGATTCTACATCCTTTCCAATAGTATTTCGGTCATATCGGAACGATGGGAGGGTGACAATGAAAAGCTGTATGAAGCGCCCTGTACGACTGAAAACCACGAGCAGGAGAATCCAGTTCGAACTGCTAGCTTAGCACAAAAGTGCTTATCCCACTGAGCTATTGGTGATCCTGTTTGTACACTGAGCCACTTTAGTTACGCACCACTTTTTCAATGCCCATATTTGTAGCCCATAACTGCTTACAATAAAATTTCATAGCAGGACACAATCAGGAAACAATCATTTATAACTTACCTAATTGATGACAGTCAAAATTTTGCAAAATCGCTGGAGTGAAACCACACACTTTACTGAGAGCTTATTTTGGCAATAATGCACGGGCAGCATAATCGGCCGTTCTTTTCGTTTGGAATTAGCTTTGAACATCGTCTTTGGGAATAGTTGCCTTAGAAAACACCTAAGGTCTATCTCAATTGGTGAGCCATATTTATTATGGCAGATTTGCAGCATGCGCTCACTTTTTAAAATTATTTTACTTTTGACGTCATTTTAACGTCAGTTTTGATCACCAATATTTTGTATCATTTATGGTGATGGCCGTAATGCCGTTAATGACATCAAAGGCAATAAAACTAAAACAAAATTCAAGATTGATCCATTTCTGAACTCCTAGGGTACCGACGTCAAGACTTACAAAGTCATAACATACCATTCCCAACTAGGTTTGCATGAAAATTAATAAAGAACATGTGTTTGTTTACATCGAAGTTATTGAAGAAGTATTTCGATCACATATTTGCAAAACAACATCAACTGTCACAGTGACTTTTGAAAACAAGAAAAATAAACTTGCGTTTTCAACATGTCACCGCAAAGTAAACAGCGGTTATTGATAATGAAAAGAAAGATAATTTTCACAGCAATATAGTGGCCTTTCATATCATTGAAAGTAAAATGTTCCAACAGAAACTATGCGAAAAAAATAGTGCTACAAATATCCCATCGCGGTGTATACTCAGGTTATGTTGGTAGCGTTGCAAATTCTAATTTGGTTATTACCGCTCTTTTTCGTTCGACCACCCTTTTGTTCCGTTTTTTACAGAACATTTGCACAAATAAGTGTTTTCTTAGCTTGTAGTTTTGAATTGAATTAGAAATCAATTGTTTATTTACAATTCAAGGTTTCATAAGTGGTGCGTAAACAACGTGGCTCAGTGTATAATATGATATATATTTCGACGTTTTTCTATGTATGAACAGCTTTTTTTATATTGCGGTTAACGCCGAATTCCGCCTGAAAATGACATATGAAAGAATATCATCTCAAGTTTTCTTGTTAATTTTTTATTCTTTTATTCCCCCCCCCCCCCCCCCCACTCCCACTGCCCCTGCGGCTACGGGAAACCTTCACCATATTAAGCGCTCCCGAGGGTGGGAACACTTTTACTCTACCTCGGCAAGAGCGGTAGCATAGTGCGAAACTGAAATTGCTTCTCGACAAGTATTAACGTCATAAATAATAAAATACATGGCGTGGGGTAGGGTATGTTTATGACGTCACAAACGCGCAAAAAAGCATGTCAGATTTTATCAAAGGCTATTTCAGTCATAGGAAACTTACCTTATAGTCAACTTTTATCAATATCTGAGACAAAGCCAGTTTTGAATGTTAAAGAACCTATTCCATAGTTTGTTCGGAAAATTTGGCAGGTGCTGCTATATTGCTCATGGGAAAAGTCTGGAGATTTTGAGCTGAGTGTAATAAGATTGAAGTCTAGTTCCAAAATTCAAGTAGTCAGACAATCGTTTACTTGAAATTTCTATTTGTGATTCACCACATAAATGTTATTTTCAAATTACATCAATTTCGGACATACACTGTAAATACCATCCCGCAGAACGAAAGCACAAGAAGAAGAAATGTAGTGAGGAGCTACAACCTCGTTACAGAAGTACCTGCTTTGAAACGTCGGCACTAAATTATTGGTGAGCGTGGAGGGGGGGGGGGGGGGCATAAACCAAGTTTTACGGCAACCCAACTCTCGTCCTTCCGTGTCCAATCAAAAAAGTAGTAGGTATAGCAGTTTATTTTCACGTTTTAGATTGCGGAAGGAAAATCTTGCGTTTAAACAGCAGCATCTGTAGCTCCACAGAAAACACACATGATATATATTTTTTTCATTATGTACAACGTACATAATTGAGCCTAGACACGACAAAACCAAAAAAGTGGCATGTGCGCCTAGCGAAGACTCAGATCAGTTTGGGCATTCACCCAGTCTGCTCAGAGTCTTCGCTGCCCGCATGGAGGTAGCTTAGACCCTTGGCTACCCTTTTTTTAGGAACCAGTCTGATCAGACCGGGCGGATAACCAGGTTGACCTGAGTCTACGCTGGGGGAACAAACACTATGTCTCGTTGTTTTCTCGTGTCGGGGCTTATATCATCTTGATTGTGCTGTATCACTTAAGCCACTTCATTAACCTCGTTATTGATATGTGTTCTGTTTTTATTTTAGGTCGGAGACTTGTCGTACAGTGAAGAACTTTCGCTTGATATCAGTGCACTCAAAGCCTATGGTTTCGAAATTAACTCTGCCAAAGAAAGCAATGACAGCAATGAAATCAAAACTGGAAACGGCGAAGAGAAAAAAAACAATGGGGATGCCAGGTAGTTCAATAATGAGCATTATATCAGTCAGACATAATTAAGCATCGCCCTAATTAGTTGAAAGTTAAGTTTCATATTCAACAAATCGGCATATTTGATATGAATTAAATGAAATTTCAAATATTTCAGTTCTTTGGATAATGAAGAATATTTAGACAGAATGTTGATGCAAAGGTATAGATATTCCTCTGATAACGTTATTTGAAACATAGTTCCTTCTATGGCGAAGCTCACCTGGTGATGCTTAACTTATGTCTGACTGTATATAAATAATAATTCTCTAGTTTTGTTAGCTCACGGAAACAAAAAAAATTTAATTAGATTAGTTTACGTCAGTTGCCGACCGATCCTTGTAGACACCCCAGTGAGCTAGCCAGATTATTTACAACGTCTGTACAACGTTTCCATACGTCATGGACGGTGTCTCGTCGTAACGTAGACGTTATCTCAATATTGTGTGTTCATTTGGCTGATTCAAATTATGTTCTATTCAACACTTCACGAGAAATAGTCTCAATTTTCACATAAAGCATGAGGCCAACATTTTCCATTAATTGATCTATGGGATTTTTATCCATTTTTTCAAAGGGGGGAGGTGGAGGTCTCTCTCTGTCTCTCTGTCTCTCTCTCTCTCTCTCTGTCTGGCCTGTTTGTTCAGATCTTGGTCACATAACCAAATGAGCTGCCATGCCCATATATGGTAAACACAATTTAGAAATATTCTTCTCCAGAACCGACTGTCAGTGACCTTTAAACTTTGTATTCTTCGTCGGGCATGCAACTTAGAACAGTGCCATGACCTTGACGTAGTTAGTGATAAGGTCTACTTTGATCGTCATGATTTTATATGGAAAATGCTTAAGCAGTGGATTTCTCAGAAAGTATGAACATGTAACTCTGTGGCATTATACTTGGTATATATGTTGAACAAATTAGTAGATGTAGATATATGTGTTGTCAAAGGCCGAGGCCATTATTTGACCTGTGTCCAAGGTCACTGAGATTCCGTAGTCCGTCACAATTTGCAAACATCATCTTCTCTGAAGCCACTGGGCTGATTAAAGCCATATTTCATATGGAGCCGCCCAGGGTCAGGGAAACGGAAACGTATACACATTATCTTGGTTACATGACGAAGGTGGCCACCATGTCTTTAAAATCTTTTTCTCTAGAACCGAAAAGCCAATGACCTTGAAATTTGTATGTCTTTTCAGAAACGCAAGCCCTACAGTTTGTTCAATGATTACCCTGCGTTAACCCTGACCTAGTATATGGCAAGCTCATCTTTGGTTCGTTATGTTTTAGTATGGGAAAAAGCTTAAACAGTAGTTACCCCAGAAACTGTATGAGTTTATGATATAATACTCGGTTAGCTAAATGAGCTGATGAAGATATATGTTGCCAAAGGTGATATCAGCCTCAACAAAAACTAATGTGTTCAGTGCTAATCATTTTATTACTTTAACTGTTTTGCCAATTTGAATTGCTATTGACTGCTTATTGGGAAAAATGAAAATTGATTATAACTGCCTTTGTAGTGGTGATGTAATGACGGATCTTTTTGAAAAAAAAATATTCCTGAGAAAGTCTGCAACCAGGCATGGTTTTGATAGCAGCTTATGGTTTAACTTGTATCTAAAGTACCTGTTTATGAGCTTTGTTCTCAGGTGAGCGAGACAGGGTTTCGTCACCATCTTGTTTTTTCACTATTAACATTATTTTTAAAGGATTATTTTGCTGACAGACTGGATATTTGTGTAGATCCAGTTGCACTATTAGAAAGGATGTCTTGGTCAATTTGCCGTATTGAAGGGCATTGCGAGGCAAAGTAAACACAAAATAGCAAAGTATATAAACCTGTCTTTGAGCATAAAACGTTAATCTTCAGTCATAATTTCAAATTACAAACCCTTGGTTTATTTCAAGTGTAGACAGGTCATACTGAACCTTGCCAGTGGGTTAAATACTATTTTAGTGAGTTGAACTTGAACAATGTAAGAGTTATGGCTGACATCACAAATGTGCGTGATGGAAAACCGTAAGTCCCCAGACTGCTGACTGTTTTGATATATGGTTTGTTATGTTACGGCTAGGCCTTACATTGTAAAATTGAAAATATGTGAAAATAGATGTTTAATGGTTTGCGTATCATTTGTACTTATTGGCAGGAGTTGGTGCTTTTTGTAAGCCTGCTATGTGGGCGGTGTTTTTTCGGGGGGGGGGGGGGGGGGGGGGGAGGGGTTGTCGACCACAAACAGCTTAAGCACATTCCCCCCCCCCCTCCCCCAAGTACTTTAGAGATTATAAAAATACTATTTGTGTGGGAAGACAAGTTTCCCGTAGCCTTGTGGACATAGTGGCAGTATGTCGTTTGAAACCCTCGGCGTCACATAATACTTCATAGAAATAGTGGGGTCCAATCCTCTCCTTTTGCCGCTTTTTAACCTTTCCTGATTAAAATTAGATATTCAATAAGTGTTGGGTAGACAGATAATGTATTTCGGTCATTGGCCTGATGGGATCTGAACCCACGACATTCTACACTCACGTCAGATGCTCCTTCCTCTGAATTATGTCTTTTGATACCAGTTCTTGTACCTCGACTAAATCGTTCGCATGCAGACGGAAGCAACTATTGCAGCTCAAAATAATTTTATGGGCCACTATTTTGTTTTTGAATTGTACAGGTAAGATGACTGAAAAGATTCGATGTAATCTACTTCGTTTATTGCTGCTTTAAGGTATAAGTTTGCTATGCATATTAGTCATTACAAGTAAAAATGCAGCATTAAGCGTTATTATAAGAGGTCTGTACGTTACTGTTTAAGCATAAAAACTGAGGCCTGTGCACTATTGTCTTCTGAATGTTAACCAATTGTCACACACTAGGTTTTCCTAATATTCCATTGTATTGTTATTTTTTCAGTGAGGATTCCAAACTCTTCATTAATATTGGTATCCTAATTGGTCTAGCTCTACTTGGTTTATCATGTGCCGTAGCAGTGTTTGTGTGTAAGAAAAGGAAGAAGGTTTTGACTGGTATGTTCATTGTAATTATTTGGCGCTCCTGAACAACGCTTCCGCAAAGCTTTGAGAATGAGCAGACTCCGTATTCCGTCGAAGCCTACCGTCGTCCTTTTGTTATCCTTGTCATTGTCAGTCATTGCACTTTCAAAAATTTGTCTCTAAACTCCAAATACTATTTCATGTGAAACAATTTATGATTATGGGAACAAAATTTTATGGTAGTGGCCACGGTCCGTGATCCCAGATTAGATTATTCTATTTTACTAAAATATCTTCGTAGAACTGCTAGTATCCATGTTGGGAGGATCAGACACACATCCACATGTGGGCACGCGTCGAACCATGTTCACACCCACGGTGGGTTACCATAACGGTTGCTGACGGATCAAATATGTGTTACCCGTGGCTGACGGATTCGGTATCGGTCACTTTTGGGTTATTTTTGGCATTTCGAGGTAAGCACTTGTCTTTTCTTCAAAATTCAGACAAAAACGAAAAACTTTAGCTTAAAAGAGAAAAGGGCATGGAAGTCTACATTTTCTACTCTCTAAAATTATTCCTGTATACGTCGATGATCATTGATGAGTAGACAGCCTGAGAAAATATGCTCTAGGACCCAAGAATGAAATATGACATTTAAACCATCAATATGTTTATGTGTTCTTCTTTTCAGCAGATTGATTCAATGATCCCAAATACAAGACGATTTTTTAAACGCATAAAAGAGTTTAAAAGATAGGAAATGTATATCTCTTTGAACATAATTGAATAAAGCCAGAAAAATAGCGTTATTCCCTAACTGCATAGTCTCTGTAATAATCATGATTTTTTCTCCATGAAAATATGATCTTTTACAAATTCCGAATAATGCAAAGGTGAAACATAATAAAATGACCTCTTTGTATTGCCGAAAGACGACTTGACTATTTATCATTCTTTAAAAAGTATACAAAAATATCCTTCGCATTAAGCAAACAGTCCATCGATGCTGTTCGAAATGAACACCTTGAGCGATATTTCACAGATTTTATGGACCTTCTGCGCATACACAACGTGGTCAAATGTCTGACGGGTTTCGTGCACACCATATTACATCAACTAACCTTTTCTTTTCTGAATTACCCACGCATGAATGGTGGGGCTCCATTCTTATATCTTGAAAATAATTCGAAAGTGACCGATACCGAATCCGTCAGCCACGGTAAACGCATATTTGATCCGTCAGCAACCGTTATGGCTACCAACCGTGACACCATGAGACGAGAGTATGTAACTGAAGCGCAAACATTGTGATTTGCTGTTGCACGTGGAAAGAATGCAGTATCTACATGTACGTACACATTGTCGGTATTCAAGTGTTCCTTCACTTATTTGTTCTACACCAAATTATTGCACCCTCAATAAAAATATATCAAGCAAAATTTCAGGGCTGATCAGTGAAAGCAATTAAAATATTGGCATTCAAAAAGTGTTTTGGAGTATTTTTTGTGCACACGTGAAACTTAAAACCAGACCCAATTTTGTCTAATAAAATTTGCGAGAATTGTCATGACCCTATATCTATTTGCTTCAAGTAGGCCTTCAGTTGTCATCGGTTTTTAAAAGACCAATTAGGACTAAAAGGGGGCGGAATATCAAAGACAATTGTAAGTTTTCATTTTTTGAAGTTCCCTTTGTAATTCTATTATCATGTACTCGAACGCCAAAATAATCCATATTTTTTCTTTCTTGGTGTTTTTATGCCAACATAGAAATCTACTAACAATGACCAAACAGGGAAGGCATTATCAATGCATGCACTACACTTTATTTCAAAATTATTGAAATTTTGTTTGTTTATTCATCGTAACGACAGCGTACATGTAATGAACCAAGGGGTGAAACTCAAAGATCGCAAATTTTGATCAGTTAACTCATTGTCTAAGGCCGAGTTGCAATTGGTTCCGAAACTGATGCCCTTTTTATCTAGCATGCTAAAATGGCTCAGTGACAGAATTTTCAGCATTGCTAGCTCGATACAAACAAAGTTTTATCGTTTTAAGCAAATGCCGGAAAGTAAGCAATTTTGCGACAGCAAATGAAAATTTCAAGTGGGCCAAGAACAGGCACATCTTATACCAAAATTTGTTTTAAACGGGTCTATTGCACATAGCCTTACTCGTTTTGAATTAAAAATGCTAGACTTTCTTACAATTTGTTGATTGTGACAGACTTAAACAAACTTCAAAAACTTTGAAAAATGCATTTTTGCATGTTAAAGTTAACTGTATAAGTGTCTATTTTTCTACATTTACACCGTTTTCCAATTGTTTACATCATGCTGAACTCATGTTCCGCAGAATCGTTCAGTTTGAATGTTTGACACAGTAAGCAAGAATTTTGTGACTTTGGCCTTTCTGACCAAACGATCTGCGTGAATTTTTGGAGTTTTACTTTTTGACAGGAATATGCTACAAAACCAAAGGACACTTATAAGCAAATTCATGTACTAAGTAGATAGTAATTGTGGTGCAAAACTAGACAGTAATAATGCGTTTGTTTTGCTGTCGAGTATATACATATATATTGAGCCTACGAGATATACTTTTCAGAATAATACGAATTCCGTATTGGCCAGTTTTTACTTAAAAGATCAAAATTGTGTTAAACTGTTGTGCAAGCATTAAATATATAATATACGAAAATGGACCATGACATTTGGATGCCACACATTTTGCCTACC
Organism: Ctena decussata; assembly: GCA_963989385.1. Classification (NCBI taxonomy): domain Eukaryota; kingdom Metazoa; phylum Mollusca; class Bivalvia; order Lucinida; family Lucinidae; genus Ctena; species Ctena decussata. Next base: position 34,078,413 of record OZ022499.1, on the reverse strand, counting down.
CACTTCGATGTTATTTATAACATTTGTTTTTTTATCATCAGTGACATAGGGTCATGTTATTATAGGCTAGCTGTACACCTTTCTGGCCATGTTAAAGCTTTGTGTGACTTCGTAAAACATTCCTATGTAAAACTTCGATTTGATTGTGAGTTTCACTTCAAAAGCAAATGGTATATACCTATAGATGCATGTCTAAGGGAGATAATTTTGTTGCCTTTCATAACTTTGTTGCCTTTCTCGGTTTGTACAAAATAAACTTATTCGAAATACAATTTTACGTAGAATAAAATAAACTCAAAATCTCAATTTGTTCAGAAATGAACAACATACCATTATTTGACAATATGAATCATTCCCTTAACATATTATATCAATGCTTGTTCTGATATCACCATACAACTCATTTTCTGCCCTTTAAAAGTGAGAAGGAAGGTTCTCAGGACATGACGCAATTCAATCCCAGATCCCACCCAAGACATCTTATGGAAAAAGACAACATTTTATTAGTCACCACCAAGGACATCACCAGCGGCAGCCATGGGAGCAGCCATTACCCATGTAGGTGGTCATCGGGCTAGCCTTAACAGAACAAACAATATATCAAAAACAAAAATTATAATAAACAACACATAAAACAACGAAGAATAACCAAAACAGAAATGCCGCCTTGGGACGGCCATTAATGAACATACTGGGGGCGGGGTTCTAAACCGATTTGCAGTTGCGACCAACCCTCGCCCTTGTTTCTGCTTTGATTCTTAGACACTTAGGATGTTCAGTTTGCTCATTAATGTAATATCTCAGAAACATAGAAATCGAACTTAAAGCTAAGACAAAAAAACATGAAAACTCACAGAAATAGCAACACTCACACTCCGGAGCAAGAGAAAATAACCAGTTAAACCACAGTGGGCCCAATGTATTTCATTTCTGTTCAAAATAAGTATCTGCTTTCTTTCGTTAGTTTCAGATATTTAGTCTCTGCTTTCTTTCGTTAGTTTCAGACAGTTAGTATCTGCTTTCTTTCGTTAGTTTCAGATAGTTAGTATCTGCTTTCTTTCGTTAGTTTCAGATAGTAAGCATCTGCTTTCTTTCGTTAGTTTCAGATAGTTAGTACCTGCTTCCTTTCGTCCAGGTGAAGCGACAGCAAGCTCATGGCTTCCTATTTGACAAGCCCATGTATCTGAGTAGGTTAAGTGCTGGCCTGTCTGTTTAAATTCATTTGAAAAAAATAAAAATGATAATGATCTGAAAATAAAAAAGTGCGTACTATAAATACTCATGTAAATCTGCTCATATGCGCAAACTGATCAGAGTCTTTACTACGCAGTTTTAAGATTTCAAAGGGTTCATATATCCTTTTAGCCTAGGTCCAGTCGTTAATATTACTTTATTCCTTTTCCAATAAAGAATGGATAATATAAATATTAATAACATTTTGCAAATGTTGACTTTTTGACAATAAAATACAATATATATATATATATATATATATATAGAGAGAGAGAGAGAGAGAGAGAGAGAGAGGAAGGGTATAAAATATACCCGGAACGATAGATAAATAAATAAAATAAGGTTTGACGTTACATGTTTAGATTTATTAAAATAAAACTATGCAAAAAAATAACAGAGAAATGCACGATGCAGGGATTTAGATAAACAAATAGAAATTGACGCACAAAAATCGGTCGCTATGCAACAGTCCTGACGAGCTGAGCGAAACGCGTTGACACTTTTCTGCATAGTTTTATTTTAATAAATCTAAACATGTAACGTCAAACCTTATTTTATTTATATATATATACTGAAACCCAGGCTAAGATCCTATATGAGAAGCAAGGGTTATTCATTAGTACAACTGATCAGATGGCACAAATTGCACATGCTGATCTGTATCTCCAATATTTGCACATGCCATAACGTTTCCAGCGACTATGATAATTATTATTCTCTATAACCACCGATTTTCCCACAGATGTCCCATGTGCATGCATTTGATATTTCGCCATACAGTATACACTGGGCGCTCAGCGTTCAGTTTCAATGTAATTATCTACTCTACTCAACGTCATGACGATTCAAGTTTGGTTCAGTATTTTGTGCATTCTTGGATATGTAATTATATATTGTCGCCATATACGTTTACATATTGTTGTCATGTACTAAGCGTAGTTTGAGGAAATAAATATGTATCTTATTTGCAACTTAGCGTGTTTCTCATACCATTTATTCTACTTAGGTGAACCCAATAGATGATATTATAAAACAATGACCTCTAAATGATAGACCGGCCACAACTACATGCATTTTAGCCATTTATCAGTTACTCAACATGATTAAAAAGAAAGCTGTAGCAATTTTTTCGGGTGTCCATTTTTCGTGTATCTGGGGTAAATGATAATAATAAATACGTCACAATAAAGCATTTCTTTGGGGTCTCCGACGAGGCTCATAAGTAAAATAATACTTATCATAATAATACTTATAATATTAATGAAATAACTGCAAATTATTTTTATTATTTATGCTATCGTGCAGATAACATAAAATAAAATTACTGAGACTAAATAAATCAATTATATATATTTAAAAAGAAAAAAAAAGATTTACGAGCAAACAAGCTTGCAGAGCAATGCCCGTAATTGTTTACATGTTTTTTATTTACCTGTGTTTTTAACAGGTACCTATGTCCCTCTATCTGAGAGATACAACTGCGCTCGCTGCAGACAGGTTCCTTACCTGTACGACTGACCGATAGCTGACCCGGAATATCGTCTAGGAGAGTTTCGCATGTATAAAACCGCAGACTACACAGAAATCAAACATCCGCAGAAATTATCCGTTATACAGTAATTAAATTGCAGATAACAAATGCCTTTAAAAATGCCTTCAAACGATTGTTTTTTACAATTTTTCACACGACAACGTATGATTTGTAATAGGCCCGACAAGAGCAAACTGTCTTAGAGTAGACGAGAACTATGAAAAAGCACTAGAAGCTGGCGTTGGCAGTCCGACTAGGTATGAGGTATGCTTTCTCGCCATATAAAGAAGCATACGGTTTGCTCCTGCTATAACTACCTATGCCCTGATAGGAATTTGCATCTGCACGCTATAACTACCTATGCCCTGATAGGACTTTGCATCTGCACGCTATAACTACCTATGCCCTTATAGGAATATACATCTGCACGCTATAACTACCTATGTCCTGATAGGAGTTTGCATCTGCGCGCTATAACTACCTATGTCCTGATAGGAGTTTGCATCTGCACAGTCTGTTTTAGTATAAGATATGCTTGAAGACACATTTTCTCACGCCGTGACTCTTTTCATCGTTTCAGATGAGACATACATGTACATCACTCCAACGGCAGACACTCCTACTGCGTCAGTTAGTTCAAACGATCGCATTTCAATATTGCCTTGCGGATCGAGAAATCTGGAGATGTATGCCGTCGATCATTATGATAATATAGGTGGCCCTTTAGCCGAGGACCCGGACAACCAGCTACAAACTGAAACAAGTGATGGATTCCGTGAGCAGTTTCATGTTTCTTCTGGAGCACCAACCAGCCAGCAGAGCCACCAGATGAAACATGATAATGGGGTCAAATCTACACCGTACATCAGAAAGTGTACTCCAAGATTACACGATTCTCTGTAAATAGTAGGCACGTTTGGTATACCTGAGAAATACCTAGGTATTCCTATTCGATGTTTTTCACATATGAGCCGCGACGTGACAAAACCAACAATGTGGTCGTGCGTCCAGCGCAGACTCAGATCAGCCTGGGCATCCGCCCAGTCTGATCAGAGTCTTCGCTGTCCGCATGAAGGTAGCTTTGTCCCTTGGCTACCCTTTGACCGCTTAGCAAAGAGTCTGATCAGACTGGGCGGATACACAGGCTGATCTGAGTCTGGGCTGGGTGCACAACCACTTTGTTGGTTTTCTCGCGTCGCGGCTCATATCTTCTAGAAGCCCAAGAAATACCTGGGTATTGCTTTGGTTTACCCAAGTAATAATGCCGAATATGCCATACGTTTTACCAGAAGAACATTTGTCTTGATTTATAACAATACGCTGAGAATGTGAATTTCAGCTTTCTTAGTTGTCTGTCCGTATTAGGAAGAATAACTTTGTATCTTCCGTGTTTATTCCCTTTTAGCTTCTTTTAGAAATTTTACAGGAACATACAGACATGAAATTTGATATACTTGACACAGAACTTTACCTTTCGGAAAAAGCAAATAGGCAGGGGGAGAATGGGCGGTGGCGCGGGTAGGATTCACACTAATCCAACCCAAATTAATTGCGACAAAAGACCATTTTCCGGTCATTTTTTGACACTTTAAATGCATAAACGGTTTGCTTCTCATATACATATATGTCTGAAGCCTCGACAGTAGAGTTCGATGTCAAAGAATAGTTTATCAACTAAATAATACTAATTCTTGTTCTTACCTGACAGCATTCTTAATAAGCAGTATTTGTCTGCGTTACAGTGCCAGTGCTAGGGGTGTGGGCAGTGTTGCTTCACTTTATTACTGCTCATGAACAGACTCAGTTAAACCGAGTCTGATATTTTCGTTAGTCCGATGCATTTCTTGCTTTTCAGAATTCATGTTCACTGCAGCTAGTGTTATGTGCCAGTTTGTGGCCGTAAAATGCTCCCTCATATTTTATTATGGTGTAGATTATATTTTCTTGTTCTTTTGGATCATTGGCTCATCCCGAGTCAGACTGAAACTGGAAAGCTGCTGCAGCTAATTATTTTTATTACGCAGCGATTCGTACTCCTTTAGAATTCTTAGTATGTATCAGTCATCTATGGTTCTAGACTACATTTTGTTTTACAGGTGTCTCAATGTTGATGAGTCAAAATTTTATGACATCACTTATATAGGCAGAAAATCACGTTCATTTACGCACAAAATGTGGAAGGACTTCAGATCCAAGTCGGCAAAGTTTCACATGCTTAGAACAGGCATAATCATAATCGGTAACATTCTATCGTCATTTGGGTCCAAAAAGGTTAATTTAATCGTAACGTTTAAGGTAGTCCAGTACTGATTCACTCTGTTTTGCATTTGTCCGAACACAACAGTTATTTTTCGCTCAACCTTCGGGGAGCTTACCACTAAATATTCATGAACCGCCTCTTTGGGGGAGAAGCTTCAGCCAGTAAGAGAATGGTTAGAATGGCCACCATTAGTCAGGTAACTAATGTCAACAACCGTTAAGGTAGTTGGATACTAAATAAGAATATTGGTCGGGCATTCAAACCACTTTACCAGTCTAATAACCCACAGGGCTATAAAACTTTTGGATAAGAAAAAGATATTTTTACCGTTTCGTTTTCAAAAAAAACAATCAAGATTTTGTACTTCTACGTATTTTTTACACAGTTTCTATATAAATTCATATTTCTAGCATATGACTGCACATTCATTTCTGCGATTCATATAATTTTTAATATAGGACCTTTATAAAAACCGGTAAAACAATGCTTTTGTCTTGATAAAAATATTTTTTTTACATTTTTTAAAAATGTAAGAAAATTAAATTTCAGAAAAAGAAATAGAAAGAATATATTTGATCGATTGGGCATGCTTATGCATATTTTCAGTAAAACTTACATTGTATATTACAGAATAAGACAAAAATACATTTTTTTACCGTTTCGTTTCCTGGCAAAACAATATTAAAGTTCAATAATATCCCCAAAATCTTAGAAACTCAAATAAACAGACAACCCCCATTCCGCACCTGCTGCAACCAAAGCGGGCCCTTCAAGCGGCCCTACTGTTAATTCCCCTGTTATTTCGATTCTGCCATAAAGTAATGCCATCAAAAATGTGCAGACGGAATACCAAATAAGAAATGTTCCTAAGGAGCAGTTCGATCTCATCAGTTTCCACTATTTGTACAAACCTATCTTCCCAGAAACTTGAGATCTTCACGGTAGTTAGTGTCATCTGTATAGGAAGCTTATCACCCATTATTTTACAAAGGCAACAGAAATAATCTAGTCACTAGCAAACTCGAAATTAATACCGCAGTTTTGAAGAATGACTCTAGCCGATGGTTTAAAGAAGAAAAAAAGCACATGTTCCCCTGCTCTGGAGACCGCTATTTTAACTAGAACACGTAACCCCAGCGAGTGCAGCGAATTGGCGAGACATTTTAGTACTGGGTAAAGGAATAAAACTATCCGATACTTCAGTGGTTTACAGCAAAAAAAATCAATGTTCCATCTAATATTTTCACAGGTCTGTTATTCTATTTAACGGTTGTTTACATTAGATACCTGACTAATGATGACCATTCTAACCATTCTCTTATTGACGAAAGCTTCTACCCCAAAGAGGCGGTGCATGAGTATTTAATGGTCAGCTACCCCAAGGTTGAACGAACATTAACGTTTTTTTTTTTTTTTTGTTTGGACTAATGCAATACAAACTGGTTCGGTATTGGACTTATCTTAAATACAAGAATTCCGCGGAATGCGGTGTCTCGCCTGCTAGCATTTTGTCACAAAACAGAGCTGAATCAGCAAAGATGTATGCATGAACCAAGTTTCCTGGCTCTAGTCCTAATTGTTTCTGAGAAACAGACCTAAATTTGAAAACTAGCGAGCAAATTTTTACTTTTATTTCTGAAAAAAAAATACAATAATTCAAATAGCTATGGTTTGATGGGACTTTGTAGTAACATCAGCTATGCTCAAAAATGTACCACGGCCGATTACTTTGCATGCATTTTTAGAGTAGTCATATGACCATGCCGGTTACCCGAATATGTCTTATTGCTATCTTTTTCGACGTACAGCTCATGATAAAAACCCAAAAATAAATATTTAAGAAAAATACATCTTAGTTTGGACAGGAAGATGCAGTTATGTATCCAAGTCACGTATCATGAAATAGAAAAAAAAGACAAAATTTAAATGGGAACGGACATACTGAATATTTGGTTATGAAATTAAAGCTACTTCGTTGCCAACAGGGAAAACTGCGGATTTTTCAGAGGTACTTGTTATGTCTGGGGTTCTTTCCATTGATGTTATTTGTTCTAAATATTTGACCATAAAAGGAAAAGCCTTATTTGTATATATATGTATGTGTTGTTTGTATGTTATAATGTAAGTGTCCGAAATAAAGAGTTTAACCAAACTATCAGAAAGTTACCTTTGAGGTTTATGTAATATTTATGGTTCATAAGAGTGACAGACCTTACAACTGGCAAACACTTGTAAGCATAACACTACTCATGAACTGATGCAATCAAATTACACGTCCCACGAATGTGACCGAGTGGGATTGATGGATGGATGGATGGCGAGTCTCAGTGCTCCAGATAACAAGGAGTAACTGGGATAATTTAGGAGTAATTTCCTATATTTGACCATAAAAGGATATGTTTTGACTACTCATTAGAACCGTCTTGCCGTGACGGTTCTAATGAGGGTCACAACATGTGTTTTCGATGGACATTAAAACAAGTTTCTCTAAATTATCCTCGAAATTCCATTTTATCTGGAGCACTGGAGTCAACGCCTTGTCAACGGTATAACAGTTGTATCAGGACGATGGAAGGGTGATAATGAAAGGCTGTGTGCAGTGGAACCCAGTTTGTGGTTGAAAAGATTTCCGCCTTTAGCATGATGTTGATTGGTCGTTAACAGCCCTTTGAGACGGTAGTACAGTCTATATCAAACGTCTCCCAGAGAGAGGGCGGAGGGAGAGAGATACGATAGGTGAGAGAGAAAAATAAACGTCACCACCCGCATTTACTGCAAGCACAGTAGGCCCTTGCCCTACTATTATCCAAATCAGTAGGACGTCGCAACACTGAAAGTTTCTTAAGCACCATACCGACCCCATCCCCCTCCCCCACTCCTGCAGGAATCAAAACCTGACCGAGAACAAATGGGAAAAGAATAGAAAGAAGCAAGTGACAGCTTAAAATTGAAGACACCACCAGCTGAAACATATCAAAAGTCGAGCATAAAACATATTGGGGTGCGTCAGGGGAAATATCTTGTTTATTTTTAATAGTAGTAGTAGTATTCTACTCCTGCAAAACTCGGATAAATGCAACCCGACGATATCATCCTATATATCAAATACAACAACAATCACGATCCAATACATGACCGTCTACTTAAGACCAGTTCCAAGCCAGCCCCATCATGACATGTGTCTTAAATGCAAGTGTTCTTAATATGTACTTGCATTCATTTTATCATAATTACATTCCCTTTGTTTTTCCCCAGATGAACCTATTTCGGAGAGACAGTGTTCATACTTCCATGAACAACAGTTGGTCACGCAATGTCGTTAGTACGCAACGTCACATGTAAATAAACGACGCCATTGGCTTTTGTAACTTCTATATGACGTCACGTCATGGCGACAGCCGTTTAACGTAAACGGCTTGCCTCTTGGTTAGTGAAATCTTTTCGTCGTATATTTTACAAATGTTGCTCGTAAAGGGAAATCACCTCAATTTTCGTCTGCATACATTTTGACGCAGCGTCATTTCTTTCTTTGCTATGGTTATTATGACGTCGGTTGCCGTTGCCCTAAAGAGTTAACTTCACCTTCGAAGACAACTTGGCGCCGCGTTTGAAACGTAGTTTTTTTTTGACAGAAAATGGTATAAAACTGAACAAAAGCTTGCGACAAAAAATCTGAAGAACGTATACTGAAAACAAAGTGCTAGTTTTTTAAGAAGAGGAGGAACATTTTTAGAAATTATCTATCAGTTTAAAAGAGGATATGAAAACTGCAAGTGCGTTTTAAATTCCGTAAATACTTAATGCAAGTAGTACAAAATAATGCCGTTGTTTTGTCCTCTGTACGACTCATAAATTTTTAAAGCTTCAGCAAAGTTCCAAAAGGAATCTTCGGAATTGCGCACACAGTGTACTCACAATCTATGCACTTTGGGGCTATAGCCCGAAAAATTATTAATTCCCAAACGCTAACCACTGGAAAATAATGATCCGACCATAACCTCGAAGTCGCGTGTTTCATAGTTATGGGATATATACAGTTTCTAAACCGTAGGTGGCGTTGCGCACATGAGGTACCTACTCAATAGCCCCCGACATTATAAAACTTTTGAAATCAGCAGCAAATAAAATATAAATAAAAAAACTATTTCTGTTTGCTCAAAATGATCATTAGAATTGTCCGACCATAAACCCGAAGTTACATAATGCATTTTAAGACCATGAGAAAGAAAACGGATAAGATTCAGACTGAGTAGCTGTTGGATTAGTTGCGCGCACAAAATATCTCATGTCAGGCTGAGCGAAACCACTGAAAGCCGAATAGTATGTCCTTTCGCTGCGGGGAACAATAAAGACATTGGCGAAATAAAGCATAAGGTCAGACACAACAAAGGAAAATATACCAGAAAGCTTATGATGCTATTCTGGAGAAGTTACATGTACATGTACATCCAAGAATAAACGCAAGTGATACAAATAAAAAATAAATCTGTACGGTTTATTATAGGAATGAGTTTTATTTTTTGTGGATTTTATCGATGTGTAAACACCGGCGAATCACGCACAAACTGAATAAAGCCCGAAGGCGTTTACAAACCCATTATATCCACAAATATAAATTTCATTTCTTATAATTCCAACTCGGTCATTTTTATCTTAAAAATGTCAGCTATACCGAGTATTTTAGAAACTGCCGCAAAGAAAATAGTCCAAGTAGCTCCCGATTTCCTGTTGAAGATATTTATCGAAGTATAAATGCCATTTTCTGTACGCTCTTGACCAATCAAACTGCGCTAAATAAGCAGTGGAAAATTGAGATGGAATTATAAATTCTTGAACAACCTTACGACGGCAGCGAAACTTAGTTCTCACTCATCGCCCTAAAAATAAACCGGATTCATAGAGTGTTTATGCAAACAGGTAAACCGCTCTTGGCCGTCTTTGTTTGCACGAGAAGAGACACTAATTAAAACGAGAAATCAATCATGATGGACCAATCTTTACGGATCTGCGAAAATAGATATCGCACAGTGGTCGAGTCCGATATACCCATATATCTGGCTGATCAGGACATGTATTGTATATGCTGTAAACTTAGAAAAATATTTCAATATTCTTTAAGAAATAGCAATGAACAAGCTATGTAGTGATTCCGTCCTTGGAGTTTTCTCTAACGAATGTGCTGTTTGCATACGAACAGTTTTGGAGGCAATCCGTAAACTGACTATGTTCCGAGAAATAAGGAGATTGCTTGAAATAAACAGACAGTCATAGCGATTTAATCGAATATCGAAATGTCAAAGTGTTATCTATATGGCAGTCGCTGGCTGGAAACAGAAAATGACGTCAGCGCAAAATAACTTTTGACGTCGACTCCCTAGGAAAACCTTGCGAATTAAAAGTTGTTTTTTGTCCGGATATTTCGAATATTTGAGCGGTGACCTATACCTTTTATTTGCCTATTTGCACGGGGAAGATCTATCCTTTATTATATCAAAAGCATATGAAAAAGTCAATTGGATAAAATTTCAATATTGAAGAAATTCTGCGTGTTTTCCAATAAAGAAAAGGGGCGGAAAAAGCAAAAACTCAAAATAACGAATATAATAAGGCATACGACGATGACATTTTTTTATGTTCAAACAAATAGACCAGTAAAAGGAGTTAATTAATCTGTCCTTCGAAACAATCGGTCATCTGTTTTCTTGAAATAAAGTCTAAGTAATAGGCATAGCCATGGTTCACACATGCATATTAATGGCGCTGCATTATCTCAAAAAGTAGTACGATATTTCCATTTTTCTCCCAGCATATGCATTCTACCACTGTTTAAAATTTCAATAAAAAGTCACTTGCAGTTTTTATAGGGTGATTTCCCTTTAAAAATCGAAAATGATGATCAAAATGTTTTTAGAATGAAATGTTATTAAAAGAGACGAATTTCTTTTTTTCAAAGCTCATGAAAGTATGAGCACAAACGGTTGTCACCTACTTTGCACATGACCCATTATGTTCATACTTCATCGGAAAATAGTAATTTATTTCTTAAATAACAGTAAGAAAGTATCCGTTTCATTCAGATCTGAGACGAGTAGTGGTCATACGGGCCGTATCTTGGGCGCAGCATATGAAACGCGGAGCCCATCGTTCTCCTTTCGCGGGTCTAGCATTATCTGATCTTAAATAGGTACCCAGTTACTGCTGGATGTTTGAGATAGTTTTCCAGTCGCCGGTTGGTCTAAACACCACATTTCGAATACACGACTTCTTCCCCATTACCGAGCGTCTTCAACCACTCTACTACGCGCCTCTCTCAAGATGAGTAATGGACGGTTATTACCACAATTATAGGTTTCGACGTTTCTTTCTGCAGACCTATCCATGTCACTGTGCAATGGAGCTTCGCTGATTAACCTGCTCATGCATAAATGTCTTGTTCGCCTATGAATACATTGAGAGACGTGGCTTGAAAATGATATTCATGCATGTCCGTACAGCAAATACTCATACAAGCACACATTATTTTTTGCAGACTCGTCAGATTTTCTTTATTTTTGGTTATATAGATTTCCCATGGTCCACAGGAAAGACGCTGATATATATTTACAGTTGCCGTCAGTCTTAAATGTCCGCAAATTACAAGTCTTAATGAGAAGATGGGCTCTTTCAGGGTGAGTAACTCTGATTTTTTTTTCCTTTTTTGCTCCCCTTCTCATTGGGAATCAACCCTTAAAGGAAAGAGTTTGCTCCAGCAGGAGCAAATTCTTTCCTTTAAGAGTAGATTCCTTTTCAGAAAAGTTTGATTACCCGAGGACGCGAACTGAGGAGTCACAAAAGTTGTTTCCCTTTTTGAAAAACAGGATGGTGTATCCATACATACTAAGGTACATTATATGGGCCGCGACACGAGAAAACCAACAATGTGGTTGTGCGCCAAGCGCAGACTCAGATCAGCCTGGGCATCCACCCAGTCTGATCAGAGTCTTCGCTGCCCGCACGGAGCTAGCTATGACCCTTAGCTACCCTTTAAGCGCGTAGGGAAGAGTCAGGTCAGACTGGGTGGATTCCCAGGTTGATATGAGTCTGCGCTGGGCGCACAACCACATTGTTGGTTTTCTCGTGTCGCGGCTCATATGTAATTACACTCAGTTTTACTGACATTAACTATCATTAATGGCTTCCAGAGGATAGATATCTTTTATCATCATTTGTCTCCAATGGAGGCCGGGGGTAGTAAAAGGACCCGAGACAGTTATGGTCCAGCATCAAATATTCTGAACAGTCTGTACAGTCTGATCTGAGCCTCTGCTGTTAGCACACACAAGTTTGGGGTTTAGTTAATTATCAGATCAATGTAAGTCGATGCACAGGCCGATAAGTGTAATCGATGCACCTACAATCATGTCGTAAAGGCCGTTTTGCTGTTCCTGTCGCATGCAAAAGCGCTAACTCAGCACATGCAAGGCAGATTATTATAAATGTACACGTAATCACCATCTGGATTCATATTAAGTTCGACACGTCTTCAGTTGAAACCAGGTTTTCAGAGTTTGCAAAACTTTTATAACTAGTTCATCTTGACTACTTTATTTTGGCAGTTTGGCACGCCTGAGAATCTCTGCGGCTATGGTAAGACTTACTCATTACATATTCACATTGAGGAAAATATATATAAATATATAGGATCTTACACTCGTGGTCATTTTATAGGAAATTTATGAAACTCCATAAATTTCCTATAAAATGACCACGAGTGTGGAGGCGAGTTTCATAAATTTCCTATAAAATGACCACGAGTGTAAGATTTTGTTTATCATATGACCCTCTTAAATGGGATTTTAACACCTTCAAACTCAACATAATTTTAATAAGAAAACGCATTGTTGACATTGACGTTGTCAATGACGTTACGTGTACGCGCCATTTGAAGTGTTATTACACCATTCGGAACTCCTCGGCCAATTCCATGAATCAGACCTCGGGCGTATGTAAGGCGGAGCAATATGCAGCAAAATCCAACATTTTGTTCTTCGGCCGAAAGTATACGCCGAAGCCGTAGATCTCTATGTCTACGAATGAATTAATTCTCGACCTGCGACCTTTTACAGCTGTTGCACGGACATTCATTTAATGCTTTGCTGTTGTTAAAACAAAATAGTCAATTATTTAATGACGAGACATTTGCTTCTTCTCATTTTATTATTTACTCGGTGCGACAGTGCGGCCATCTTTGTTTATATCGTTGTTCCTAACAACAGTCCTGTGACGTAAGTAGTCCCACGTCATACATCCGAGGTTGATTCACGGAATTGGCCGAGCGGTGTTCCGATTGGTTATTACACGTGTTGTCATACAATTTTTATGACATGGCGCTATCCCCTGAATAACAGCGACGTCATGTGATAAATATATATATTTTTTTTGTCAGGAACAAAATATTGATAAGACAACAATAGATTTCCGAGAAAACAATTGGTTTTAACGATATTTTATTAACAATAAAATAAAGATATATGTTACAATACAATTTCAAAAGTAATAGGATTTGACAATAAGCAAAATGCTTATATATAAAGTCATTTCCTGGAAAACAATTATTTTTTTTATTTCATCATATAGCCTCTATAGCCTGGTCAGAGTTTTACCTTTTTGCCTGTACTATCTGTGAACCCTAGAAAATCTAAATATGCAAAGTGAATCCTCTGATTAGCCTGCATTGATATCTACGCAAATTTGAGTAGTTACTGCACGTATGTGGGGTAACGTCCCTTTTCATGAAACTCAATCAAATGATGTCATGACATGCGTATTGTAATACCAAATTCAACAACATCAGTATAAGACTTTTGGCAGGCCAATACCCACTGGGCACACAGGGTTGAATCAATATTGAATCAACCTTGTGTGTCGCTGAATAGTCATGTATGTGATAACATAATATACGCATTTAGCTCGGATGGGGATTATCATCAGCACTTCTGCGACATTATGATGATGTCGCCCTTTCATCTACTGAAGGAATAGATTCTTCCTTACAGTGATTTGTTGCCCAATACATATATCAGTGGTTGAAGGTCAGTCTTGGAGTGGATATGTCACGAGCGCGAAGCGCGAGTTATGTTCACTGATGACTGGCCGCAGTGCTACAAATCACTGGTTAACAAGAATCTATTTCGATTCTTACACGCAAGAAACGACGAAAACGTGTTTACTTCAGATTTTTCAAATTTTCCGCCATGCTTACATGAAGAAATACAGCCAATAACTTCTACTGTCACAGGGGCATTTACATGTATTTCGTTGTTTTGTTTTTTGTTGTTGTTGTTTTTTTTTTTTTTTTTTTGTTTTTGTTTTTTGATGAGAGAAAACGACGTTACACCATCTTTCCTCATGGAAATGAAAATCGACGTCAAAATGGCGAATCAAAATAACGTCCAAATGGCGCTAAATAGCATAACGCTAGTACGCCCAGTGATTTGTCACGCAATATATCAATAGATTTTATCACTGTCTAAATAGGCGACCAATGTTGGAATATTGCGTGTAGATGTGACTTTACGCATTTAGTGATTTTGTTTTCGCGAATAATATTATACGTCAACATGACAAAACTATGTGTCAAGGTTTTGGAATCACAGCTTCATGCATCGATTCTTGGCCATTCTCATATTCCTTTCTAAATATGGAATCGCAGCTTGATGCATCGGTCGATAACAAATCGATAATCGATATTTGAGCCGCGACGCGAGAAAACCAACAAAATGGTTGTGCGCCCAGCGCAGACTCAGATCAGCCTGGGCATCCGCCCAGTCTGATCAGAGTCTTCGCTGTCCGCATGGAGGTAGCTAAGTCCCTTAGCTACCATTTAAGCTCTAAGCAAAGAGTCTGACCAGACTGGGGGGATGCCAATGCTGATCTGAGTCTGCAGAGGGCGCACAACCACATTGTTGGTTTTCTCGTGTCGCGGCTCATTTATTCTCTACTTATTTTACAGGATTTTCTCCAGACACTGGCATGGATTGTTGTTGGTTTGTCTCTCTTTGTGAGAATAAGTTCTGCAGGTACGCTGAACCATTTTGTTTCTAAAACCCCATTTATCCTAATAAACCCCCTGCCTCTTTTCCTAAAATAATGTTATATATTGACTGGCCAACATAAGTGTTTTCCATCAGTTTTCCAAAGGGGTGCAACAGTAAACCTGTTTGCTTGTCTAGAGGATGGGCCCCACTCTTCGAGGAAAAATTTCTCCAAGAAGAGCAAATATCAACCTTTAAGAGTTAAGCCCTATTAAGAAAGGAGGAAAAACAAAAAGAGAAAAAGTTGAATTACTTGATCTGAAAAAAATATCTATTCACCCGAATACTGTTTATTAGGATATTTTTGCACTAGCTGATTTACTACGCTTTAACGCACCCGCCCTCTTTTCATAAAAAGCAACGCCCCTGGGCGTTAAATAGGATTAATACCGCATCTGAAAATGTTTTTCTACGTTTAAACAAGAGCAGTGGTTAGAAATGTACTCCAAAATGTCATTAGAATTTGGCGCGTTCTTGTTTTAAGCAACATATTTTGGACTATTCTTTACGTTACCTTCCATGTTTTTCCGACAACGTTACAAAAGAGAACAGCTTTCGTGACTTCCTGTGTGCCTCCCTGGGCAACGAATCCCTCCAAAAGGGTTTCTACTCTGAAAGGAAAGACTTTTCTCCTAGAGAATCAATTTCTTTTGCTTTTATAATTTACTACAATTCAATAGAGAGGCAAAATGAAATGATACACTGATATTCAGTCCCATATTTCAGCAACATGCCTCTTTGATCCCTTTTAAGGACAGGCGATCAGAAAAATGAAATGATAGACTGATATTCAGTCCCATATTTCAGCAACATGCCTCTTTGATCCCTTTTAAGGACAGGCGATCAGAAAAATTAAATGATAGACTGATATTCAGTCCCATATTTCAGCAATATGCCTCTCTGATCCCTTTTAAGGACAGGCGATCAGAAAAATGAAATGATAGACTGGTATTCAGTCCCATATTTCAGCAATATGTCTCTCTGATCCCTTTTAAGGACAGGCGATCAGAAACCGACACAATCAAATTTCACAACCTGTCTCAAACCAGTGAAATTAATACATAAGTAATAATAATAATTGAAAGCTTTGGGTTCGAGATTATAAAACTTGAGAATAATCTCAAACTCGAAATAAAGCACACTGATTGGCTGCTTCCGAGCATGTGCTCGGAAGCAGCCAATCGGTGCGCTTTATTTTGAGTTTGAGAATGTACTCAAGATTTATAATCTCGCGGCCTGATCAGTCTGAAATGCTGAGTGTACTGGGTATTTGCAGTATGCACATGCTGTAAAAATATAGTACAATTGATAATAATTAGCCACGACACGAGAAAATAAGCAAAACAAAGTGGTATGTGCGCCCAACGTAGACAGTGTGTTCGAAGTCCCCGCTATGCGCTTGAAAAGTAGCTAAGTGTCTAAGTTAGCTCCATGCGGAAAGCGAAGACTCTGATCAGATTGTGCGGATGTCTGTGCTGATCAGTCTTTCTTTGGGCGCACATGCCACTTTGTTGGTTTTGTCATGTCGCAGCTCTTAATAATTTTTATAATTTCTTATAATTTTTCATTGTTTTCCGTTCTGCTGGAAGCCTTTTGGCACATCGCCGGCTGTACAATCAGTACTCAAATTTAGGGTAGTATCAATAGCAAGGCAAGAATTCCCAATATTTACTGCCATTACGTACGGGAAAAAAGCTTTCACATGTGTTTGTCATTATCCAGGAACTCTTTGACATCACTTTCTGCTTGATCATCCTAGTCTATTATTCACTGAATTGTTGTTTTGGAATAAGCTGTCTTTGTTCCCGCAGAATCAAAACTATTTTTCCAAGTTTGAACTCAATCTATTCTCTGGTTCTAATTCAATTTTGCGTCACAGTGATGGTTTCTAGTTTTGACATGATCTTTGTACACTGTAAAAAAATCCGTTAATTTTACGGTAGAATGACTGGCAAGCAGCTGCTAGTCCACTTCCCGTGATTATACGGGCACCCGTAAACATTTGCAGGACTCGTCAAGCAGTGTAGGGCGGGCAGAATGTGATAGGTATTGTTTTGGTCATACAGCCCTTTAACACTATAAAGGTATTTTCGAGTGCATTCAGTAACATGACCCTACCATATCGTGATTTCCGCAGACGCCCATAAAAATGACGGGAAATGGACTGGAAGCTGGTTGCCAGGTATTCTACCGTAAAATCCTGATGCTTAACGTCCACGGTAAACAGCTAAGGTCATGTCGGGACGGTCAGTTAACCTAACCACACTATTCCTGGGCAGGCTTAGACCTCCTAAGCGGTTAACCAGTACTAAGTGTACATACTTTCGCCAGTAACTGACAACTGCCCTTCTTGAATCAGCGGAAGGAGAAACGAAAGTGTGTGGCCAGACCGGGTTTTAAAGTGTTTCTTACAGTGTACTGTAAGAAACACTTTAAAACCCGGTCTGGCCACACACTTTCTGACAATCTGGGGTGATGGTTTCTAATTTTGCCATGATCTTTGTACCCAGGGTGTGGGGATGAGGAGTTTAAGTGTGGCACAGGAGAATGTATTGTATCTGAAAATGTTTGCAACAATAAAGCGGAATGTGAAGATGGCACTGACGAGATTGATTGTCAGCGTAAGTATTCAGTGTTGTTTGGCACACTGTAAAAACCCATAGATTTTACGGTAGAATACCTTGCAACCAGCTGCCAGTCCATTTCCCGTTATTTTTACGGGCGTCTGCCTGTAAAACATTTTTAGAAAAATCTCGATATGGTAGAATTATGCTAACTGATGGCACTCGAAAATACCCTTATAGTGTTGAAGGGCTATATGACCAAATTAATACCTTATCTTATTCTACCCTACTCTGCGTGATGATGCCGCCAATGTTTACGGGCGCCCGTAAAAATAACGGGAAATGGACTAGCAGCTGGTTGCCAGGTATTCTACAATAAAATCTACGGAATTTTTTACAGTGCATGCAGCGTTTCAAAGCCCCTGATAAGAAGAGTAGTTGATAATAGTTCCATCATTTATTTTTCCTATTTCATATTTTCATACTCCCTGCATACAGAGTATTTTTAGGGGGCAGGGTATATAGTATTTGACTTTTCTGTCAATATGTTTGTGTATGCGTGTAAAAGGTAAAGAGGTAAAGGTTTCCCATTGGCTTAATGGCCGTAGGGGCAGAGGAGGTTAGAGGCCCACTGTATCTTAGGCACAACTGATAACCCACCCCTCTCCTTTCTCTGCCTTATCCTTCCCTGATCGAAGAAGGTTCTCATTTACTGCTGGGTCGACAGACAAAATTTTCCAGTCGTCGGATAGCGAAACCTGTGCGCGATCTCACGACCTTAGGTTTTAACATATTTTATTTTATTTTAACAAAATGTAGATATACAATATTTTACAAGAGGATGAGAACGGAAGCTAGAAGCTTTTTACAGTGCCACGACCTTCCGGCGACTTTCTGCACCATAACCGAATCACTCTAAGCACTGGACTACGGCGCCTCCAAAAGATTTCTCAGGAATCACTATACCCAGTCTGGGGACACGAACTCTTGTAATGGTTAACCATGCATTTTAAATGCACTGACATGATGGCTTACCATAACATAATTACTTTTTTTTTTACCACAAGACGTCACTACATGTCCAAAGGGTGAAACGTGATGGAAAGCCATAACGTTAGTTTCTTCTAGTATTATAGCTGACCATAACAAAACCAAAACCCCTCGAGTACTTGTCAACTAAGAAACTGGTGCAAAACCTTGGGTAATTTATACAATTAGCATCTGTTGCAGAAAGGCAAGCATTGTAGAAAATTTTTATGGTAACAGAATAGAAAAATATAGAAAGGAAACATGCGGTTTTTTTTTTTTTTGGAAATAAAACAAGCCAAATGCACACCAATATTTACCTAATTTTGACCATAATTCTGTAGAAATAACCAAAATACAGCCTGTTCATACTGAGAATAGATACGGGCTGGACCAAATATCAATTGTAAGTGTAGACAGGTCTTAGTGAACACTGCCAGTGGGTTATTTTGCCATTTTACTGAGTTGGACTGAAAAGTGTAAAGATGATGGCCGGCCATCACAAATGTGCGTGATGGGAAACTGCTAGATCCCAGACTGATCTGTCCTGTCTTTATTATTTCTCTTGTTCATGACATAATGCTTACAGACGTATGGCTAGCATTTTGAAATTTGGTACAAACGTTGGCTATAACTAGTTGTATATTGTGTAGTAGAGAATCAGCCTCCGCCTGCTTATCATTACCTTTGTCATTTTATTTCTTTCTCTGAAATTAAATTTTTGTCAAAAGTTTCTCAAGAACCACTACAGCTAAAATCTAAAATTTTGAAATCTTCCGAACGAAATAAAAGCTATGCTGTATTTCATAAATGAATGGATGACTTGCAATTTAATGTCATTTTAAACAGTGTTTTAGTCATATCAGGACAATGGTGAAAAGCAATAATAGTGAAATAGTGAAAAGTTGTGTGCAATGGAAACCCTTTTACGATTAAAAACGTTTCCGCCTCCGGGAATGAATCTCGGGACCGCTAGATCAGCAGGCCAGCGCTAAATCCATTGAGCTACCATTGCTCCTGCTGCTTCCTATATTAAGGAATAAGAGAAATAGGTACTGACCGCC
This sequence comes from Ctena decussata, assembly GCA_963989385.1. Classification (NCBI taxonomy): domain Eukaryota; kingdom Metazoa; phylum Mollusca; class Bivalvia; order Lucinida; family Lucinidae; genus Ctena; species Ctena decussata. Next base: position 34,058,662 of record OZ022499.1, on the reverse strand, counting down.
GAACCTGCTACACGTTTACCTCCAAACGAAAAAATAGCCATCCTATATTTAGGAATAAGAGAAATAGGTACTGACAGCCGAACCTGCTACACGTATACCTCCAAACGAAAAAATAGGCATCATATATTTAGGAATAAGAGAAATAGGTACTGGGAGCCGAACCTGCTACACGTATACCTCCAAATGAAATAATAGGCATCCTATATTTAAAAATAAGAAAAATAGGTACTGGGAGCCGAACCTGCTACACGTTTACCTCCAAATGAAATAATAGGCATCCTATATTAAAGAATAAGAAAAATAGGTACTGACAGCCGAACCTGCTACACGTATACCTCCAAATGAAAGAATAACCATGGTATGCTTTAGAATGTGAGAAATAGGTACTGACAAACGAGTCTGCTGCACGCAAACCTCCAAACGCAGTAATGACCGTGCCGTGTTTTAGAATGTGTGAAATAAGTACTGACAACCGAGACTGTTACCCGCGAAACTCACAATGAAATAATATAACCAAGCTGTGTTTTAGATTGTGACAAACAGACACGGACAGCTGATTAGCTATACGTAAACCTCCAAATGAAAGAAGAGCTAAATAAGCTTCTAGCTTCCGTTCTCATCCTAATCAGTATTGTATCTTGTAAAATATTGTATCTACATTTTGTTGAAATAAAATATGTTTAAACTAAATGACATACTAGCGGGATATGTTTGAAAAAAGGGACGCGTGGTCGAGTGCTTATGAACGCTCGGCTTTGCTGCAAAAGGTCGTGGGTTCGAATCGACGTTTGGCAAGCCGGAGAAGGGAAGATTTTCTCTGTCATTCAAACAGTAAAGGAGTACCTAAGCTTAAGGCAGCACAAGGAGAAGAATGGGCTTCGCCTTTCATATGCTGTGCTCAAATTACGGAGGACCTCTAACCCGTACTGCTCCTACGGCCAGTAAGCTACTGGAATCGTTTATCTTTATAGTTTCCCTTTTATTACTGGGGATTAAAATGATTTTCTTTCTCCACTGGTATTTTCTAACTAATACATAATTGGGAACTGACTTTCAGAATTTCATCTTGTCATTTTCAACTTTTGTCCATAAAATCTAATACAAAATATTAAGCTTAAGTTAAGGGGAGTAAAGTAATTTAATGAAACTTCCAAAACTCATGCCCATTTATGTGTCAAAGGCCGACCAAGTGGCTCGGTAGCTCAGTTGGCAGAGTGCTCGCACGGTTAGCGAGAGGCCCTGGGTTCGAGTCCCGGTCGGGCCACGATTTTTTCCTCCCCTGTGACATTTGGTGGTTCAGTGTGGGTCCATGGCTAGGGCCGCGAGCATCAAAAAGTGCATGTCTCGTTGGTTCCTCCGTGGTACCGGGTAGATTCGGGGACGAATCTAATTAAGCAGGGGGAAATGTCCAAGGCCGACCAAGTGGCTCGGTAGCTCAGTTGGCAGAGTGCTCGCACGGTAAGCGAGAGGCCCTGGGTTCGAGTCCTGGTCGGGCCACGATTTTTTCCTCCCCTGCGACATATGCATCACAGTCAAGATGATTAACAGTTGTATACAGATGTCACTGAATGGAACTATGCTTTTAATTTGTATGCAAATTACCTAACAATAGACATAGGTAAATGTTGACCATTCTGAAGGTTGTTACATCGATAAATTTACTCCCTTGTAAAATACAGTCAAACTAACAACTAAAATGGACATTTTTCAAATGAAACTTTTTTTGTTTCAAAATACATTTTTCAAGAAAAATTATCAATTAGTTATGTATTATATAGACATTAAAGATGCACTTTACTCCATAGTGATATGTGTAGTAGTTTTAGAGATATTTGGCAAAATGACCTGTTTTATAGACAGCAAATGGCCTATACCTTTATTTGGTTTAACAATATTTTATTTATCAATTACAATTTAAGTACATCAATGTACAGTTTTATACATTCCAGGATCTGGCTGTAAGCTAGAGCTTATAAATGCCATTTCCTGACACATCAGCAACAAACTACGGCATTTGTGAATGAGTGCTAACATTTATCTGTGACTTGTGGTACATGTATATCTCGATAAAGAACTGTTAACACAAAAAGGAAAAAAATATAGATAACTGGAGTAGAATGTTAAACAGAATGACTGGAAAGCAAGAAAGAAGAAAACAGAGAGAGAGAGAGAGAGAGAGAGAGAGAGAGAGAGAGAGAGAGAGAGAGAGTATCATGTACAACATAACATTGTTTATACTGTATATAATACATTAGGCGACTGAGTCATAGTTGCCTAAATAATATACAAAACAGGATTGAATCTATTTCAAACTTAGATGGGTAGTCACACAAAATAACAGTTCAACACAGTAAAGTTTGCGTACAATGGTTCAAAGTAAGAAGTAAAGAAGAAAAGAACTGCTGCGAACTCTGCTCTGATTTTACCATATTTCTACACTTCAAATGTTACAACTAGCCGAATACGTACATGGTATACTATATGTGTTCCTTTTGGAGTTAGCTAAATCTTTTAGAATCTATAATATAATTCTGAGCTTTGATAAACAAGGTTTCATTTCATTTTCTATATCTTGAGCATTTTCTACGCCGAAAAGAAGGTCGTGAGCATTATAATGAAGAACTTCGTCTTGTAAATAGGTATTTCTGATATTTATATACTTCGGGCACTGAAAAAAGAAGTGATAAGAACTTTCGAACCCCCACAAGTGCATGAAGGAGTATCTACGATAGTTTTCCTGTAAAGACGAGAGTTTAGAGAACTACAATCCATTCTAAGTCTTGCATGTAAGATTTGGCCTTTACGAGTACCAGCGTAATAATACTTTGGAGGGGACTTTGAATTTCTATTTAAGTTTAACTTGAAGGATTGTAGAGAGTCTGGCTGCTGTATTTCAACTGGAAGATTGTCCCAGGCTCTAATGGTAGATGGTAGGAAAGAATTAAAGTACAGATTTGTGTTTGCATGTAGTTATTGGATGTTATTAGAATTTCTAAGTCTATAGGAATTTCCTTCTTGCACTAGAAGTGGTAGAAGTTCATTTAAGTAACTGGGAGCAATTCCATAAATCATTTTATACATAGTAACAAGCTTTTGTTTATTTCTTCGTTCTTGAAGTGTGTCCCATCCTAAATCGGCAAATAGTTTATATGTACTACAAAGTATGGTACCCCCAGTGATAATGCGAGCTGCTTCTACATGTACAGAATCGAGCAACTTTTTATTTTCAGATGAACAATTATCCCATACAGAACAACTATATTCTAGTATAGGTCTTATGAATGCAAAGTATAACTTTTCTAGAGCATGTCTCTTTAATTTGAATTTTAGATTCCTAAGTAAATGCAGTATATACCATGCAGTTTGTGTTAAAGACTTAATATGAGCGGTCCAAGAACAGTCGTTTGATAGAATAAGGCCTAAATGTTTATGTGTTTCTTTATCAACAAGTTTAATATTATTCATGAAAAGAGGTGGGAGTGCTAAAGGTACGTGCTATCTTGAGATAATATTTGAGGTTGTTCTATTAGGGTTAAAATCTACTAGCCAAGTATTTTCCCAAGTTTAAATAGAGGATAGGTCAAGGTTAAGACGGACAGCTAAATCTTCAGGAGTATCAACAATTATGTATAAACTTGTGTCGTCTGCAAATAGCCTTATCGAACAGCCACTATTTTTAACTATATCATTTATGTAAATTAAGAACAATAAAGGTCCTAAGATTGATCCCTGAGGTACCCCAGCTCTAACAGGTGTCCAATCAGATGAAGCCCCATTTAGAACAACGTGTTGTTTGCGATCTGAAAGATAACTCGTAAACCAAGATAAGAGAACTCCTGAAAATCCAGCATTTGCCAATTTATACAGAAGACCCTTATGCCAGACTCTGTCAAATGCCTTACTTATATCGCAAAAAACAACTCTCACTTCCTTGCCCCTATCGACAGCATCGCAGAATGTGTGATATGTGTGTAATAACTGAAACGTTGTCGAGTCACCTTGAGTAAAGCCAGATTGAAACGATGTTAAAAGCTGATGTCTAGTAATATAATTATAAACATGTTTATGTATACATCTTTCCATTAATTTACCAATATTACTAAGTAATGAAACTGGCCTGTAATTAGAAGGTTGTGTTCTATTATCTGTCTTATAAACAGGTGTCAAAATCCCTTTCTTCCAATCGGGTGGAAAGCAACCAAGTTCAAATAAGGAATTATAAAGATCAGAAAGTGGTTTAGACAAAATCGGTAATCTTTCTTTTAGAAGTCTTGGACTAAGAAGATCAGGGCCACTAGCTTTATTAACGTCTAATTTCTTAAGTGCATCTTCAACGTCCAAAACTGATATGTGTATAGAAGATAATAAGCCGTAGTCAGGAGGTTCAGGAGGAGGCAATACTCTATTTTCACCATTTACACAAGACTGAGATGAAAAGTAATTATTTAGTAATGTGGCTTTTTGTTCATCGCTTTCTGCATATTCGTTATACCTTTATTTATATTTTAGGATGTGAGGAAGAGGTACTGACAACTGGAACTCCAAAAAATGATCCCCCAAATGCGAAAATAACATCTTCTGCTTCCACTAACTACGAAGAACTTCTAAACGGGGATATTCTCACATTTGAAAGCGAGAAAGATTATGCGTATGTTGGAGTTTACGATAAAAATGCACCGCTTAGATTTGCAGATCGTAATCTTACAGAAGTCAGCTTTTCAGTGGGCGGACAAACTACTGGCATCGCGGTGTATTATTCAGTGGAAAATCAAAGAGGACTTATTACAGTGGTGAGCATTATGCGACAGTATTATTTTTAAGGTGTATGGGTAAATTTTTGGGGAAAATCAGGGGCGTAACAAGGGGCAATTTCATGATACGCACAACCATGTTTTATGCTCTACTTCTTGAAAGGAAAGCTAGTATTTCAGCCACTTTGGTAACTGGTAATGAAATCTTGTCTAATTTATAAAATTTCAGCATGCAAATATGCAGGTGCATTTTGAAATTTTGTCAATTTTGACAAAATTTCAATACGCACTTGCGTATTTGCCGTATACGTAGCTACGCCCTTGAAAATCTCTACATTTTTATGCCTACCTCCCCTCGAAACTGGATAGATCTTTAAAAGAAAGAATTTGCTTCACTAGGAGCAAATTCTTGGAATTTACTCCAGTAGGAGCAAATTCTTTCCTGTAAAGCTATCCCCCCTTTTAAGGGTTTTGATGTTCAGAGAAGTAAACAGAGAGTCACAAAAGTTGCCGTCTTCTTAAATAACCCAGCAGACACATGACATGGAGATTACGTCTTACTGACGTCGATGCGACGTCAGTGCAATTTCATCTCGACGTCATGTGCTCGCTGGAAATGGCATAAAAGAGAGGTATACTCATACACCTTAAGTTTGTTTTGTTATTATAATTATTGTTTCAGGAATAGATCCGTTCTAAAAGTGATTTGTTCTGGTAAAACTCACTATTTGTGGTGAAGAAGAGCATATCGCGAGCACGCAGCTCCAGAGATATAGCATATAGACAGTACAATTGATCGACTAACGTCATGAACGAACAAAATAGCAGCAGAGAAATGAATTAAATTCTTCAGGTTCACTAGCTCGAGAGTCAGTCCGCCAAAGATGTTGACTATACTGTAACGTGATTATAATTATGCATTTCTTTCTCATTTTGTTTTAACATAAAAAAAGATGTGACACCGTCAAAGGCAAGGCAGGGTGATCTGATGGCATGAATACTCGCTACGGTATTAGAACGTCTGTCAAATGTTGTGTACCATAAAAATTCTAAATTTGGAACACCAAGTAACTTAAACATGTTAAATTGGAAAAAATTGTTTTTTGCAATGCTGTAGTACGTCGAAAAGATAATTGAGCCGCGACACGAGAAAACCAAAAAAGTGGTTGTGCGCCCAGCGATGACTCAGATCAGCCTGGGCATCCGCCCAGTCTGATCAGACTCTTCGCTAAGCGCTTAAAGGGTAGCCAAGGGACTAAGCTACCTTCATGAGGACAGCGAAGACTCAGGCTGATCTGAGTCTGCACTGGACGCACGACCACATTGTTGGTTTTCTCGTGTTGCGGCTCAATTATGATGTTGCACAAGAGGCTCAAGGAGACAAATTCATATTTTCCATCTCCTGGCAGATTATCTGTCCAAAGTGTCCAAAATATTATACAGAGACTCTTATTAGAAACAAAAATTCTCACGAGAATGGGATGTTTATATAATGCCTCTCGGATCTACACTGTAAAAAATCTGTACATTTTACTGTAAAATAACTGGCTGCCAGTCCATTTCCCTTTATTTCTACGGGATCCCTTGAACATTGCAGTAATCACAAGGGCGTAGCTACCTATACGGCAAATACGCAAGCGCGTATTGAAATTTTGTCAAAATTGACAAAATTTCAAAACGCACCTGCATATTTGCATGCTGAAAATTTATAAATTAGACAAGATTTCAATACCAATTACCAAAGTGGCTGAAATACTAGCTTTCCCTTCAAGAAGTAGAGAATAAAACATGGTTGTGCGTATTATGAAATTGCCCCTAGTTACGCCCCTGAATCATCACGTAAAGTAGGATAGAATAGGACAGGTATTGTTTTGATCATGTAGCTTTTCAACACTGTAAAAGTATTTTTGGGGGCAGTCAGTCAATATAAGTACATGTAAATAGAAAAGTTATCAGGAACTGACAAAATTCAATCCCAGATTCAACCCAATCCACTACGTGGGAAAAGACAACACAAAATTCGTATCCACCAAATACATAATCAGCCGCAGCCATGTAAACAGCCATTTCCCGTGTAGGTGGTCGCCGGCTAGCATTAACATTACAAACAATATATCGATAACAAGCAAAGCAACAAACAACACATAAAACAACCAAGTAGAACCAAAACAGAAGTGCGGCATTGGGACGGCCAGTAATGAAATAACTAGATTAAGATTAAACATATTTTATTGCAAAAAGACAAAGGGATTGGACACTAGTTATACACAACATTATATAGTCCTCTCCCTAAATGTGACAAGTAATCTACAAATGGTACAATGGTAAATATGATACTTTTTTTGAACGGAAATACATTTTTATTATTACTACTCCGTAACATTCAACAATGCTCTGTTCCACATAAAAGCTACTTTCTTTGAACTAACAGGTAACATGGAATTTAATACGGATGAAATTAGGACATCAGCTCATGTCAACTTGCGAGTATCTTTGATATATTTTAAGGCAGCAAGTATAACTGTTTTATTGAGGTCGTAACTAAGTTCTGATCCACCATTCAATAATAAATCTAAGTTAACGAACGGAATGAAATTTAGAGTCGCCGATAAACTATCGCGTTGATTATCATATAGTGTGCAGGAAAAGAAGTAATGCTCAGCATTTTCAACATCAGTCCCACAAGCACACACTGAATTTGGAACAATGTTTATTCTGTGCAAATCTGCTTTTAGGCTACTGCAATTGTGTCGAATTCTAGTTAGTATGATACTATATTTCCTATCGCCAACTGATAAAAAATCGTTTACTTTGTTTATTTGTTTACGAAGTTTAGTTTTAAATGCAGATAAAGTCGCACAGCTCCGAATATCAATATCTAATTCATTCCATAGTTTTAAAGTAGACGGAATGAAAGAATTTTCATATGAACATAACCGCGAGAAAGGTACTTAAAATTTTTCTCCTCTCCTTAAGTTGTTATTAGATGTTTCATGAATTCTATTAGGGAGGAGATCTAACAAGTAGGATGGAGAGTCATTATTAACCATTTTATACATAAGATTAAGTTTTTTATTTTTCCGTCGATCTGCTAACGTTTCCCATCCAGTTTCGAAATAGAGAGATGCTAATGAAGAAAATATTGGTAAGCCGGTTACAATTCTCGCTGCGTTTAGCTGTATTTTTTCGAGTCTGTCTGCGTCAGTCTGGTTACATCCGTCCCATACCTCACTTGCATATTCAAGAAGAGGTCTTATATATGTGCAATAAATTTTATTTAATGAGTTTTTTGAAAATTTATATTTAAGTTTTCTAAGAAAGGAGATCTGTTTGGACGCTGATTGAATTATTGTATCAATATGACTAGTCCATTTGTTATTTGACGATAGTACAACACCGAGATGTTTATGTACGCTGACTATTTGCAAAACGGTATTATCCATTATCAGTTCGATATTATGACCATTATATGTATTTGAAATTACCATTATTTCCGTTTTTTGAGCATTGAACGTTATAAGCCATCTTTTTGCCCAAGCACTAAGTTTTGTTAAGTCTTCGTTCAATACCCTTTCGAATTCAAGAGGATTAATAGATGAAAAACTCAGGGAAGTATCATCGGCAAATAAACGAGTCATACCAGTCAAGTCATCGGATATGTCGTTTATGTATATTAAAAACAGCATAGGGCCCAGCACTGAACCTTGAGGAACTCCTGCTGTGATATATTTTTTTGGAGAATATGTCCCATCAATGCATACACATTGACTTCTGTTTAACAGATAATTTACAAACCATGCCAAAAGATTTCCATGAATACCGTATTTTTCAAGTTTTAAAATCAAACCACGATGCCATACACGATCGAAGGCTTTCGATATGTCACAAAAAATTTGACATGTTGTTTCATAATTTTCCAGCGCTAAACATGTATCATGTATAACTTCAATAAGGTGGTGGGCAGTTGAATGTCCTGGTAAAAATCCTGACTGATATTTATAAATGAGAGAATTTGCTATCAAATGATTGTATACATTTTTAAATACTATTCGTTCAAAAGTTTTTTCCTACACAGCTTATTAATGAAATTGGTCTATAGTTACTTGCTTCAGATTTATCACCTTTTTTGAAAATAGGCATGACGACTGCTGACTTCCAGATATTAGGATATATTTTTGCTGAATGGAAATATTGAAAAGCATGCTTAACGGTTTAGCTATAGTATTTCAAGTATTTTTCAACATTCTGTGACTTATTCCATCTGGACCGCTCGCTTTGTTTACTGTAAGTGAACTTAGGATATCTTTAACATCTGTTTGAGAAATAGATATATTAGAAAGAACAGAATTAGTTTTGTTTCCAAAATTCGGTAAAACATTAGCACTGTCGTCAACAGAGGAAATGGAACAGAAGAAATCGTTTAAACACACGGCTTTCTCCTTATTTGTAAAAGCATAGTTGTTGCCTGATATGCGTAGTGGTGGAATGGTGGTCGAATTATTATTTTTACCCATAAAATGAAATTACTGGGGAGCTTAACCGATTTGTGGTCATGACCAACCCTCGCCCTTGTTTATAACCCTATCATATCGTGATTTCCACAAATGTTCTACAAGCAGACGCTCGTAAAAATAACTGTAAATGAACTGGCAGCCGGATGCCAAGTATTTACCGTAAAATCTACGGAAATATTTGACAGTGTAAGTACGTGCAATCACAGTTATTGTAAATGAGCTGCGACACGACAAAACCAACAAAGTGGCATGTGCGCCCAGCGAAGAATCAGATCAGCGTGGGCATCCGCCCAGTCTGACCAGAGTCTTCGCTGTCCGCATGGAGGTAGCTTGGACCCTTAACTACCCTTTAAGCGCACTGCGAAGACTCTCATCAGACTGGGCGGATTCCCAGGCTGATCTGAGTCTGCGCTGGGCGCACAACCGTTTTGTTGGTTTGCTCGTGTCGTGGCTCATTAATAATTGCGCTTGCATATATCTGTTTGCAGGATGAGGAGCAAGTGACAATGCCAGAGACAATGGACTGGCTTAGAGTGACAGTAAAGCTTGACGAGCTGTCAGCTGAGTCTCTTGCTGTTAAACTCTCTAAACCGGTGGGTGGTATGGCGAGCATTTCTGACATGGTCTTGAAAGCTTGTAAAAAAGCAGGTAAACTATAAAACCTGTATTAACGAAGCCTCGTTTGAGTAAATCCTGTATAAAGGTGCATGGGTCCAACATGTTTTCCCGCCATTTTTACAAAGGGAAACAACTCTTGGCATTCATTGTTTACATCCCTGGGGGTAAAAACATTCAAAAAGGAAATATAGTCCTTAGGAAAGAATTTGTTCTTCCGCAAGCAAATTATTTCCTTTAAGAGTCGATCCCAAATCGGAAGAGGGGCAAAATGTAAATGGAAGAGTTGCTTCCCCTGAAGGTGTAGCCACTTTAAGTGACCAAAACTTATATATCCCTAGTAGAAATTCGGAAATAAAGTGAGTTCTAGGAGCAAATTCCTTACTTTTAGAAACGATCCCTGTCATTCCGTCATCCATGGCAGCAAATTAAAAAGTCACAAAAGTTGTTCAACTTTGCAAAAAAGGCGAATGAAAACCCGGTGGTGTTCCCAATCACCTTAACTAGTGATTTTTATTCTACGAAGTCGTGTAATTTCATTGCCTGTATAATCTGTTTTTGATGGAAGAAAGTTCATGTCAGGAGGTACTTATAAATCTGTAAAAATGATTTAGGCATATGTTAATGAAAGTGTCTTCGCGCATGTTTTTTCATTAGCTTTGAATATAATCTTAAAGTTAACTCTGAAAGAATTTCAAAAAAGTCAAACAAAAGTCAAGAAACAGAAGCAACAATTTAATATTTGATTCATGCAGCGCAAAGATGCTTCCGTATTGCTATGCGCCTTTCATTATCAGCCTCCTATCGCCTTGATATGTCCGAAATACTGTTGAAAAGGACGCAATTATCAGCTGTCATCTTATAGAAAGGCGATTTGTACGAGGTTTTTGATGAGGAAACATAGTATGGTGCTGTTGATGACCTAGATTCTGTCATTAGTGATCTACGGAGGCTAGGTTGTGTCACGTTTGTTAGGCACTGAAAACTTTCAGTTTTAACAAAAAAAAAGGACACGAGGATGACCCTTATAGAAATATGAGCCGCGACGCGATAAAACCAACAAGGTGGTTGTGCGCCAGCGCAGACTCAGATCAGCCTGGGCATGATTTGAGTCTGCCCTGTGCACACAATAACTTTGTTGGTTTTCTCATGTCGCGGCTCAATTATAATTATTTTCCAGAGCCTGTCTGTCAGGAAGTAACATGTAAGAGCAAAGACCGCGTATATACGGAATGTATAATTGAAGAGGCGAATGAGATAACAAGTGCGACGATTATAGAAGACTACATGAGGAGACCCTGCTACTTCCATGACAACCCGCCCCCAGGTGGCTACCAGCGAAAAGATCCAGGATACTTCGGCTATAAGAACAACATACTGTGGGTGGACCACGGTTGTAGAGCCCTATTTAAAGTGTGCTACTTTTGATCTTGTTTAAAATTTTCGATATCTCAAAGTCTGGATATCTCAAATTCTCGATATCTCAATGTCGAAGTTCATCTCAAACTACTGATGTCTCAAAATATTTTTTCCAGAACATTTACTTTAAGACACCAGTTGTTTGAGATAACATGATATGAAATGCAAAGAAATGTGTCCAAACTATAATCGAGGAGCCACGGGAGCTCAGTAGGTTAAGCGCTGGCCTACTGATCTAGCGGACCGGGTTCGAATCCCGCTTGAGGCGAGATTCTTTCCTACCGTAAACGGGGTTCCATTGCACACAGTCTTTCATTATCATCCTGCCATCGTCCTGATATAACTGAAATACTGTTGAAAAGGACGTAAAATCTAAAGTCAATCCTATATCCATCATCCAAACTATAATCTTTGTTATAAGCGGCTACTATTTTAAAGTACATTTGAGCCGCGACACGACAAAACCAACAATGTGGTCGTGCGCACTGCGCAGACTCAGATCAGTCTAGGTTTCCGCCAAGTTTGATCAGACCCTTCGTTAAGTGCTCAAAGGGTAGCTAAGGGTCTAAGCTACCTCCCTGCGGACAGCGAAGACTCTGATCAGACTGGGCGGATGCCCAGGCTGATCTGAGTCTGCGCTGGACGCACGACCACATTGTTGGTTTTGTCACGTCGCGGCTCATTTATCAATATTTGAGATATCAAGAGTCAAGTGTATACGCCTCATACTTTTGTTCCAGTCGAAAGTTTTCTTTGCTTAACAAAATACTTTGCAGATAAAAACAGAATTAAACAAGATTATAATAAATTTATTATTTAGCTTCCAGAATCTTTGCTTTGACTGTTTATGCCTGTTTGTATAGAAACTTACAGTAATTCTTGTACAAGAGGCTACAAGCAATGTGGCCAACATGCGTCAAAATCACGTGATCATATAACGTTAAATCTGTCATATTTGGAAAGAAAAAAATCTCGAACCTTCTCAGTGATCTTCTCTGGTCTTCCAATGCCGATTTTAATCTCGACTACCAACCGCTCTCATGCGAAACCACGTTTCAGAACGCCAATCCATGAGAGGAGTTACCGGTTTTGCAGAAGGGGAGCCAAGATCATAAACAAATTTGACATCGGCACAAGGTTTGAGGTATTTATTTTCTCTGAAAACTATTTATGCAAAATATAAGAATGTTATTTTGTCACATATAAATTGTTTTTTTTCGGCACATGGTATGGCATTTTTTCCAGATATGTATTTAGTACGGCGGAGCATGTGTTGAAGGTCAATCTCGGCGATATATACATGTAGGGAAAAGTCGCATTCTATTGCTTGATTTTGAGAGATAAAAGAGATAAATAAAACAAACAGTTTGTCAGAGATAAATGTCAAAATAGATTCCATATGCTCTTAAACTTATACCAATGATATATCTATGCAAGTTTGGTACAATTCCACTTGTTGGTTCAGGAGATATCATGGGTACATGAAAGTGTCAGTCCTCCAGTGACCATGAAAATGAGGTCAAGATCACCAAAATATGTCCAGCTCTTAAACTTATGCCAATGATGAATCCGTGCAAGTTTGGTAAAATTCTATCTATTGGTTCAGGAGATATCATGGGTACAAGAAAATGGATCCAAGTCCTCCAGAGACCTTGGAAATGAGGTCAAGGTCACTAAAATATGATCAACACTTAAACTTGTCCCAATAATGTATCCATGCAAGTTTGGGGAGATTCCATCTATTGGTTCATGAGATATTGAGGGTACAAGAAATCATCATCCAAGTCCTTCAGTGACCTTGAAAATAAGTTCAAGGTCGCCAAGATCAGCCCTTAAACTTTTCCCAATGATGTATCCATGCAAGTTTGGTGAAATTCCATCTACTGCTTCAGGAGATATCGTGGGTGAAATTGTCATCTAAGTCTTCCAGTAACCTTGAAAATGAGGTCAAGGTCACCAAATATGTTCAGCTCTTAGCTTATCCCAATGATGTATATATGCAAGATTGGTAAAATTCTATCCATTGGTTGAGGAGATATCACGCATACAAGAAATTGTCATCTAAGTCCTCCAGTGACCTCGAAAAAGAGGTCAAGGTCACCAAAATCTAATCAGCTCTTTAACTTGTCCTAGTGATATATCCATGCAAGTTTGGTTCAATTCCATACATTGGTTCAAGAGATATCGTGCATACAAGATCTGTCACGCAGACGTCCGGGATCTGCACTGAAAACAATATGCCCCCCCTCCCCCCTAACCTTCTGTCGGGCTGGGGACTGAATTATTGGCACCAATTTGCAATCGAAAACTCTGTTTCTCGCGGTTTTTGATCCGCGTTAATCAATTGTTAAGAGGGTTTTTGATTGCTGCCTACCCGGTGTGTCTTTGCTTTAACTCTTTCGGCGCCAAAAGTCGCAAAAATGCGACTTTGCAAACAGCGTATATCCAGATCAGCCGGCTCTTAAAAGAGCCGTCTGATCAGGATCTACACTGTTTGCCATTCAAATATGAACTTAAAAAGCCTGATTTTATGAAAAATGTCTTTAGATTGTTAAAATTTCCAATTACAAATCTGTCGTCTGATGATTTGAGCAGACGAAAATTTGTCGTCTGAAAAATTTGGCGCCGAAAGAGTTAAGGGTAGGAGCCCCTGTAGTTCAGTGGGTTAAGCGCTTGCCTACTGATCTAGCGGATCGGATTTGAGCCCGCTTGAGGTGAGAATCTTTCCTACCATACACGGGGTTCCATTGCACACAGCCTTTCATTATCAGCCACCATCGTCCTGATATGACTAACATACTCTTGAAAAGGAGGTAAAATTGCAAGTCTACCATTCATCATCCTTTAAGGATAGACCCTATTTTGGAAGGGAGCCGTCGACCAGGAAAGCAATCAGGAAGTTGTAGAATTAGCTCCCTTTAAAAAAGTAGGCGGGGAAAGCAGACGTGTACCCGTTCATCTTAATATGAAGGTTGTTCTACCGCTGCTGTATTTACATGTGCATTTGCAGGTGACTTTCCTTTACTTATGTCATCTATAATTAATGGCTTCTCGGTAACAGATATCTATGTCATTATTCATATCATATGCAGGACGAGGGTGAGTGAAAAAGTAAGTTATGAAGCATGCATAGTGTGCAAGTACTAAATACCATAAAATAAACAATAACGGGACCGATGAGTCTGTACAAAAATTCAGACCCAACTCGGACTGCTCAATGTATTCACTGTTTGCCATTCTATCTGCACCCTTTTTAGATACAATTTCTAGCCTGCCTAGGTCAAAGGTCGCCAGTTCCATCTAAATTTCATCGGTTAACCAGGACTATACCTGTAGCAAATTGTAGCAAACAATTATCGCCCTTCTCTGTAGTATACCCGATCATCCGTCAGCATACTGCAAGGTGTGATTTCTGAGATATATACTGCTCACAAAGAAGCAAGACGGATGGATGACTTGCGATTTTACGTCCTTTTCAACAGTCTTTCAGTTATATCAGGACGATGGGACGGCGGTAATGAAAGGCTGTGTGGATTGGAACCCCGTTTACGGTAGGAAAGATTCCCGCCTCAAGTGGGACTCGAACCCGGTCCGCTAGAAAAGAAGCAAGTAACCGAAAATTAAAAAATCATGACTGGTTCAGATTATCATTGCACTATTCACGCGACAATATTCAGCTGAATAAAAACAGTCACAACCTTTAACATCACATAAAGGCTGATGGGATCTAGACTTCCATTTCGCATTGGCGAAACAATGCTTTCAGACCCTCAAGCTCTGTGATTATTGTAATTTCTATGTTCCGAGTTGAGATATCCACTTTGGTAGGCTTTATTGCGTTATTTAAGGTATAGGGCCCATGCAAATGTCACCATCAGTGAGACAATACATCGCACAATGGTATCGTTTACGTCAGCCGTTTCGTGGTTTGATAAATCAGCATGAAAAGAGTATTTATTTCCTTTTAAGGGAAGCATTAGGCGCCTGTCTTAATAAAGTCTGAATAAAACGATGTTATCGCTTTGCTGGATTAATGCGAAATTGGGGTGTCGACCCTTTGTCTACTTCAAATTTACTATAGGTCACGTGACTAGCTTAAACGTATCAATATCAATATAACAACTCAATGTTCATCTATTTATTTTTCTTAGTTCCGCTGGCGTAAATGTCTAAATATATTCCTTACTTTTTGAGAACAATATACTACCAAAAAAATTGACAATTCGGCCATAGCGTTGTGGATAAGCTGAGCCTCTGGACCACACTGTAACTTACTATAAGGGTTGTAAATGATATAACATGAAACTGTTGTGAATGAGACAGAAAGAACCGATCTTTTCCGTTACAAGCTGTCCAACCTCAAGGTTTGGTCCATAATTAAAAGTGCATTGACACGACAGTGAACAAAATTTGATCTGCAGATAAATTATTGCATTGAAAAACCAAACTGATCGATTTTAGGACATTTCATTAATGATTTTAAGTACCCTATTTTTTTTTAACTTTTAGGTACAAATGTTCAAGTTAACGTGAACAGTCTGCTAATTGCAGAATGCGTAGAGCGAATAGCGAAGGTGCTGATAGGACAATTGACTAATGTGTTTTGATTCCTTGAGGCCATCTACTGTTCCTGATGCTTGCTTGTAATTCAGCGTGTACTGGCAGCTGGTAACTGATTTTAAAAATGTATATATGTATATGAAACTGATTGGTATTTAAGCTTCAAAATTTGGAGTATCGAAAACATTTCACTACGCCGCGACTGTCTCCTCCAGTGTTAACAAAACTAGTATCGTCAGAGATGGATGAATGGATGACTTGCGATTTTACGTCCTTTTTAACAGTATTTCAGTTATATCAAGACGACGGGACGAAGATAATGAAAGGCTGAGTGCAACGGAACCCCGTTTACGATAGGAAAGATTCTCGCCTCAAGCGGGATTCGAACCCGGTCCGCTAGATCAGTAGGCCAGCGCTTAACCCACTGAGCTACCGGGGCTCCAGTATCGTCAGAGAATCTACTGAAAATGGCAAGACCTACTTATTATACATTTAGCAAAGCAAAGAAAAAAAGAAACTTGACGGTTGGTGACGTCATATTTTAAACCTTAGATTCACGCTAATATGTGATTTGAACTTTATCAGATATTCATCACATGTGTTCGTGATCAAGGCGAGCCATACAATAATCGTGGATATCGGCTGTGGTCAACATATATACACGGAGAGGGATGGTTTCCGTCAGGGTGAACTCTGTCCTAGAAACGCCATGGTGACATCTTTGTGAGGAAGCGCTTCCGAGTTAACATCCATAGGACAAAGAGCTTTCCTGGAGCAGACATAGGAAGTGACAATAAACTTCCGAGTTCGTCTGAAGAAGGCTAGAAAGCCAACCCAACCAAGACTGAAGTTTGATCTTGAGAAGTTAAGGTACCCAGATGTGGCATATATTTTTCAAGCAACAATAGATGGGAAATTCGCACCACTCATTGGTCCGAGGGATGATGACATGGACATAGATACCACGATTACCACGTACAATACAGTAGTGACTGATGCAACCAGTGAGATACTTGGGAAGGAACGTCGTAGGAAAAAGCCCTGGGTCACTACAGATTTTCTCGACTTCGGTGACGAGACGAGAAATTTAAAGAAGAAGCGGTATGAAGCAGGAGGAGCAAAAGTAAGAATACAGGGAAGCAAACAAGAGGATTCAGAAGGCACTGAAGAAAGCTAAGGAGGACTGGATTAGTATTCAGTGTCAGAGGATCGAAACTTGCATTAGCAAAAACAACAGCAAGAAAGCATACCGGCTGGTGAAGGCCCTAACTTCAGAGAAACAGGGTAGATCCACAACTATCCAGGACAGGTCTGGGAAATGCCTTACGGAGGAACACGAGATTCTCAGCAGATAGACAGAATATTGCTCAGAACTATTCAACTATGAGACTTACGGTGACAATGCGATTCTGGCGTGCAATCAGCCCCCAGAAGAAGATCAACAATCGATCCTTCGTGATGAAGTAGAGATTGCAGTAGAAGCAATAAAGACGGTGAAGTTTGCCGGAGTTGATAATATACCAGCAGAACTTGCTCAAGCTGGCGGGGGAGACCATGATTGATGTTTTAACAGATATCTGTAACAAAATTTGGAGAACGGGGAAATGGCCTACCCCATGGACTCAGTCGCCGATTATTACACTCCCTATAAAGAGCAACTTACAGCTCTGCCAGAACTACAGAACCATCAGCCTCATCAGTCATTGAAGCAAAGTCATGCTGAAAGTCATCTTGAACAGGCTTTAACCACAAGCCGAAGAGATAATCGCTGAAGAACAGGCTGGGTTCCGAGCTGGAAGGAGCACCACAGAAAAGATCTTCAACCTTAGAATCCTGCGTGAAAAGTATTTCCAACATCAGCAGAATCTGTACCATGTCTTCATTGATTTCAAAAAAGGCTTTGAAGGGTATTGCATGCAGCCTTATGGGCCACCATGTGGAAGTACAATATTAGTGCAAATCTAGTTCGCCCCATTGAGCAGCTATACGACAAGGCTACAAGATTCTCTTGAAGAACATTGTCGGAAAGATAGCATAGGCGACAGAAACATTACCAATCTGCGGTTCACCGATAGCTTAGACGCTCTAGCTGAAGAAGAGCAGGAATTAAAAGCCCTAGTTGAAAGTCTCGACAAAACCTGTTCAAGGTATAAGATGGAGATCAGTGCTGAGAAGACCAAACTGATGCCAAACAGCGCAAATGGCATCGAGAGGGAGATCAAGGTAAAAGGGCAGAAGCTGGGCACAGTAACAAGCTTCAAGTACCTTGGAGCATTGTCGCAGATGATGGCTTAAAACAGGATGTTCTCTCAAGGGTTGCACAAGCCACTTCAGCTCTTACCATGCTGAAACCAATTTGGAGAGATAACAACATATCTCTTGGATCAAAGGTAAAATTTATACAATCCCTTGTCATTTCCATATTTCTGTATGCAATATAAATCATGGCCCGATATGCCAAAATGTCCCAGTATGCAGCAGTGCATTCAGTAGGTCTTCCTCAGCTGTTTTTTGTGTAACAATTTGATGACTCTGGTCCTTTTTGGCGACGATTTTCAACATCTCCCTCGGGATCTTGCAACATTAATGCATTGAAACCATGTTTAATCCGTATAATCAAAAACATTTATTGACTATTGACCTTTAATGCTGTAAATATGTTGTGTTATTCACCTATAAACATAACACACTTGCCTCATCTTCGCGTTGGTCAATATGTAGATTGCAAGTCATTCTAATGCCCCATTCACATGCGTAGATTTGCTCACGTAAGTATTTTTTGCATATATGCAAATTTTACTCACGTAAGTAAATTCGTCATGTGAACGCAAATACATACGTCAGCAAATTTGCTTACATGAGTAGGTTATTCAAACCCAGAAGATTATCCAGGTAATTTTACTCACGTGAGCAAATTTACTTATATGCAAATATACTTACGTAAGTAAATCTGCGCATGTGAATGGGGCATAACACTTCCTAGCTTCTTATATAACCAATCAGAGCAGTAGATAAGAGGGAGTATTTGGTGATAATTAGAGATATTTTTTTATAATTCTGCATAAAAACATATGTTGTGACCCCTCATCTGAACCGTATCGAAGAGACGGTTCAGATAAGGGGTCACAGCATATGGTTTCGATGAGATATAAGAAAAATTATCCTTAATTATCATCAACTAGAGCTCTCACCAATGTAAAAATCTAGTGATATATTGCGTGCCAAATACTGGGCAGATTAGCGTGACGTCTGCATTTACGTGAGGTGAGACGGTGTAACGTCCTTTTTTTGCATAAAAATACTTACGATATACATATAAATACTACAAAAAATAGCGGGATTTCTTCAAAAACAAACAGCTAAAGATTTCTGATATTAAGCATTTGTCAGCGTTATAGAAAGATATTTTGTGTCTTACTAAAGGTTGCAACTTGATTGCACAAAACTTATAAGTAAGTACATCAAAACAGCAGACGGTTCGTTTTAGTCTTAACTATGTCTTAACTGCTTCAGTACACTTATGATCTGATGAAAATGTAAAGCCCCATTCACATGCGCAGATTTACTTACGTAAGTATATTTGCATATAAGTAAATTTGCTCACGTGAGTAAAATTACCTGGATAATGCTCTGGGTTTGAATAACCTACCCATGTAAGCAAATTTGCTCACGTATGTATTTGGGTTCAAATGACGAATTTACTTACGTGAGTAAAATTTGCATATATACAAAAAATACTTACGTGAGCAAATCTGCGCACGTGAATGGGGCATTATATGCAGTGTTTCAAGGCCTTTCTATTCTGATTTCTGTTTTCTTTTGTCTTGTTTTGTAATTTAGAATGAGCCGCGACACGACAAAACCAACAAAATGGTATGTGTGTCCAGCGAAGATTTAGATCAGCCTGGGCATTCTCTCATCTTGATCAGAGTCTTCGCTATCGGCATTGATGTAGCTTAGACCCTTAGCTACCCTTTAAGTGCTTAGGGAAGACTCTGTTCAGACTGGGCGAATGCCCAGGCTGATCTGAGTCCGCGCTAGGCGCATTACCACATAGTTGGGTTTTCCTTGTCGCAGTCCAAATAGAAAATAGAATAACCCAGGCGCTGCTGTAGCTTTTAATAAGAGTAGCTGAATGACCACCTGTTTTGGAATTAGCTGTTTATTTGGCCATGGTGCGTGTCTTTCGAAAACTTGTGTTATTTTGTATGACATTTTTGTGTGCTTCTTTCCCTTTGGTTTTGGCGGCGGGATGTGGGATTTGATTGTCCTGATCATTGCCTAGCTTTTTACTCTTCAAAGAAAACTATTGGTCCGCTGTTTGAATAACAAGGAATTCAAAAAGACAATAACGTGGGCCTTATATGAGCTTGACTT
Source organism: Ctena decussata (assembly GCA_963989385.1). Taxonomy (NCBI): domain Eukaryota; kingdom Metazoa; phylum Mollusca; class Bivalvia; order Lucinida; family Lucinidae; genus Ctena; species Ctena decussata. Next base: position 34,038,426 of record OZ022499.1, on the reverse strand, counting down.
TCATAATAAGGGAATGTTACGGGCCAAGTCAAATAATATAATTGCAGTGTCAGAAAAAATCACTTATCTATTGGCTAAAATCACTGAACCATGCAATATAGATCACACTGACCAACAATTAATATGTAGAAACTCAGTTTCAGGCTAAACCAATCAACAATGTACGGTACAAGTCAATGAAAGAGTGCAAGAGATATTGGCTACAATTATTATTGGTCACACTGATCTACAATTAGTATGAAATCATTTACACAGTCAGCACAAACCATTAACGCAAGTATGAAACAAATCACTGAAATCGTGTAAGAGATATTAGCTAAAATCACTAGATCATAAAATACAGGTTACGCTGACCTATATATAGTATGGGGTCACTCAAAGTGTCAGCCAAAACCCAAGTCTAGTGCAAATCAAGGAAATGGTGTAACAAATATGAGCCAAAATCACTCGACCATGAAATAAAGGTCACATTGAACTGAAATTATCTTGAGGTCACGCAAAGTGTCAGCCAAAAGTACAAACCCAAGTATATGGCAGATCCATGAAAAAGTGAAAGAAATATGAGGCCAAAAAACTGGACCATGGCATATAGGTTATATTGATCGAAAAGTAGTTTGAGGTCACTTACAGTGTCAGCCTACACTAAAGTTTAATCCATTGAACAGTGTAAGAAATATGAGACAATATCACTAGACCATGAAATATGGGTTGTACTGGCCTTCAGTTAGTATAAGGTCACCCACAGATTAGTCTTAGCTTTTAATCCAAGTATAATACAAATCCCGATATAGTGTTAGAAATATGACACAAAATCACTTGACAATGAACATTGGTCCAATGGAAAAACAATTAGTCTGAGGTCACACATAGTGTCAGCCTACACAAATAATGCAAGTAAAATTCAAATCCATGAAATAATGTTAGAAATATGAGAAAAAGACACTGGACCATGACATATGGGTCACTGTAACTTACGTTTATTTTGAGGTCAACCATAGTGTCAAACTGACTCATAATCCCCTGTTATTATGGCTATACATCATACAGTCCTCAAGGTGTAAGGTAAAGCACTGGAAATATAGGGGACTGTGATCTATTTTTGTTACGATGTTAAACATCAGGACAAACCAACTCATTATTATGAGCTATCATGTTTTAAGTAAGAGAATGGTGAAAGTTTATGGCAAATCACTTGACCACGAAATGTGGGTCACTGTGGTCTACTTTTAATTACTTTTGAGGCCAAACATTGGACATACTGACTCATTATCACAAGTTTACATATCTATATATCAGATGGTTTTGAGGGTATATGGCAAATTACTGGTCTATGAAGTATAGGTCGCTGTGACCTACATTATTTTGATGTCAAACATCTGGCCATACTGACTTATATCCGGGTTATCATGTTAAACATCAAATAGTCTTCAAGATATAAAGATATAAGACAAAATGACTTAACCATGAAATAAAGGACACTGTGACCTACTTTTATTTTGAGATCAAACATCGGGCTATAATTACGAATTATCGCAAGCTATCATCTATATAAATCAAACAGTCCTTAGAATACAAGGCAAAACAAAATCACTGAAAAATAAAATTAAAACAAAACGGTCATGTTGACCGCCACTTCATGTCCCTCAAGTAAATGTCACAAAGTAAGTCATGTCTGACAAACTGTCTGCTTGAGCTGTTTCCGAAACAGATTTAGAGGAACAATAAAAACATTTAATATTATCCTAGAATCTGACCTCCAGCCCCACAACCAAAAATTTCTATCATTAATGATCCATAAAATATAGGTCATGAACTGATATGCATCACTTAATGAAGTAAAGCTTCCCCAGCTGCTCCTTTGAAGCAGATTTGTGGCATAGAAACTGGGCTAAACTCAACAGGTTAACCGAAATTTTCTATGTTCAATGATCCATAAAATACCATCTAATTGGATTAGTAGGTTGGTCGAAAGACTTTTTCAGGCGCTATAAACACACCGGGTAGGCGGCAATCGAAAACGTTCATGCAATCGACGAACGCGGATCAAAAACAGTTAGAAACAGCGTTTTCGATTGCAAATTGGTGACAATTTGCAATCGAAAACGCTGTTTCTAAATGTTTTTGATCTGCGTTAATCGATTGTTAAGCACGTTTTCGATTGCCGCCTACCCGGTGTGATAAAGGACTGGTAGAGACAAAAAGAATTGCAATTATTGCAGATCCGGGTAAGACTACTTCTTATGAACAGTCTGGTATGGGTTAGCACTATTTGCCATCATACAATACACTGACAAGTTTGATTCCGTTCAGGAGTAACCCAGGTTATGCTACAAAGTTGACATGATTAAAATTACAAAAGAAAATCATTTCTGAGAGAAAACATGGAAAAGACCAAAGTTCTTGGGAAGACAGAAACATAGCAAACAAAGTCTACCAGTGACCTAACACATAAACAATCCTTAATTTCCTCTTGAACGTGAATTACGTCATGCTGTTGTGAACAGTAACCAGTTACCTTTAGACGTGTTTAGTGTGTTTCTCACAGTATCCGAACGCACTGTACCATCTCTTCCGGTTTTCATAGCGTTGAATCGAGAGTACAGAATTCGCTTATAACCAGTAGCCGGAAATCATTATATTTTGAGTTTTTATCCGGAATCTACTGCGTCATTTATAGTTATTCAGCTTCGAAAATGTAAAGGGGTAAGTTTAATGTAATTTTCTCTTCGGTCTTTTACTTTATTGCCCTGTACAATGAAAAACTCCTTGCCGTCGCAGATTTTTTTTTCAGAACAGCTTAATTTAACACGAGATTGTGTCGTGCAAAACTTAGCTATCATTCTTTTATCAAAACAAATAAACTGTAGATTGATAACGCCTTCCGTTTATTCTAAAGATTTTTTATAAAACATGTTAGAAAATGCTCAAAATGGTTTAAGAATCATGCCAAGGCCGATTTGAAAACTGTACCAATTACTACCCACCCATACACGACATTGTACAGGGTAATAAAGTAAAAGACCGAAGAGCAAATTATATTAAACTTACCTCTTTACATTTTCGAAGCTGAATAGCTATAAATGACGCAGCAGATTCCGGATAAAATCTCAAAACATAATGATTTCCGACTACTGGTTATAAGCGAACGTTTGTACTCTCGATTCAACGCTATGAAAACCGGAAGAGATTGTACATGTAGTTCGGATACTGTGTTTCTGATACGTTGACTATAGGCACAACGTTTCTGATTGCAAAGTGGGGACAACTTCCAATCGGAAACGCTGTTTCTGATGGCTTTTTATCCGAGTTCGTCGACTGCATGAGCGTTTTCGATTGTCGCCCAGCCGGTATGTTCTCGTCTTTGCATAGTTTTTATTCGTCTGTGCTGAAACATGATTGCATAACCCACCCTCTCTCTCTCTCTCTCTCTCTCTCTCTCTCTCTCTCTCTCTCTCTAATAACACAAGTACCTATAAAATAAATTAACAAAATCTGAAAACAAACATTCATAGAATTTGCCTTTATAATGAGTGTTAGAATTTTGGCGATTTTTAATAATGTATAGTTACGGGCCGAAACTCCTTTGCAAATGCATTACATGTAGCAACTGACGCATCAAAAACCTATGATATACACGTAACCGCCTCTATTACAGTCAAAGTTGTTAGCGGGATTTCTTCATGTAACGGCGGAAAACTGAAAACAATCTCAAGATTTCACTTGCTGTTTCCTCGTTTTTATTGTGAACAGGTGATTTGTTGCCCAATATATATCACTGGTTGTCGATCAGTCGTCAATAAATATATCACTCGCTCTTCGCACTGGTGATATATTCATTCTTACGATTGACCTCCAACCAGTGTGATATATTGAGCAACAAATCATTGATAGCAAGAATCTATTTCTAAATTACAAAAACTGCATAGTCACCTCAACAAAGGTCAATATTTGTGTAGAATTAATGAAATAAAATCACCAACAACATTGTCAAAACCCTTTAAATTGATACAATATTCAATCAAAGCAAGTAACATTTTAATCCTGTTTATCATTATCTGCAGTTGAGATGGTTGCAGTAATGGGTACAGAGGGTCACCTCTCGTCATCTCTTCAAATTCAGAAGGCAGAGTGTCTTTCAGCTCTTTCAGTCGCTCAAAACTTTTCCTTCGTATGCTGGAAATAAGACAGAATTCGCCGATATTGTATTCAATTGTTAGTCTGACAGTGATGTTATTTCCTTGTTTCTGTAGACTACTATTTAACTGCAGTTATAAAAGCAGGAAGAAAACGAAGTTAACATCGATATGACCAAAGCGAAATCAATTTTGTATAAGCATGTTAATCAAAGCATACTATGCTATAAGATTTTGCTGTCAATCCATATTCTAGCTCTAAGTTGTTTTTACTAAATAAACCACAACGTGTGCGTTTTCATGTTCATGACACAAAGTCTCTCGATGGCAAACAGAAATCAACAAACTTTACTTTCAAAGCGAATGCAATACACAGAGGATTATAAAGTGTACACCGTATTACTCCTAAGATTTATCTACCAGGAAGCATTTCTTCTGGCCGTAAACGGGGCTCCATTGCACAAAACATTTCATTATCATTATTATCATCATCATCAGCAGCAGCAGCATCATCCTACTATACTCCTTATGTGACTGAACTATACACAGTTCCGAGAATAGCTGCTAAGCTCCGCCTGCTTGGTTACTGTTACTACGTCTCACAAGCTTACACAAAGATGGCGGAAAAGCAAATGACAAATGCAAGTGCCTGCAAAATGTTGGCGATCTATGGCGAAGAATCAGCCTCCTCATGGCCTACACATGGAAGTTGGCGCATCATGCATTTCCGATGTGTTCTGTTCTTGCAAAGCAGGGTAAATTTATTAAAAGTGGTGTTAGTTTGTTTTCTTTAAACAGGTATACATCCGTTCATTAATTGAAGGGTAAAATCACGGACTTATGTTGGTATTGACCACGTGCGATTTGTTTGTGAGACTATGTCACGTGCTAAGTTGTCGTTGCATTGGCCAGGTATTGCCCTCGTGAAGTGACCTGGCAGGGCGGAGCTAGCGTTATGGATCAGTGCATTGTCAAACAGGTAATTCCTATTTTCGCCAACAATCGGAAAAATATCCGCACAACTTCGTTAATCCTCGCCTTTTTTGTTGTAATTAATAACAGTATTTTAACCAAGTCGTGTACAGAGCGTCGTGGTGTAGTGTATCTGTAGTAGGATTGCAAAGACACTCAGTGCTAAGATCTAGGGTTCAAATCTAGGCTGAGAATAAACATTTTTGTTCTCTCATTTTTTTTTTATTTTCAAACTTTATTTTCTTTACATATTTATTTGCTTTAATCATTTCTTTTTGGGAGAAAAGATATTTCAAGCAATTTCTTTCGCTCGAGATAATTCAAAGGATTAGTGTTCGACATGTCTGCATTGGTAGACACCCTGAAACTGAAAAGTGAATACCAAATCAGAAATTATCTATTCACCCATCGTTTGTTCGTGCATGCATATCACTTTTCTCGAGCATAAAATACCATAATCTATTAAATGCCCTCGTACATATTTCTGGGCATAATCAGACATAATAATCCTTTTTTATTATGAGCATAAAGTATATGGAGTAATCGAAACAAGCGGAAATTTCTGTCAGGCAAAATAATCATTTGCTACCTGAACACTTAAAAAGAAAGAATACAAAAACTTCATAATTTTCGGTATATTCGAACCTTGGACCCTTATACGATACAAAAAAAAAAAGATTAGCACGTCTAGCAGAGGTCCAATACACCAATGTGTCTTTACACATTTGTGAGATATAGCTAACAGTTATAATTCATGCATGATACGCGATGATTAACGAATACTTACGAATATCTTTCCGATTGGTTACGAAAAGTTGCTTTACCTATTTCATAATGCATTGAACCAAATCAATAGCCCCGCCCTGCCAGGTCACTTCACGTGGGCAATATACGATATCATGTGATTTTGTGTGACATTCTGGGTGTGGCTCGGAACTGTGTATTGTTGAAAGGGACGGCCAAGGCACGGGGCCGATTGTAGAACTGGCGGCCAAGGCATGGGAGTGTATCTATGCGCCTTATTTATTGTCATGTTATTGTATTAAGAGCCGCGACACGATAAAACCAACAAAGTGGTTGTGCGCCCAGCGCAGACTCAGATCAGCCTGGGCATAAGCCCAGTCTGATCAGAATCTTCGCTGTCCGCATGGAGGTAGCTTAGTCTCTTAGCTACCCTTTAAGCGCTAAGTAAAGTGTCTGACCAGACTGGGCGGATGTCCCGGCTGGGCGCACAACCACATTGTTGGTTTTCTCGTGTCGCGGCTCTTATGTAGATTCTCAAGGTAAATAAATATTCAGGGGCAGCAGCTCTGTTATTTTCTTTCTTGCCTCTCTTGTCAATATGGGTAAACTCTTAAAGAAAAGAATTTGCTCCTCGAGAAACAAAGTCTTTTCTTTAAAGGTATAACCCATTTGGGAAGGGCTAAGACACCCAGTGAAGCAAACAGGATGGCAAAGAAGTTGTTTCCCTTTGTGTAAATGGCCGATAAAACCTCGGAGTTGTATATATCTAAATACTAACTTGCAACACTTGTATATAGGCGCTGCTAGTTTCACATTGTACTTCAAACAAAATCTGAAAAAAGAAGAATATACATAATTGAGCCGCGACACGAAAAAGCATGTGCGCCCAGCGAAGACTCAGACCATCCTGGGCATTCACCCAGTCTGAGCTGAGTCTTGACTGTGCGCTTAAAATGTAGCTAAGGGTCTAAGCTACCTCCATGCCTACTTCGAAGACACTGATCACACTTAGCAGGTGCTCAGGCTGATCTGAACCTTCGCTGGGCGCACATCCCACTTTGTTGGCTTTGTCATGTCGCGCTTTATATAATGCGAATGGACTTTAGTAGATTTCCTCACTTGGCCAATAATTATGCAGAGTGAGGCAAGTGATCATCATGTCATTTTCCGGGCGCCGGGACGTGTATGGACACAACGCCATGTTTATCTGCAACTGTTTCAAAGGGACACAAATTGGTGTCAGACTCTCCTGTTTGATTCCATGGACGACGCAGCTCTTTTAAAGCTCTTTTGTCTTGTTTATTGGGTGTCTAAATCATATTATGCGACAGTCCAGTGACACTGCTATTTCATCAAAGAAAATATCCCATCTCACAATGGTGATCATAAAACCATTATATATCAGGGGCAGATCCAGAACTTTTGGAAAGGGTGTTCAAATTAGTTGAGGGGGTTTTGATTTGTGCAGTTTGACCAAATTTTCCTGAAATTCCCCATGAAAATATAGTAATTAAGGCTGAAGAGGGGGTTTCGTTTGAACCCCCCGAACCCCCTCTGGATCCGCCACTGTATAAAGAGTGGTACCACTTCGTGGCTTACTTTACGTATCACTTTAAGAGTTGATCCCCACCAATAATAACAATAGCAGCAAAACTTAACTCGCAGAATTGCCTTCAAACAACCCCCTTCCCCGCCCCTGGAAAGTGTACCCATTCGCTATAAAGCTACAGGTACATAATAACAATTCTGGCGAGTCGGTAACTATGCCAAACACCGCCTTACACTGTATTCTGTTGTTGTCAGCTGTCGAGACATCGTCAAACACCGTATTCTGTCGGAGCCAGCTAGTCAAATGTCTGCAAAAATCTTATTCTACCGCTTCCAGCTGGAAAAACATTGACAAACACTATATTTTGTCGCTTCCAGCTGGCAAAACATCGACAAACATCATATTGTGTCGCTTTCAGCTGGCAAAACATCGACAAACATCATATTGTGTCGCTTTCAGCTGGCAAAACATTGACAAACAGCATATTTTGTCGCTTCCAGCTGGCAAAACATCGACAAACATCATATTGTGTCGCTTTCAGCTGGCAAAACATTGACAAACAGCATATTTTGTCGCTTCCAGCTGGCAAAACATCGACAAACACCATTTTTTCTCGCTTCCGGCTGGCAAAACATCGAAAATAACTATATTTCGTCGCTTCCAGCTGGCAAAACATCGACTAACACCATCCGTCCAGTCTGATCAGAGTCTTCCGGTTGTCCGCATGTAGGTAGCTAAGATCCGTAGCTTCCCTTTTACAGATCAGACTGAGCGGATGATAAGGCTGATCTTAGTATTCACTGGGCGCACATGCCACTTTGTTGGTTTTATCGTGTCGCAGCTCATTTGTCTCAATGCATTGACGTTCCTACAGTTAAGTAAATGAAAAGACAACTAGAGCAAGTGAGCAGGGGCTCACGTATACACCCCCCCCCCCCCCCCCCCCCCGACCAGCGTCATCGCCTAACGAAACCACCGCCTTATGAAACTATGCCTAATGAAACCAATCTTATATATGGTTTGAACCTAGAAGTAAACTTAGTCACCTATCAAATGCTTCCATCAAAGTATATTACAAATACCAGCAAAGAGTACCAACTTAACACAAAACTTTAATGTAAACATATAAGTCAGTGCCCGTGACCTTGGTCAGCAGCAGCATCCAGATGATGTAATCTAATCTGCATGAACATAGAAGTAAACTTAGTCATATATCATTAAGGTTTCATCAAATGATGTTGGAAATATAAACAAATAATATAAACTTAACGCAAAACTTAAATGCAAATATACAAGTCTGTGACCTTGACCTTTAGTAAGCAGCAATGAGCCTAAAAGTAAACCTTAACAAATATCAAAAGGTTCCATTAAAGAAAATTGGAAATACAAAAGAAAAATATAAACTTAACACAAAACTTTAATACATATGTTTAAGTTTATGACCTTGACCATAGGTCAGCAGCAGCATCCAAATGTTGTCAAGTATTCTGCATGAACATGTAAGTAAACCTAGTCATATGTCAAAAGGTTTCATTGAAGGATGATGGAAATAATATCAAAGAATATAAACTCAACACAAAACGTTAATGCAAATACACAAGTCTGTGATCTTGACTTTAGGTAAGCAGCAGCATCCAGTTGATGTAAACTACCCTGTATGAACCTAAAAGTAACCCTAGTCAAATATCAAAAGGTTCCATCAGAGGATATAAGAACTATAAAAGAAGACTATAAATTTAACGCAAAACTTTAACGCAAATGTCTAAGTCTGTGACCTTTACCTTAGGTCAGCAGCAGCATCCAGATGATGATAAGTATTCTGCTTGAACCTGTAAGTAAATCTAGGTACATACCAACAGGCTTAATCAAAGGATATTGGAAACATAAGCAACATTAAAAACTTAACACAAAACTTTAACGCAAATGTTTAAGTCTGTGGCCTTGACCTTGGGTCAGCAGCAGCATCCAGATGATGATAAGTATTCTGTTTGAACCTGTAAGTAAATCTAGGCACATACCAACAGACTTCATCAAAGGATATTTGCAAACATAAGCAAAATTAAAAACTTAACGCAAAACTTTAACGCAAATGTTAACGGACGGACGGATGCATGCACGCACGCACGGATGAACGGACGAACGGACGGACAGACGGACAAATGGACGGAAAGACGAAAACTATATACCCCTCCTCGGGGGTATAATTATCAGGAACCGACATAACCTGTCTTAAAATGGGAAAGGACTAAAAATGAAAAAAACAAAAAAAAGATACTCAAAGCAAAACAAAACAAGCACAAGCGAAAGGGCAAGAGGTCAGCTTTTTGTCGACAGATGGCTGCGAGTCTTATGTTAATAAAGTACAAAAGTCATAGACTTATAGGAAGCCGACAACCAATGATAATTACTGTAATTCACCAGACAAGAAGCACTGCCTTAGAACGGTCAGTTATACATTACTTGCGTCTGCGTTTGGGGCTGGTGGGGTGGCAGGACGGACGGGGGAGGGCTTAAACTAATTTACACGCGCATAAACCCTTGTCCTGAATTTTGGTTTGATTCATAAACATACAAGTTATGATTTTTTAGATATCAGTTTTATAGTTCTCGCAGCTGATATGTAATGTAAGATACTTACACAATTGCTACAAGACTTGTATAAAAGAATTCATGTGAAGGCAACATTTTGGTAGCCAGTAATTACTTAAGGTGAGGTGGGAGTAATTGACAAAACACATGATTTTATACTTAATTCCTTATATTGTACATTTTCAGTCCCTCTTTCAGAAAATGTAATAAAATAGAGGGGTCGCCGATGTCGTTTTTAAGATATCTGACATCAAAAACGTCAATTTCTGCACTTTTTCGAGCCAACGTTATAATGGCGTTCTATGGAAAACGCACTTGTTTTGCTCGTCATTCTTGGATAAAAACCTTCATTCTGAGAAAACAAAACATATTTTTTCCTTCAAAAACTAACACAGCATGAATCAGTGATAGAAGTTTACATTAAAGCAATAAAAATAGTAGGTCGCCGACTTAACTTTCGAGCTAATGTACATTAAATGCCCGGCTTGCCGTCTCTTTAGACTGAAATGTTAATGTTGCGCATGGTGACGTTAACGTTGCTTTTAACGTTTCGCGCCAAATATCAGCTATCGCTTTTTGTAGGCTTACGTCAAATTTGTCTGGGACTTTCATCACTTATGATTGTCATCGTCAGGAAAGTGCAGGATGAAGACAGATGTAATATTCTTCTTTCAATCTCTGCATAAGCCGTCTTAATTATTTCAATTAAAAAAATCGCCATTATGCCCTCCCATATGTACCCGAATTGATAAACTCTCAGAAGCAACAAGTTTAGGACGGGCTTCCATGTGTTATGACATTTGAACGATTCCCTTGTCCACTTGTCGTTTGTACAGTGTCCAGTACCTGATCCGACCCAAGAAAGGACCTATGTTATTCTGCACTATAACCTAGCGTTCCAACGATTAAACTTTGGCGACTCTCTCTCTCTCTGTAAAAATGATAGGCAGCTTGTATTCACCATAGTGTCTAGGAGATACAATAAAACGACTCTTTTAGGGACCAACCATTTGATATTCTGGGAGAGGGGGGGGGGGTGGAGGCGGCTGGTATTCTTGATTGAGACAGAACATTTTATTTCACTGGCCTCTGGAAACAATTTCTTTTCTTGTTTTCACCTTGAGCATGTTGAGGGAGCTAATTTCTTTTTTTACAAAATAACTCAGGTTTTTTCTTTTTTTTTAATTTTATAGGCTGAACAATCAGATCCTTGTTTAGTTGACCTTAACATTCCTTTATTTTACCCACATCAGTAATTTTTACACCTTTTTTTCTTCACAAAAGAAACATGGTGCTGTCTTTAACCAGGCTAAGGGCTTGGCTAAGCTTGCTTTTGCAAATCAGTGCCTGGGGCATGTTACTCTCTTCAACTAAGGTACAGATACAAACATCCCTGTATGAGTTTGGCAAAAAAACTAGGCCTTAAAATAGGGATATTTTGGCAAAAAAAAATTAGGGCTATTTTGGCAAAGTTTTAGGGCTAACATTAGGAATTTAAGGGGTTTTGCTAGCCCAATCATATGGCCAAACAGGCTTTATTCGCACTTTAGAAAGTTTGATAAATACTTACTGATAGAGTCACATCATACATGAATGCCAGTTAATAAAATGGCTGGAAGTTCTGTGCTAAGAAGTTAACAAAGGGGGATCTGGGGGCAACGCCCACCAGTAGCCATAGCAATTTCCCAATTTTAATGGCAATTTTAAGACTGGAAATAGGGATGATGATAAAAATAAGTTGTTGTTTTTCATTTTAGGACTTTTGCCTTTTAGAGTGTTTATTTTGCCCTAGTGGCTTTGTCTCCCATAAGCTAGTGACTCTTTTGAAATTCAGTTTTAGTGGAAAGATTTACTTAGTAATGAGACATGTATGTGAATGTTGTCTAGGATGTTTTTTGTAAATGTATGCACATGCGGGCCCGCCGGTGTAAAACAAATGTAGATAATATTAAAATATTACTATAAACATGGGGGGTCTGGGGGCTGCGCAACCCAGAAGCCCGAGACATTATAAAAACTCAATTCAAATGGAATTATCTGCAGACTTTTTTTTTTTTTTGAAATTTTGGGTGAAGCCAGGTTATTTTTTTAAACCCCCCTTATGAGACAGGTTATTTTTTTCTTGCATATCCAAAGACAGGGAATTTTTTTATAAATATACCAGCCCAGCCCCTCCCCCCAGAATATCAAATTGTCGGTCCCTTATTCCCTTATATACACAGAAGAAGAAACGTCACATTGTTTTTAGCTTACTGACAGAACAGATCGTTGAATTGTCGTCGTTGAATTGTGGTATCAACGTCGATACAAGATTCTGACGACAAACGGAACTGAACTTTCGAAAAGACAAAAATTAAAAATGTCTAAGGTTAACACACATGCGCCAGGTAAGAAAGGGCATTTTTTCCAGCGAAGCAGACAAATCAATTTCAATGATTCAACGAAGCTAAATAAGCTTTTAGTCTTCACAGGGCTTGAATATTTTCCCCCAAAACGTTCCAGGACCCAAATTTTCCAGAAAAAAAATACCCAGGACAGGTCACATAACCAAGATGGCAAACATTTATTATGGTAAAAAATTGCAAAAATCTTCTCCCCCAGAACCACGCCGTGCCGTGTAGCGCAATCGGTAGGGCACCTGACTCATAAGTCAGAGGTCCTGGGTTCGAAACCCGGTCTGGCCACATACTTTCGTTTCTCCTTCCGCTGATTTAAGAAGGGCAGTTGTCAGTTACTGGCGAAAGTATGTGCACTTAGTACTGGTTAACCGCTTAGGAGGTCTAAGCCTGCCCAGGAATAGTGTGGTGAGGTTAACTGACCGTCCCGACATGACCTTAGCTGTTTACCGTGGACGTTAAGCATCAAATCAAGCAATTCTCCCACAGAACCACAAATCCTGTGATCTTGAAACTTAGCATGTCGCATCAAGGACTCAAAAGCTCAACAAAATTTATATAAATGATGACCCTGGGATGACCTTGATCTGTTTTACGGCAAGGTCAACTTTTGAGTCACTTAGGTTTTTCTATAGGAAAAAGTGAAAAAAGTTGATTTTTTTTAGAAACAATGCAGTCTGCTACCTGAAAGTTTGTAGATGCAGACAACTAATTAGGTAAATGAAGCTTTAGTGAGTATTCATGGTAAAGGTCATATCTTCACCTGGGCCTAAGGCCATTTACATTGAAAAATTAAAACTCGCTTTTTTATATAAACTTGACCATCAAAAAATATTTCCGCGCTTGCGCGGGCTCTTTTCTAGTGTAATTAATTATTGCAACTCAACAGCTGCGAACTCAGTCTAATAAACTGATGAGAAACTGTCAGAGGACAGCTTCCTCCCCACAGAGAACTAGCTATACTGTTTTCAGGTTCTTCTCTACGGCATTTTCTATTACCTTTTCTTGTCGTATGAAATTTGTAATAAAACCATTGCAACTCAACAGCCGCGAACTCCGTCTTAGGAGAACTAAATAAGCAACATGCTCTCGTTCTAATCCTATAAACTTATACACGTATGTTGAATTATCTATGTATGTTGTGAAAGAGTGAAATAAATATGTTTGAATCAACTCCGTCTAATAAACTGACAAGAAACTGTCAGCTATCCCGCAAGTAGCCTAGTCTTCCCCACAGAAAACTAACTATACTTTTTTCAGTTTCTTCTCTATGGCACTTTCTATTTCCATTAAATTTCACCCAGCGCTCAGCCTCCTTGCATTTTGTGAGCAGACCATGTAGTGATCACACAAGTGGCGAACGTTGACGCCATCTTGTTTTTATCAAACGGAACGTTTGACGTCACTACGTAACGCAGCGACAGAAACTGCCACACGGCGCCGCTGAATTACTCCCACCTCACCTTAAATCAAATATTTACTTCCGAGTTTTTCTAGTTTACATAATGGTTGAGATATCCCACCCACTCAGTTCTCATGTATCTTACACATCAAATAGAGCATGCAAACCCATGTCTAGCTTAGGTAAAGCCAAAGCATTGATATTCTTTTGTGGAAAGTATGAAGAAAAGAGGAGTGCAGTAGGAAAAACAGCCTTAATGCTACTGTCCCTTTTATATCTTTTTTTCTTATAATTCCATGGGCGTTTGCAGTAGATCACGCTAACACTCTGATTCTGAATATGATAAAAATAATTTAGCCGCGACAGGACAAAATCAGCTAAGTGGCATGTGCGCCCAACGAAGACTCTGATCGTAAAGGATCTCACGACAGTGGGAACATAGCATAAACGAAGTGTGATTACACACAGCCTTTCTTTTATCACCCTCCCATCGTCTTGATATGACTGAAATACTTTTAAAGAAAGACGTAAAAGCGCGAGTCATCCGTCCATCTTAAAGTGAAATTTTCTTACTTAGATTTAAGATTGTCCTTAACATTAAGAATGATTGTGAACAGTGGCCCTGAACCATAATGTAGCTGTCATTTTGATACTTACGCCAAGCCAAAGTCAAACATTACGTGCATGTAGGACGATCCGGTTTGTATTAAGGACACTTTCTGGTCTCTGTTATTTGTGATGTAGCTAATGACAGTGATGTCTAAAATGTCCCCGAAGTCACTTGAATTCCTGTAACGTCTCATCTGGCGAGATGTGTTGCAGTCGGAATCATCATCGGGTAAATTAAGCATGTACCTAAAAAAGAGAGTTTTATTACAGCTGGGGCTACTTGCTTCGATTTACTCACCTCGATTTACGCCAACTTATGGCGTAAATCGAGGTGAGTAAACCGAAGCAAATAGCAAGAATAATGACAAATATAAAATAATTTTTTCTTCCCTTTCTTCTGTTTTAGCTCCATTATTATTTTTATTTGTTCTACTAAGCGTACACTTGCCTCTTTGTGTTGATCCTCTTACGTCACAGAGTTCAAAATTTATTCAAAAACCTATCTTGTCATTCTCTTTGGACATACAGCTAAAAGTTTTGGTTTATTCAAAAGCTTAAAGGCGCAAATAGTGACGCAAAATAGGTCAATCGTTTTAGATTTGATTTTAGTTGCGATATGCAAGGGTAGGTTACCATTCATGTAATTTAAACTTCACACATGAAAAAATGATCACTCGAATTCTAAACAAGAAAAATCTTTAAAAAAGATAACCGGCGCAGATTAAATGGAAGTGTGTTTTGTTATATGTGTTTAGTTGAAGATTTGACAATAACTTTCATGAATAAGTAAGCTATGTCGGTAGGCACCCACAACCGTAATTTTGACACTGGGTAGCGACATCTCAAAATAGTGCTGTCCAATTTGGAATTCCTAAATGGACCGCAATCAATCTTGAAATTGACCAGATTTCAAAATAGTTACCAACATGCTGCACTGTTTGTGTATTAGGCGGAAAGTAGAAATCGAAAGTATATCTACGACGAAAAAAAGCAAGTTTTGAATATCTGCCTCTGTTTTCGAGAACATTTCTATTTTAAAATGCTAGTATTCACAGTGCAATACGACGGGAAAAATGAAGATTAAAGATTTACACCCACAATATTTCTATTAACTTTTTAATTTCTCACAAAACATTATATCATAGGCATGATAATGATTGCTATTAAAATTACATTTATCTGCCAGACTTATAATTTGTGATGCTACCTGAAAATAAGAGAATTTAAGAAAATACATAAAAAGAGCGGCAATAGCGGGTCACCATTCCCGCCAAAAATGAAGACTGGATACGCCCAACAATCATTGTCAATCAGGTTAAAGTTATATCATGAATAATTTGAAGCCCTTTCTTTAATCGACTTCAGACAGTTATTGGCTGAAAAGAACTCACGTGCACAGATTAGAGGTTAATGCTATTGTAAAGTTATTTACTCCACCAATCATAAAATTCAAAACATGATTGCAGAAACGCCTGTGGGAGTCAATCAATTTATGACGACAAAATATTCGTGAATATTCAAGAAGGGTACGCATTGATATATCGTCTCTGCCTCCGTAACAAAGATGTTTTCGCTGAAGATTTTTTGGACAAATCTTAATTATGTTGCATACAACTAACCAGTTTCATAATTTTGTGATTATTTCGTAATGAAATACGAGGGAGTATTCCTTTAAAGATTAACACCTTCAATATTTCTATTTATTTTAAAATTTCTCACAAAACATTATATCCTAGGCATGATAATGATTGCTATTAAAAGTACATTTATCTGCCAAATTTACGATTTGTGATGGTCATTGAAAATAGGAGAATTTAAGAAAATAAACAAAAAGAGCGGCAATAGCGGGTCACCATTCCCGCCAAAAATGAAGACTGGATACGCCCAGCAATCATAGTTAATCAGGTTAAAGTTATATCATGAATAATCTTAAGCCCTTTCTTTAATCGTCTTCATACAGTTATTGGCTGAAAAGAACTCACGTGCACAGATTAGAGTTAATGCTATTGTAAAGTTATTTACTCCACCAATCATAAAATTCAAAACATGCTTGCAGAAACGCCTGTGGGAGTCAATCAATTTATGACGACAAAATATTCGTGACTATTTAAGAAGGGTATGCATTGATATATCGTCTCTGCCTCCGTAACAAAGAGGTTTTCGCTGAAGATTTTTTGAACAAATCTTAATTATGTTGCATACAACTAACCAGTTTCATAATTTTGTGATTACTTCGTCATGAAATACGAGGGAGTATACCTTTAAATATTCATTGATTGGCTACAGTTTTACATACGCGTTATTTTGACCAATGAAATCTTGTAAAATGGCGCAGCCTCGTATAATTAGATATTGTTCCACATTTTACAAGATTTCATTGGTCAAAATAACGCGTATGTAAAATTGTAGCCAATCAATGAATAATAAATAAATAAAAGCAGATAGTATAAATTAAAGTGCCACGAATACCAGTAAGGTCCAGATAAGCATGTGTATTAAGGCATTCAGTCCCGGATGTTTACCTGCTACACTTGGAAGCAGCGTGGTCAGAAAATCTGTCCTCGAACCTGAGCGAAGTGCGCCCGTCGCAGGCCCAAATGCACACATTTGCTATCTGGTCGAAAAGAGCACAGACAATGGTTGTGCAATAAAATAAAACACACTGTTTGGCTGCTTCCGAGCATTTGCTCGGAAGCAGCCAATCAGTGTGCTTTAATTTGAGTTTGAGAATGTACTCAAGTTTTAAAGCCTCTGGGCCTGATTTTTCAACATTTCCCGACGGACCTGGCACTTTCGTGCATTTAAAGAATGTTTTATCGCTAACATTTTCCTAAATTCAGCTAAATATTCGTTAAAAGTAGCGAAAAAATACCAATGAAAGAAAACTAGCTGTCATTGCACCAGTTTGTGAGATACGAAATTTACCCATATTCCTGTATAAATTGTGAAAATTTTGAGCATTTGGAACCAAAGAATACACCCAAGAAACGAAAACAGAATACTCAATTTAGTAAGTCTGTTCAGGAACAGTAATGAAAAATCCACCACTGTATACACCTTAAGATTAAAAGATACACTTTCAGCGGAAGTGACTCCGCCATTTTTCGCGCTTGCCTTCCGTCTCAGTGAGTGTCAATCTTTAAAGGAAATAATTCGGAAATCACAAAAGGTTGCCCCAACCTAACTTCCACCCCATAACCCCATCCCCCAACTTTGTAAAATGGCAAAAACATGGAGGTATACACGTGCAACTTAAGTGTTGTTGTTTTTAAATTATACCAAATTATTAACCCTAATAAACGCTCTGCTGTAGTAAACGCCCCCTTTTTTTCAAAAATAATGCTTTATTTACTTGCATGAATTCTGTTTTTGCTTCTCTGGATGAGGTAACTCTTTGAAATGGGGGTCTACTCTTAAAGGACAGAATTTGCTCTTCTTTCAACAATTTCTTTTCTTTTAAGAAATGACTCCTACTTAGAAGGGGGGGGGGCATATTTTCTCTGACAGTTAGAGGTATTTTGACGGTAGCTGATTTACTCATCCTTACGATCTAAATAACCCCTACCCCAATCCCTTCGTAAAATGCAACGCCCTCAGGGCGTTTAATAAGATGAATAGGGTATGAGATCAATACCAGAATACGGTATGAGATTGTGTCATTTGTTGGGTATCTTCATTTGTACCGTAATAATTCTAAAACTTTGGGCATCTGGCCCAGAGGTTATAAAACTCAAAATAAAGCACACTGATTGGCTGCTTCCGAGCAAAACTCAAAATTAAGCACACTGATTGGCTGCTTCCGAGCACATGCTCGGAAGCAGCCAATCAGTGTGCTTTATTTTGAGTTTGAGATTATTCTCCAGTTTTATAACCTCTAACCCTGAATTAATTATCAAAATGGCCAAAAAATAAAACAATTTGGTTGTACAATGCAGTAATGCATCCAAAAGATGCCAAAGAACTGTCAAACAGTGTGACCCTGATTAGACTACTCCTTCAGTATATGGATCTGCACTGTTTTTCTGGGACCTAATTGTCCCAATACTAAGATGTTTATGGAATTTTGCTCAGATAAACAGATGATCAGTAAAAATCTCACGGATTTGGCTTTTTCATGTATTCCGCTTCTGGATAAAAGCCATGGTAGTGTCTCACGGCTTCCTCTCTGAAGCGTACTTCTTTTCTCAGAAAATATATCATGGCTCCCGGGACCATACCATTCTTCAAACATTTAAAGGTACGTCGGTGCATTCGAAAACATTTTACCCTCAAGCAAACGTCGCCGTCTGTAACGAGGTACAAGAAGTCATTAAATTGCAAAGCTTGTAATCTTATCCCGTTATAACTCAAACTAAATTTTTTGCTGCCAATTTAGCACAATTTGATTGGTCAAGTGCCACAGAAAAAGGCGTTAATACCTCGATAAATCCTCTGAACCAGAAATCTGGAAATAACTTGTACTACTTTCTTTGCGGAAGTTTCTACAATACTCGCTAAAGCTGACATTTTAAGAGAAAAATGACCGAGTTGGAATTATAAGGCATGAATGTTATTTTTGTGGATATTATGGCTGTGTAAACGCCGGCGAATCACTCATAAACTTAATAAAGCCCTTCAGAGCCTTCAGGGGGCTTTATTAAGTTTGTGAGTGATTCGCCGGCGTTAACATAAAGAGCTCTATTAAGTTTGTGAGTGAGTCGCCGGCGTTTTGCACATCCATAAAATCCACAAAAATAAAATTCATTCCTATAACATCTATTGTGTTATTATATTAGTTTTGTATTGATTTATCTGAAAGAAATATTGTTTAAACTAATGAAGTACAGGAGAAACTAAAGCAGATACACTTTCTCGTTTCAACCCTTTTTAGACCGGAAACCCGTTTTGGGGACATATGCAAACAGTGTAAACCTAGAAATGAACTAATCCAAACGATAAGGATGGACAAGTCCACTGGTCCAAAAATGGTAAATTTATTCCATCAGTCACTCTTATTCGAATTTTCGGCACTTGGCCTTTTTTCAAGAAACAAATTCAATTTTTATAGACAACTACATGACTATACCACATTTTGATAAGTGAAACTACATGACTATACCACAATTTTGAAAAGTGAACTTTTCAAAATGGTGGTATAGTCATGAAGTTGTCTGTAAAAATTGAATTTAGTTCTTGAAAAAGGCCAAGTGGCCGAAAATTCGAAAAAGAATGACTGATGGAATAAATTAAAAGAATTTAATTCCCTGTGGAATATTTTATTCAAGAGAAAAAATGGTTAGTTTGGCATTTCAAAAAATATGGAAGAATCGTTGATAGGCATCTCATGAGATGTACCTTATTTACGACGTGAGCGCAAAATGTGACTCTGATCAACTTTCGCATCTGATTTTGCATAAACTGTCTATTTATCCTGGGGAGTACTAGGGACTATCACTTTGACACAGATTTTCTCTTGTAAATTACTTTTTTTTCCGCCTGAAAAAAATCCTACCAGGCATGCAATCTTGAATCAACATTTAATCAATGTTGTAACGTTGAATTAACGTTGATATGTGTATGCCTGCTGGGTGTGTCCGCATGGGGCCTTATGTAGATCTAAATGGAGGGTCCAAAAAGGACAAGCCATAAGTATCTTTCACAGGCATGGGAAACTTTGTTAGCTCTTGCAAAGCCATAGAAACTAAGCTCCTGTGCTTCCTGAGCCATTCTACGACATTAACTGCCATTTTCAGGCTCAAACCTCATCTGTTTTATATCATCTCCATTATTTGGCTATTACTGATTTTTTCCTAGATGGTCCAGGATTGTGTTTTGACCCAGAGTTCGGCGTAAAGATTCGGAGTTCGGAATAAAGAAACGGATCTTTCATGGGTTCTGCAGGTTCGGAGTTTGGAATAAGAATGGGTTGTTTGTCGGTTCGGAAGGTTCGGAGTTCGGACTCACTGTGGGTCCATATTGGGTTCGGCAGGTTCGGAGATCGGACTAAGAATGGCTTGTTTGTTGGTTCGGTAGGTTCTGAGTTCGGACTAACTTTAGGTCCGTGTTGTGGTTGGCAGGTTCGGAGTTCGGACAAAAAAATGGGTCCATTATGTGTTCGTCACGTTCGGAGTTCGGACTAAGAATGGGTTGTGTGTCGGTTCGGTAGGTTCGGAGTTCGGACTAACTGTGGGTACATGTTGGGTTCGGCTCGGTCCTTAGTCCGAACTCCGAGTCTGCGGAACTCATGTTGGACCAAATGTTAAGTCAGAACTCCGAGTCTGTCGAACCTTGGTTGGACTCGGTCCTTAGTCCGAACTCCTAGAATGCTGAACTCATGTTGGACCCAATCTTAAGTCTGAACTCCGAGTCTGCCGAACCTAGGCTGAACTCGGTCCTTCCTCCGAACTCCGAGTCTGCCTAACTCATGTTAGACCCAATCTTAAGTCCGAACTCCGATTCTGCCGAACCTAGGTTGGACTCGGTCTTCAGTCCGAACTCAAAGTCTGCCGAACCTAGGTTTGACTCGGTTTTTAGTCTGAACTCCGAGTCTGCCGAACTCATGTTAGACCGAATCTTAAGTCCGAACTCCGAGTCTGCGGAACCTAGGTTGGACTCGGTCCTTAGTCCGAACTCCGAGCCTGAAGAACTCATATTGGACCCAATCTTAAGTCCGAACTCCGAGTCTACCGAACCTAGGTTGGACTCGGTCCTTAGTCCGAACTCCGAGTCTGCCGAACTCATGTTGGACCCAATCCTAAGTCCAAACTCCGAGTCTACCGAACCTAGGTTGGAATCGGTCTTTAGTCCGAACTCCGAGTCTTTATTCCGAACTCCGGGTCAAAACACAATCCTCGACCAACCTGATTTTTTAAGACCATATTATTCGAAAGGATTTTATTTCTATGGATTTTACTGAAGTGAAAACGCACGCAAATCAATCACCAACTGAATAAAGCCCTTTTGGCTTGAAATCTGTGAGTGATTTCGCGGAGGTTAAACATCGATAAAATCCATAGAACTAAATTTTATTTCTTATGTTAACATTCTTGGCGTATTTGCTGAAAAGCCCTATAGTAAACTATTGGAACGTAATGTGTTTACATTCCAATAAATTTCAAATTTCAAAATCTTATTTTTGAAAACCTCTGTTAGCAAGGTATAATTCGAAACGACAGAAACAAGAAGAATTATGAAAATGAACAAGTCAATACCAGTTCTAAGGGAGATAACCTAAGCAAAGCCATTTCCTTTTACTGTTCCAGTTATTGCCCATAAAGCCAGAGAATAAGAAGCGCATTCGCCTTTACATTCGGATAAGCATGAGCAACACCTACATTGCTCCAGATCAGGAGGAGTAACGGGGACAACTCTGTGACAAACCTCAACACCCTGGAACCTAAACACATATATTGTGACCCCTCACAAGAACCGTCTCGTTAACAGGGTTCCTACATGTATGAGGGACCACAACACATGTTTCCACACATATTGTGATCCCTCATCAGAACCGTCCTGTTGAGACGGTTCCAATGAGGGACCACAACATACGTTTCCACTGAGAAATCTGAGAAATAAGATCCCCCAATCATCCCATCACCCCTCCCACCTGCAGCCCTGGCATAGAGACCCTGGGCCACCCAAATAATTACACTGAGCCACGCAACTGTTTATATTTCATAAAAAGGCATACTTAAAATAATCAGTTGATTTGTCCGACCCGCGAGATATAAAAGCTCACTTTGGGATGGTGAATCTTACCTTCTGTAATATTCATGGATTTTTTCAACCTTTCTGTGGCCACGGGTAATACCTCTCTTCTCCAGTTTAGAACCCGGCCTGTGGTGAATGGAAAATTTCTGTAGCCAAGGAGTCTACATCAAAAAAAAATCTTAAATCATGACTTTTGTCGTTAGCTGCAATTATGGAAATTGGGGTTTACTCTTAAATGAAAAAATTTGCTCCCCCACTGTTGGAACGCAAACCCTCGAAAAGCGGTGATTGTTTTTACAACGGTGGATCCTTCCACATAAAAAAATAGGCCCTAAAAATGGCGAACAGTGTTCATGACGAAATTTTCCTTTCTTCGCAGATGTATATAGAGGCCGTGACTAAATTAAAATGATTCAACACACATAAAATTACTTTGCTAACTAGTATTAAGACGGCTTTCTCAACAAAACTCAGGACCAAAAATGCATGAAATGCTAAAATATTCATTGTCAAAGTACAATACTCGATCTTGATTCTACCGAAAACTTGCATCAACATAAAACATTATTTACAGAGAGTTGGGACTTTCTCCAATGCACACACCCATGCCATCGGAAACTTCATTATTTCTTCTTTTAGCATGTGAAATTTCAAGTAATATCGTTTTGGAACATTTTAAAATTGCAAAATGAAAGATGGCACCTGTGGTTTGAATGCTTTAGAAACGGTCTTCCACGTGGTAAGGGCACCAGGCTGCACCAACAATACGTTCTAGACAGCCACAGTTTAGACAGAAAATTAAGGTCGACAGTGTGACAAACATTAGCTCAGATTGCTAAAAATGAAGAAGAAAATAAAGATACGGAGTTTAGTTAGCTAAAATAAACTAAAAACCTCACCTGCCTTCAGACCTGATTGGCATTGTACAAATCTGACGTTCTGACACTCAGAGTTGTGACAATAATATCCTTTTTTAACATTATTTATCTTTCAAACAGTCATCTGTTTTCTGTCAAATAAGTTATTAGGTCAATTTTGTGACGTAATACATCTAACGTAATAAGTGAAAATGACGTATATTACTTCGAGCTATTGGTTGCCCGCATGCCATGTAAACGGATTATACGTCGAACATGAAATGTACCAGTACGAAGTAAAGAGTTTATTTCTTGTCGTTTTGTTTGTCTAGTTTTCGAAAAATTTACAATCTGATTTTATAGTTTGGTCAATAATTACAGAGAACATATAGTTCCTGAGACAGAAACAAGCCAGATGGGGGATGGAAGGAGGGGGTTGGTGACGAGGGGAGGGGGTGGGGGTGGGGAGGGGCAGGGAAGTGGGGGATTTCGTCTTGAATGATGCCTGGAGTAATGAATAGATCCCAAACATGACTTGAGTGGGCGTTGCTTTGACAGCGTGTTCTCTCTCTCTCTCTCTCTCTCTCTCTGCTCGATTCAATGGCCAAATTTTGGCTTCATTGTTGTTACACACACTGAGATTTATTACATTTGAATCTTTGAATCTTACCAACAGTTGAGCCACGACAGGGTAAAAGAAATCTTATCGGATGTGATTACAGCAAAATCTGCTTAGTCTGACAAAACTGCTTCAAGATACAAAGCTGTATAAGCGAATAGCAAAACCCTGATTGGCTTGCAAGTTTACTGTTTCCGTTCTGAATTAAGTACTACGAAGAGCAGTTCGTGTGTTCGATGATGAGCCTGAAAAAATGTGTTGGGGTGTGGGAGGTGTGGGAGGTGAGGGAAAATTTTGAGGCTTGCTACGTGCCATCCGACGTTTGGCACGTGGCACAAAAAAGCAGTCATTTATTCCGTGGAAGCATAGTAATGTACATGTACTTAAACTGAATACGAATCGCTTCACTTTAGCATATTCCACATCCTGAAGAAGTGTAAAGACCATTGACAGTGTACAACAATCTGCTTGAAAGTTGAAAACAGCAGGCGTGTGAGGAACTGTTAAAATACGCATGAACTTATATACTTATTCAATCAACCCATCATTGCCTTCATTGATAAAAATGTGCATGAACAGAAACGTTACCAGCGAAATTCTGTAACAGAATGCACACATGCAAGCTGTTCATCTTAACTTTTATAACATTTTATAACATTTGTAGTGCAAGCTATCTTAGTCTTTGCTTGCTGCAAGTCACCCGTGTACTTCCTGACCCTCAGAAAATAAGGAAAAAAAGTGAAAACCTTCCGCACGTCACCACATTTGGTAGCTTAGATTGTTCAGATGAGATTGCTAGCTCAATTCCTATCATTGCCTAATGAATGTATTTCGACTGTTGTCCTATTCGATTCGGAAATCGACTGCCCAATGATTTAATTCAGGACGCAGAGTATGAAGACTAAGCCCAGAGTTGAGTATAAAGTGTACTGGATTGCCCTTTACATGTGCCTTCGGGAAGATTCGTAAATGCAAAAATAGCAAATCTTCTGGTGAACTGCAAGATACCTGGGCCTACTAGTCAACCGGACAATAACAATGTTACAATTCTAGTCGGCATTCAAATGAAGAATGAACATGTTAACTTAAGCCTTGGAAGGAACTGAAAAGAAATTGAGAGTGTACATGTAAATGTGTGGGCCTACGGCAACCGGGTACACTTTCAGGGGAAGCATCTCGGCAATAGTATTTTTGATTTGTGCCTACCTTTGCAGTGGGAGTAAACTCTTTGAGGAAAGCATTTGCTCCTTTGGGAGCAAAGAAATTTGAAGAGTCTCCCAATTCCGCAAAGTAAAAATGAAATCAATAAAGCTGTGTATTGATGATAAGTCTACGACAATTTGTGCCAGTTATCCATGAAAACGTGTTGCGGCGGTATATAGAACCGTCTCGGCCAAGACTATTCTAATGCGAGGCAACATCAGTCATTTTGATAGAGACACAGGAAAACACGATCTGAATTATTAGTAAATGTTTTTTGTTGTTGTATTTTTTATGTGACTGCATACCCGAAAGGATCCTTAAAGATATACGCCCTGATATGTTTCTATTAAATTTCAAATTTCTCACGAAAAATCATTTTAAAGATATACAGATGATTTATAGTAAAAGTACTTTTATCTACCAAATTCATAATTTGTGCCGGTCACTCGAAGTAGGAGAATTTAAGAAAATATATAAAAACGCGGGAATAGCGGGTCGTCATTCCCGCCAAAATTGAATACTGGATACGCCAAGTAATCATGGTTAATCAGGGAAAAGTTATATCATGAATAATTTTAAGCCCTGTCTTTAATCAACATCGGACAGTTATTGGCTGCAAAGATCTCACGTGCAAGGATTAGAGATTAATGCTATTGTAAGGTTATTTACTCCACTACGTGCTTGCAAAAACGCCTTTTTTCCCATGTGGGAGTCAATCAATTTATGACGAAAATATGTTCATGAATATTCAAGAAGGGTTCGCAATGAAATAACGTCTCTGCCTCCGTACCAAAGACTTTTTGGATGAAGATTTTTTGCACAATTCCTAATTGTGTTGCATACTACTAATCCGTTTAATTCTTTTGTGGTTATTTCATAATGAAATACGAGGGAGTATACCTTTAATTGGAGAAATAAATGTTCTATTCTATCCTATGTAGATCTACCCGTTTACCTGCAGATTTGTAAATGTTGCCCCTTCCCTGCCCCTCCCCCCCCCCTCCCCCCGCACACACACACAGATGCCTGATGAGTTTCACTGAACTGCTAACCCTTCTCGAAGGCGCAAATACCCAGGTGCGCATTGACATTTGTCAAATAGACAAATTTTCAACACGTATCGCCATATTTGATGATGCTGGTATTTGTAAATTGAACAACATTTCAATAGTAGCTGCAAGCAGACACGGCAATATAAAGTATCTTTGGGGCCTGCCTCTTATTCTTGCTCTCAAAGGATAAACATAATTGTGCGTAAAGTGTAATAAACCCTATATCCCGGCTTCTAACCGTCCCACGGGGGGGGGGGGGGGCATTCCTCACCCCGCCCAGGTTACTCACATACAACCGTTTATTTGACTTTTGAAATCAAACACGTGATCTGCTAATTGCAAAAAGAAATAACCGTTTAATTACCGTTAAATTATAAGGGAAAGGCTAATCCTGAACGATAGCATGAACTGTACCTAAATGAACATCAATTGGTCATTTTGTCCGTCTTTTAACCCATGATTATACAAACTTCAAATCGATTCAAAATCACGTCATAAGCTTGTCAATAATTGTCTTGTTTACGATTTGCTAGAGCAAAGAGGTGAGAGTTGACATTATTCTATCTGACAATAAAATATGAATAAAATGTATTTGCTTGACTGTTTTATTCTGTCTTGGTTGAAGATTATCAGTGAAAGATGTTACTTTTCTACGGACAGGCCGAATTGTGAGTTTGTTATTTTGGCAGTGAACACTTAGCGCGTAAGGCTGGCATGATTTCGACGCCATTTTCTGTTTGTTAACAAACCGGATGGTCAGATGTTATTTTGCAATTTTAAAATGTTCCAAAACCAATTTTTCTGAAATTTCACATAATAGTAGAATATATATCAATATTTTTCATGGCATAGGTCTGCGTTTTGGAGAAAGTCGAATAAGCTGTAAATCGTAATTTTTTGTTCACATGTTTGACGCTGACGTAAAGGGCACTGTTTCGGCAATAATTACACAGGCGGAAAAGGATGTACTGGAATTATTTTACCAGAAATATTCAATAATGAAAATCAGAAAAGTGCTCTTAAAATTTCAACCGGTGGGGCGATTTGATTAATTTGTATGGTGGCTTTAAAGTACTATGGGATTCGTCGATAGCCATTTTGATGGCGACAATTTCGAACAAAAATTCGTTGCTATGAGCTTGATTATATCCCTACTCCTTGGAGCTGCGTTCCAACTGCCAAGGAGAAAATAATTCTTTCCTTCAAGAATATGCCTCAATTCGGAGGAGATGAGCGTGGACTTTTTCTTTTCCCCTTGAACAGAATAAGTTTCCTGAAGACTGTCGTAACCATATATTTTCTAATTCCCTGACTTTTACAGAGTTACCAAGTCCTTTCCAAATTACCCTGACCGACCACAAATTTCCCTGATTTTTCCCTGATCTAGAAAAAGTTTCCAGATGTTTTGCCCTGACCGGCCTACGTATAAAAACTGTCGCAGTAGGCAGTGTACCGTAAACAGCTGACAAAACTTAGCAGACACTGAATACGAGGAGTAACGTACATGACCCTAAGGTCGTCACCTTTGCGACAGCTATATATGATTATTTTATGGTAGTAACAATGGTTTAGGTTGCTTACATGTCAAAAGTTTTTTAATCGTTCGACAGATAGCCTTGTTCCAAGGGAAAATGGCCCAAGTTACTGGAATGTGACTGACTAGCTGAAATATACTCCTCGCCAAAAGTTCAGCGTATTTTGACAAATTAATAAAAAATAGAAAGATGATACATATAAATTATTTCATTATGCCTGACATGTATTTATAAGCATTCTGAAAATACCGTGCTATACTTGCTGATTGTAAATGTAGTACAGTTCGCATAACTTTATCGTAGCATATCCTCATGTAGCAAATTCTCAAGTATTTGTCCATACTATTGAGAAGGTAACATGGCACATCGTTCTTTACAAATTCAAGAAAGATGGCGCAATGTCGGTATGTGGGAAGCTGGTGAATTGCAGACTGTTGTTGCCAGGCGTTTTGGGATAACCCAGAGCCAAGTAAACAGACTTTTTGCCAAGTATCATCAAACGAACGACGTCACTGATAGGCCACGTTCTGGGCGATCCCGAATTTCTACAGTAAACTGCCGCCGATGACAGGGTGCTTGTTCGTACTGCCGTGAGAGAACCCAAACGTTCATGCTCTCGACTTCGCCAGCAGTGGTTGAATCTTAACGTTCCAGTAAGTACAAGAACTGTAAATAGGCAGTTAAATAATGCTGGACTTAAAGCTCGTCGCCCGCGACGTCGAACGGTTCTAACGCTTGAACACAGAGGGAATCGATTGCAGTGGGCTGCCAACAAACTTCGGTGGAACCTGAAAACATGGCGACGCATTTACTGGTCAGACGAAAGTCGCTTTCTCTTACGATTCACGGAAGGGCGAATTCGTGTTTGGAATCGACCCAAAGACCCATTTGATCATAACGTTGTAATGGAGACTGAAATGTTTGGTTGCTGTTCCATTATGGTATGGGGTTGCTTCAGACACGATCATTATCATAAACTTGATCTTGTCGCGCTAAGAGAAACTTTAACAGGACAACAGTACCCTGACAACATTCTTGAGCCCCTGGTCTACCCCCATTTTCTTGCAAATCGTAGATTACGTCCCATTTTTCAAGACGATAACGCCCGTCCGCACAGGGCACGTTTTGTGACAGCTTCTCCTCACCAGAAAGGAATCGAGAAACTTCAGTGGCCCAGCAGAAGTCCAGACATGAATCCTATAGAACATTCCTGGGACCGCCTTGGACGTCGCGTCAACAAACGGAATGACGTTGCTACTCTTGATGATCTTGAACGTGCATTGGTTGATGAGTGGAAAAATCTGGAACCACGAGTTCTGCGGAAACTTGTCCAGGCTATGCCAAGACGTGTGTGAGAGTTGCGCCACCGACCTGGAGGGTACACCCACTATTGACGTTGTTCGTTTAGCGAACGCAGAACATGAAAACTTCGACGAAGTGCTTATGACATTTCTGTAACATAAATTCAGTATTTGATAAACGCTAAAAGTGTTTAATGAATAAACAAATGTCATTTTCAAAGCATTGAATTGAAACATTTTGGGATTTCAAAAGTTGCAATTTACTATGCCTGAACTTCAGTGCAAGGTTCCTGAACTTTTTACACATAATCAGTTTAATCTTGGCATTGTGACTTTCCTTACATATTGATGTTTATGACAGAATCCAATAAACAGTCTGCATGGGAACTTATGGATTTCCATCACGCATATTTGTGATGGCTACCCATGCACTTTAAATAAACTGACATGATGGCTTACCATAAGAAAATTACTGAAATTTTTACCACTAGATGTCACTTCATGTCCGAAGGATGTAACGTGATGGTGAGTCATAACGTTGGTTTCATCTGGTGTTATGGCTGACTATAACAAAACCAGAAACCCCGACGTACGTTTTTTTAAACTGGTGCCAAACCTTGAGTAATTCGTACAGTTAGCATCCGTTACAAAAAAGCACGCATTGAAGACAATTTTGATCGTAACACTTTATAAAAGATAGAAAGTAAACTTGTATTTTTCTAGGAAATAAAACAAGCCTAATACACACCAAAATTTACCTAATTTTGACCACAATTCTGTAGAAATAACCAAAATACAGACTGTTTATACTGCGAATAGTTAAGGGCTGGACCAAATATCAATTTTAATTGTACACAGGTCATACGGAACATTGCCGAGCCGGGTAGCGTAATCGGTAGGGCACCTGACTCGTAAGTCAGAGGTCCTGGGTTCGAATCCCGGTCTGGCCACATACTTTTGTTTCTCCTTCCGCAGATCTAAGAAGGGCAGTTGTCAGCTACTGGCGAAAGTATGTGCACTTAGTACTGGTTAACCGCTTAGGAGGTCTAAGCCTGCCCAGGAATAGTGTGGTAAGGGTTAACTGACCGTCCCGACATGACCTTAGTTGTTTACCGTGGACGTTAAGCATCAAATCAACCAACAAACCATACGGAACACTGGCAGTGGGTTAATTTGCCATTTTAGTGAGTTGGACTGAAAACTGTTAGAGTGATGGCTGACCATCACAAATGTGCGTGATGGAAAACCGTAAGTCCCCAGACTGATAAAGCATAAAGAAAACATAAGAATTTATATTTAGGTTACTCCAAACGTCTTGTAACAATTACTTTAAAATTTACAGTATGCTAAACTTTTGGCGAGGAGTATATTTGAGGTAGCATGGTCTTAAAAATTCTTTTGTTTCCTTGACAAAGAGGAGATTTTGTTTTTATCTTTTTGTGTGAGGTAAAACAGTGACGGTAGAAGTAAAAGCCATATTTCTGACATTTTTAATAATGTGTTATTTGCTTTTTCGTGCTAAACCCGGCACACGTTAAACCAAACCTATGTTTACATACAGCCTTATTACCGTTCTCTGCATTTACTCTAGATCATCATTTGTTTCGCTTTTTAAGAACAAACAGTTTTAATTAATACAGTTACTGTAGTAATCACAATGCATGTTTGCCAAACTGGAATAAAAGAAGAACATATGAGAAGAGGGAAAAAGTAACGTTTGATTGCCAAAAAGCGTATGCCCAAAAGTCGTTAGACATGCCCTAAAGTCGTCATTACTGTTCCTTGGTGTCTGTTTCGTTTAATTTCCATTCTAAATGCCAAAATTCTCTCACTCAGGAGATTGGCTGGGAAACCCTCTTAACTCGTGGGAAACAAAATAAACTTCGTTTGTTTTATAAAATACAACATCATATGTTCCCTGATTATTTGTCTTCTCTAGTACCGCCAATTATCAATTATGGAACTCCTCGGATTTGCAAGTTCTCATCTGTATTTTAATTCTTTTCTTCCGTCTGCGATAAGGGAATGGAATGAACTCCCAGAAGTTACACGTGAATTCCCAAGTATAGATACTTTTAAGCATGAGTTAAAAGGTATCATTGAAATACCTTCATACTATTTTGATGGAAATAGAGTTGGGCAGATTTATCATGTTCGACTAAGAACAAACTGTAGTACCCTTAATCAGCATCTTTTCCCAAAAATATAATAGACAGCCCGATATGTGTCTACCGAGCAGTCGAGGATACCAATCATTTTTCTATTTAACTGCCATCGCTTTGGTAATCTAAGATATGACCTTTTTGACAAATTTAAAGAGTAACTACACTTCAGGAACTGACTGAATCAGATCCCAAACCCTATCCCCAACATCAAAGGGAAAGATTGACAAAGACATTCCAACAAACAATAAATTACAAGTGATAACCCGAGTCAGCAGCTCTTTCCCAAATAGATGGCAACTCAGCCATCTTTATTGAACTAGATAATTTAGACCAACAGACGGGCCACAACGGACTAAGCAAATTATATGAAAATCATTTAACAATTATTTTTACCTATTTTCTATTTTTATGACAGAAGGATTAAACTGAGAACACAATAAATTAAACAGCACCGAACATAAAACAAATGCAACCGCAACAAAAGAACCGCCTTGGGACGTTCAGTAATAACTACTGGGGGGGTTAAACCGGTTTTTCTGGGCCCAAACCTTCACCCTCACCCTCCGCTGCGGTGCACACAATTAGTTGGTAGTTCGGTTCGTATGGAGGTCCCCTAACTCATCAGAGAGTCATCACGGTCAACAATTAAGATCAAGAAAAGACCGTGATGAAGCAAGGATGAGGACTCGACAGCCAAAACGTGTTGAGACACCCGGAGATCCCTGGGGCGTCAGCAACACCACTGGAGTACTGGAGCAAAAGAAGACTACCAGTTTAACCCCAGTGGGCCAAGAAACAGACAAACATCCGGCCCCAACCAACTAATATATAGCTTTATGTAGGGGCTATCATAGAGTCTGAACCCCGACCCACCGGCGTGCAATTAAAGAGGACAGCAAAGTTGTCAACCGTGATTGGGTTAACCACTAAGCATGCAGACTGTCGCATTACATCTATGTTATAGCCAATGCCTTTAAATCGTATGATAATTTTCTTAAATTGATCGGGAAATTCTCTACGATTTTGCGTAATTTATATACTAAGTCACTATAAAATTCAGGTTCCGATAGGCCTTGTTGCAAAAGTGACCTTAACCCTATATTATATTTAGAAACCAATTCAAAGTGTCTACGATAAAATTTAGAAAAAGCTTTCCGAAGTTTATGATACCGATACCCCTGCTGTAAAAGCTTGGCAGTCAAACTTTTATTACGAGCATTGAAGTCAGCCAGATGACTAGACACCCTAGCGAAGCGAATAAGCTGAGAATTGTAAACACCATAAGAAGTGGTGCGGGGAACATCACCATCCAAAAACGGAAAATTAACAATGTCGAAATCAAAATCATCGCGTTTGTCATAAATTTTAGATGAAACAAATCCATCTAAAATAGCTAAATGTAAATCCAAAAATGGGGCCTCGGTATCAAAAGTGGGCCTCGGTATCAAAAGTATTTGCTTTATTCAACTGCAATTCATCAGGATAAATTTGACTAACCATTTCTTCAAAATAAGGGTTGTCAATATTTAAAAGGTCGTCCAAGTATCTAGACGTTGAGTTGAATGCTTCAATGACATGAGCTTGAGTATCATCAGAAAGAGACATCATAAAGTTTCTTTCATAGCAAAATAGAAACAAATCTGCTACAAGAGGAGCGCAATTAGTACCCATCGGAATTCCTATAATTTGTCTGTGTAACTTAGTACCGAATCTGATGAAAATGTTATCTAGAAGATATACTAAAGCATCACAAACATTTTGGCAAGACCACATTTTAAACCTTTTTTGGTCATCAGAAGTAAAAAAAAGCATGTTTATCATTGCAAGCAAGATAAAGAGCACCCTCTCTCTGAAAAGTAGTCTCAATTAAATTTATTAGTTTCTTTTTTATTAAATTATGGGGCAAAGTTGTATAGAGTGTAGAAAAATCGTATGTAGACAAACTAGACGCGCGATATCCTCTAGACTTCAGTTTATCAAGAACCTCGGTAGAATTTTTAATTGACCAAAACAAATTTTTTCCTGACCGTTCGTAAACTTTTTCACAGTACCTAATTACATGAATTTTGCTAGCGGTAAGGCAAGAAGTTAATAATTTGGAAAGTTCAGTAGTGGTACAAGCACTAGAATTAGCAATAAACCTGGCTTTATATGGTCGTTTATGAAGTTTAGGTAACCAGTACATCGTAGGAAGCTTGTCCTGCCGTTCCTCTACATTTACAGAAAACTTGAGGGCTATATCATTACAGTGCCTAAAGACAACAGACTTTTCGTCTTCTGAAGTCTCTTCATAGGCCTTAGCGCCGCCAAGTTCTTGCTTCAATGTGTTAATATAGTGTAACCGTCAAACAACGACTACGTTATTTGCAGCCTTGTCTGCTGGAACCAGAACGTACTTACTATGAAACTGTTGGATACCCAACTTCAGGTGACGGAATGTTTATTTAGGTTTAGGCGGCAAAAGATTTGTGTTTTGGGAATAGAATTTAATACGTTTATCCATTACATTAAAAATGTTCACCTTCCATTCCTCTAAGGCATCAGACTCAACATGTTCCCGCTTGCACCATCGATTACCAAAATCAGCTAAAGAACAGGCTATATCTTCCCTACATTTTTTGAAATCAATACGGTTAGGAAATCTATATTTTGGTCCCTTCGAAATAATGTTACGAATTCTTGAATCTGAAATAATATTAAGATTCCCTGTAATGACATGGCCAGCGGCAGGATAGATAAATTTGGAGTCTATACAATCTCATGTATCGGGTGTATTTGTGTGAACATCAAGATCTGAGACCAGTTTATTAAAGTTAAATATAGTGTTTCTAATTGGTTTGTTATATTTATAACATATGATAGGTGGCTCCTTCTTCACGAAATAATCCGGGATCGATGCAGTTACAGATCGATCCTTAAAAATACTTTGTAGGTCAATAAAATCAATTCCTTTATTTATAAAAGGAATTTTGAGAAAATGTCTTTTATGGTTGATCTCAGATTCGATTAGTGGACGAAGAGCATGTTGAGTATAACATCTTGTCAGGAGTGCGGCCTCGTACAGTTGATGACCCTTATGGTAGAACTTATTAGCCTCATTATCTAAAATGCATTTAACAGAAACCGGAAGAGAACATAAAAATGAGAGCATAGAATGTCGACCTTGGTTTTTTAGTATTTCCGACAAAATTTTAAGGGAAGTATTGGTTTTCTTAACAGCAGTATTTTTTCGTTTTATGTTACCACTTTTTCTTAAACCATGACTTCTATGCTTGCGTTTTGGAATATCAAAAAGAGAAAATACATCAAAATTAGGCATTTTCGAAATGTTATCTTCTTGATAAATGTTGTCATTAAACCCTAATGGAAATGCAGTTTGTAACAATTTTATCCATTTTAATTCAACCTCGTGTCTCTTTATATTTTGGAAACGCGAGGATGATTTAGTGTCAAATTATTTTCTCTGCTGGCTGTATAAATACGTCAGCAGGAGAATCACGCCTACCAATCGCTCTCATGCGAAACCACGGTTCAGAACGCCAATCCATGAGAGGAGTTCCCGGTTTTGCAGGAGAGGAGCCAAAATCGTAAACAAATTTGACATCGGCACAAGGTTTGAGGTATTTATTTTCTCTGAAAACTATTTATGCAAAATATAAGAATGCTATTTTGTCACATATAGATTGTTTCTTCGGCACATGAAAGGATTAGGCACATGGTCTTGCATTTTTCCAGATATACATTTAGTACGGCGGAGCAATGTGTTCAAGGTCAGTCTCGGCGATATATACATGTAGGGAAAAGTCGCATTTTCTTGCTTGATTTTGAGTCTCTGACCTTGGCAGTCGCAAAGAAGTGAACAGAACTACTCTATGGGTGAATCCAAATGTTGGAAGTAAGCTTTCCGTGATGGAAAGTTTAGAATTTAGAAAATATACGCAAAAACTTGGCATCGTCAGTCTGGTTCCGCATGAGATAATAGAAAATATAAGGAATTTTTATCAAACACAAAAACAGCTTCTGAACAATAATTGGATCAGATCTAATATGAACTCTGTGATAAATCATTATTTTATACATTGCAGATGACTTTCTGGCTGTTTTTATTCCCCGTTTGTCTTTTAAGGCCTTTTGCAAACCCTCTTTCAAACCCTCTTGCATGCCTCAGAAACAGACAAACGGGGAATAAAAACAGCCAGAAAGTCATCTGCAATGTATAAAATAATTATATATCACAGAGGTCATGTTAGTTTTGATCCAATTATTGTTCAGAAGCTGTTTTTGTGTTTGATAAAAATTCCTTATATTTTCTATTATCTCATGCGGAACCGGGCTGACGATGCCAAGGTTTTGCGTATATTTTCTAAATTCTAAACTGTCCATCACGGAAAACTTAATTCCAACGTTTGGATTCACGTATACAGTAGTTCTGTTCACTTCTTTGCGACTGACAAGGTCAGAGACTCAAAATCAAGCAAGAAAATGCAACTTTTCCCTACATGTATATATCGCCGAGACTGACCTTGAACACATGCTACGCCGTACTAAATGCATATCTGGAATAATGCATGACCATGTGCCTAATCCTTTTATGTGCCGAAGAAACAATCTATATGTGACAAAATAGCAATCTTATATTTTGCATAAATAGTTTTCAGAGAAAATAAATACCTCAAACCTTGTGCCGATGTCAAATTTGTTTACGATTTTGGCTCCTCTCCTGCAAAACCGGAAACTCCTCTCATGGATTGGCGTTCTGAACCATGGTTTCGCATGAGAGTGATTGGTAGGCGTGAGAATGGCCTGTACGTTTAAAAAATGTTGATAAAGAAAAGTATCAATTTTTTTAGGATTTTTAATTCTACGATAATGTTCACCAAATCATTTCTTAAGGGCACGACTAGTTTGTCCAACATATTGCATGTTGCAATTTTGTGTTTTTCAGGTTAAAACGTAT
The DNA here is from genome assembly GCA_963989385.1 of Ctena decussata. NCBI lineage: Eukaryota > Metazoa > Mollusca > Bivalvia > Lucinida > Lucinidae > Ctena > Ctena decussata. The sequence goes on along the minus strand of OZ022499.1, from coordinate 34,002,654 downwards.
ATCAGATCAGTCGATTTACAGTCCAGTTCAGAATTATTGACGACTGAAAATGTTCTACTATTGACAGATGATTTAATGGTAGATCTGGTACATAAATGTTTACAACAATTACACCTCTTGGCATTGCACTTAGAGATATTAGGATACATTCCAGGTCTTTTGAAGGGATTGGAATAATTGTGAAGTATTGGGGACTTAATTGGAGTTAATCTAACATGGGAGTTATTGCGAAGAACATTAAAATCTGATACCCCATTGAGGTTGACTGAAAAGGAAGAACATAAATTTAAAGGCCTTATTCTTACTGAAGGTTGGAAAGTTTTAAAATCATTTATTGAATTAGGAATCCGTACAGAAGACGCGGAATGCAGCCTAATGGGAGTTAAATTAATTCTAAGCCTGTTAGTGATACTCATAGTTGCTTGATTGGTGGTGATACCGTCAAGAGAGACGCAACACTCATACCGGTTATCAGACAAGGCTAATGAAAATATGCTTATAACAATTTCCTTTTGAACAAGGAATGATATAACAAATACCCGCGATTCATATCTATGTCTAATTCAAGTCCACAGAACGAAAAGCAAGGATCCGCTATACAACGAGATACGAATGCTGGTCAACTCCTGACCTTCAATACGGTATCGAAAAAGATTGATGCAAAGGGACAAGAGAATGGCAACTGATTGCAAAACTGATCCCTGAGGATTGAAATAATAAGAGCATTAAATGACTGTACGGGGAGACTGTTTAGAGCCATCCACAACAGCACAGCCACAAGAACTCTGATATGCAAATTTAAAGAGTAACTACACTTCAGGAACTGACTGAATCAGATCCCAAACCCTATCCCCAACATCAAAGGGAAAGATTGACAAAGACATCCCAACAAACAATAACTTACAAGTGATAAGCCGAGTCAGCAGCTCTTTCCCAAATAGATGGCAACTCAGCTCTCTTTATTGAACTAAATTATTCAGACCAACAGACGGGCCACAACGGACTAAGCAAATTATATGAAAAACATTTAACAATTATTTTTACCTATTTTCTATTTTTATGATAGAAGGATTAAACTGAGAACACAATAAATTAAACAGCACCGAACATACAACAAATGCAACCGCAACAAAAGTACCGCCTTGGGACGGTCAGTAATAACTACTGGGGGGTTTAAACCGGTTTTACTGGGCCCAAACCTTCACCCTCACCCTCCGCTGCGGTGCACACAATTAGTTGGTAGTTCGGTTCGTATGGAGGTCCCCTAACTCATCAGAGAGTCATCACGGTCAACAATTAAGATCAAGAAAAGACCGTGATGAAGCAAGGATGAGGACTCGACAGCCAAAACGTGAGAAAATTACTCCTATTTGCCAGCCTATTTCTAACATACTTCTTTACGGTAATAAACACTTGACTCATATTGAAAATAAGCAAATGTTCTTAGCTGTACAAGAGCTCTTGATCAAATCTAAACGATTTGAAATTGCATGAGGTATAAATTATGATATTATACATAATTGAAACACACCAAGGGAAGCCAACTTTGGCCTGATAATAATAATAGTAATAATAATAATTTATAATAAATTTCAATATTGTATCAAAATAGAAACTCATATTACATTCCCTGTGGAGCTTTGAAAGACCAGTGATAAAACCTAGCAATTTTGTTGGGTATATTCTTAAAATTGTAAATTTACTAGTGTGAAGAGTCTTCTGTTCGAACATATTGATATTTGTAGTTAGATTTGCAATTCCCTGAAGATTCTCCAATTTTCTTACTAATATTTGTTAAACCAGTTTCAAATTTAATAGTAGGAATAATGTACTTCAAATCACTTATTATATAGAACTGTATTTACAGTAACACTGGGATACAGATTATACAAGTCGTAAGATTTTCTTCTGAATCCCTTTCAAGCTACCGTAAAATAGGTTACCTTATTGTGAATTTGTATTGTTTTGTATATGTACAGTAATTTGAATAAAATATTGTTTACACTAAACATAAAGAAATGTCATAAATATTTTTGAAAATTTTAAGAAATACAAAAAAACAAATCATATAACTCTGATTGTTGGCAACTGAAAGTATAACCAGTCATCGACACCAAAAAAAGTCTCTCTGACTTCTCTATAATGAAAATTGTCCAAAAATAGCCATCAGAGGAGATGGCAAATCCCCCGACCGAAGACCCCATGGGCCTTGGTAAAAAGGGTGCACTTCAAAAGACATATTAGTAATATATTGTCGTTCTTTTATGCTTCTGATTGACATTATCTGTTAACAGATGCATGATTATCAAACACTCAGACTAAAACAGTATGCTTGACTGCTAAAAAGAGGTAATATCTCAAACAGCCACCATATACACGAATGTATAGCATACGATACATTCAACTTTCAAAATGTGTGAATAACTTCTAAAGTACAAGCTCAAACCTAATTTTCAGCTCTCTAGTAAGTGAATTTGGACAAAGAATCCAAATCTGGAAAAAAAAACATTTTTTTTTTTTGGGGGGGAAGGGTGCGGGAGGGGCGCGGGAATGTGGAGGGGTCAGAGAGAGTTAGGAACACTGATAAGATATCACAGCATGATAATCAATATTCTAAAAGGTACACAGTTATTCAAATTCTGGAGCTGGCCAGGGTTATACAGATATGGAGCAGAGACTCAAACAGCAGCTCAAACTACCAAAGGGAAATAACTCACAAAGTATAAAAGCAAGAGTTATCATTTATGTATGAGACAAATTGTCATGACCTGTTCTGCATATCTGTGAAGTATCATGAAAATATTTCAAAAGGTATTCAAGCTATGGAGCAGACACCTAAAATCATCAAAGGGAAATAACTCTAAAAGTAAGAAAGCAAGAGTTGTCATTTTTGTTCGCGACACATTATCATTACCTGTTCTACATATCTGTGAAGTATCAAGAAAATATTCCAAAAGGTATTCAAGTTATAGAGCGGGCACGAAATCACACCTAAACACCATCAAGGGGAAATAACTCAAAAAGTAAGAAAGCAGGAGTTGCCATTCTTCATGACCTGTTCTACATATCTGTGAAGTATCATGAAAATATTCAAAAAACTATTCAAGTTATAGAGCGGACACGAAATCATACCTAAAATGATAAAGGGGAAATAACTCAAAAAGTAAGAAAGCAAGAGTTGTTATTCTTGTTCGCGACACACCGTCATGACCTGTTCTACATATCTGTGAAGTATCATGAGAATATTCCAAAGGGTTTTCAAGTTATAGAGCGGACACGAATCTGCCAAAAAATCACACCTAAAACTATCAAGGAGAAATAACTCAAAAAGTAAGAAAGCAAGAGTTGTCATTCTTGTTCGCGACACATCGTCATGACCTGTTCTACATTTCTGTGAAGTATCATGGAAATATTCCAAAGGGTATTCAAGTTACAGAGCGGACACGAATCTGCCAAAAAACACCAAAGGGGAGATAATTCAAAAAGTACAATAGCAAGAGTTACCATTCTTGTACGCGACACATCGTCATGACCTGTTCTACATAACTGTGAAGTATCATGAAAATATTCCAAAGGGTATTCAAGATATAGAGCGGACAAGAAAATGTTTACGGACGGACGGACAGACGGACGGACGGACAGACGGACGGACGGACGGACGCCAGGCTCATCGCTATATGCCCCGAACCTTTCGGTCGGGGGATAAAAAGCAGAAAACCTTGATATTTAACAAGCCGCTAAAGCTCTTGATAGTAAAATTAACATCCTATGATTCTTTGGTGCTTGCAACAAAAATTATTTGATGCTTTAAAAGCGTCTTGTTCTGAAGAGAGAATATACTCATCAAAGGAATCCAGTTTCCTGGAACACAAAAGTCCATTGTGAAGCAATAATCTTTTTCAAGGAAGACACACAATTCTTCAGTCACAGTAATGTTTTCACATATGTTTTTTTTTCTATTTACGAACGTACAATCAATACTCTCTCTCTCTCTCTCTCTCTCTCTCTCTCTCTCTCTCTCTCTCTATCTCTCTCTCTCTCTCTCTCTGTTAAACGAATCCATTTGTTTACAAGCAAATATACTGGACAAAAAGTAGGGATCAAACTTTTACCCTGCGACTTCTGAAACATTTCAAGCATTTGGTAAAATAAATCATTTCCACCGCCAGGTTTGTCCATTTTCTAAGATTCGTACGCTTGCAGACTGAAACTACAACCTTTGTCATGCCCAAGACCAGGTTTTAAGTCAGACTACCCCTAAAATGAAAGTGGTATGTAATTCCCATAGAGAATTGATACGAGTGTGTCAGTTTGTTCGGGCATAGCTGTTGAAATGGCGAGGAGTTTTATACTTGTTTCAGCTTGCTGACCTTAGAAATAATTAAATTTGATGACTATCAAGCAATTTAGCAAAATATAATGTATTCATGAATTGACGAAACTGAAAATTTTCGTGATTTTTGCTCCTTCTGGACTTCTGGCCATTTTGATTTTGAAGGTAGTGTGATTTGAAAGACTGCTGTGCTTAAACAAAACGGTGCACAATTTTAAAATTGATGGCATAAGAAAATGCTACAAAAATGTTGACTCGCCATATAAACCAATACTCGGATAATTATCGGTAGACCGAGAAATGCCAACTGAAAGCTTGATCCCTATATTTTTTTGTCCAGTATATTCAAAGGTATATCAAATAAAACTTTTAAAAATGAAATGCGATGTTTTCTGGGCAGCCGTCAGGGCAATGGGCTTAGCTCAGCTGTTTCCCTACTCACAGGGTATAAACCAGTCCGCCAATTTTCGCTTCCTGCAGAGACTGTACATCATATTTGGCTTCCGCCGAGATTGTCCTCGAACTCTTGCTTCCTGCCGAGATTTCTGTACATGATAAATGGCTTCCTGCAGAGACTGTCCGAGTGATTCTGCTTCCTGCCGAGGCTCTCGGCAGGAAGCAGAGTCACGCGGACAGTCTCGGCAGGAAGCCAGTTTTCGAGGACAGTAGTCCCTGCAGGAGCAAGAGTTCGCGGACAGTCTCGGCGGAAGCCAAATATGACGGACAGCCTCTGCAGGAAGAGAAAATTGGCGGACTGGTTTATACCCTGTGCTACTGTTTACGTAGAAAACTCCTTGACACAACATAAATGATTACAAAAACGAATCCATGTGTATTTCTTAGGCTATAAGACGGGGGTTTTCCTTCTTAAAATAAAAATCTAGATCTAGATTTTTAGGATTGTTTAAGAAGGGTATCTAATAATCTAGATTTTTAGGCTTGTTTTAGAAGGGCGTCTTATAAGACGGATCTAGATTTTTAGGATTGTTTTAGAAGGGCTTCTTATAATCTAGGTTTTAAGGATTGTTTTAGAAGGGCATCTTATCATCTAGATTTTTAGGATTGTTTTAGAAGGGCGTCTTATAAGATGAATCTAGATTTTAAGGATTGTTATAGAAGGGCGTCTTATAAGACTGATCTAGATTTTTAGGATTGTTTTAGAAGGGCGTCTTATTAGACTGATCTGGATTTTTAGGATTGTTTTAGAATGGCGTCTCCTAAGGCGGATCTAGATTTTAAATTTTGTTTTAGAAGGGGCAAAACTCTTCTCAAAACAGACTTCGATAAGACTGATTTAAACATTTGAGCCGCGACACGACAAACAAACAAAATGGTTGTGCGCCCAGCGCAGGCTCAGATCAGCCTGTGCATCCGCCCAGTCTGATCAGAATCTTCGCTGTCCGCATGGAAGTAGCTTAGACCCTTACCTACTCTTTGGGCACTTAACAAAAGAGTCTGGGCGGACTGGGTGGATGCCCAGGCTGATCTGAGTCTACGCTGGGCGCACAACCATATTGTTGGTTTTGTCGTGTCGCGGCTCATTTGAGGTTGTTTTAGAGATGACAAATACCCTTTGTAGCCGAGTATATACGGTACGTTCGCCTAGGTCCGAGAATCTCAAACTCAAAATAAAGCACACCGATCAGCTGCTTCCGAGCATATGCTCGGAAGTAGCCAATCAGTGTGCTTTATTTAGAGTTTGAGAATGTACTCAAGTTTTATAACCTCGGGGCCAGATTACGGAGCCCCGGTAGCTTTGTAGGTAAAGCACTGGCCAGCTGATCTAACGGGCCCGGGTTCGAGACCCGCTGGAGGCGGGAATCTTTCCAATTTCTATTGCATACAGCTTTCATAATCACCCACCCATCGCCCTGCTATGACTGAAATACTGTTAAATAGGACGTAAAATCGCCAGTCATCCATCCTCTATCGCCTGACTTACACGTACCTGTTGACAGTAAAACCAGCTATTTCGTATTCTGGATGTTCACACCCTACGTTGCAATGGGAATTTAATTCTGTATTGTTTCTGAAGAAAAATAGGTAAAACTGACTACATGTACTCGTACGAGTATTGCATTTGTTAAGGTGGATCGGTGTAGCGTATTCACAGGGTATAATCTATTCCGCCAATTTTCGCTTCCTGCAGAGACTGTACATCATATTTGGCTTCCGCCGAGACTCTCCGCGAACTCTTGCTTCCTGCCGAGACTTCTGTACATTATAAATGGCTTCCTGCAGAGACTGTCCGCGTGATTCTGCTTCCTGTCGAGAGTCTCGGCAGGAAGCAGAATCACGCGGACAGTCTCTGCTGGAAGCCAATTTTCCAGGACAGTAGTCCCTGCAGGAAGCAAGAGTTCGCGGACAGTCTCGGTGGAAGCCATATATGATGTACAGTCTCTGCAGGAAGCGAAAATTGGCGGAAATTTGGAAATGGTCTATACAAGCTATGAGCTTTCGACCAAATCCTTTTCATGAAAATTGTACTTTGAATGTACCATATGTAGATAATTGAATAAAATATTGTTTAAACCAAAATTGGCGGAATCGATTATACCCTGTGGTAATGTTTTCCTGCCAGTTATACAAGGCGGGATAATTTTTGTCACTTCCTGTTTGCTTCCTTTTAAGAGCAGACTCATTTTGGAAGGACTATGTCGTCCTGGGGAAGCAAATAGGAAGACACTGGAGTTGTTCCCCGTTGTAAAACGGCAAAAACCTGTTAGAGTATGCAAAAGTAAGTACTGTCGATAAGAAACTCTACCATTTTAATTATATCAACTTCAAAATATGTTAGGTACATCATAGTGGTCCTTAACGAAGTTTGTCGCCATGTATTTTGACGTCGTTTGATTTGACAAAAAAGCACTCAGCCTCATGTGCAACAAAACATTTATTTGTTGTAGACTAAATCATGAAAATGTTCTATTGCCTCTGTAACACTGGTTGGGAGCGTACAGTACATGTGACCATGTTGTCGGATTTGTATAGTGGACAAATCTTTGTCCGTTTTGTGACCTTCAGGACGTGTCTGCGTGAACTTTACTCTCGTTTATTGATTTTTTACTATTTGGATTTAAACAATTTGGTAAGCGTGTTTTATTCATTTATGTTATCCATAATGGACGGCTTTGGAGCTGGTTAGATTTTGCTTTCTTTGCTCTAAATCTATTTTTTCATCTGCAAATCACTGGTGTTTGTAATAAGATCAGTTCACCTGTAACCAGAAAATCGACCGATTTAGCGTTTAAATTCGAAAAGCTTGTCAGTAAATCCCTTTTTAAGAGAGATTAATAATCTATAAAGAGATCTACTCATGATGAATATCCTTAAAGTACGGGACGTAACCAAACGACAAGCAAGACTGAGCGTCCCCATTTTTTTCTGACTGTATGGGATGTCTCATATTTGCTGTATGGTTTGTCTTATGATACGCTGTTTTGACTGTATGGGATGTCCTATTTAGGTGTGATACTTATTCAAAGATTTATTGCATTTTTGTTTTATTAAATTAAATATAAATGTTTAACGTCTAGCTTCCGAAGCTTCCGAAGCTTTGTTACAATAGCAATTACTTATTAATTCACTCAATCTTGGAGAAAGATGCTAAAGTACTAGTCTATTGAAATGACCACAAGCAGGAAGTATGACCTATTCTACACAATATCTTGGTTCAAAAGGTGCCAGAAATGGCATTTTTCACAGGCTGTCACTCAAAACGGGGTATGATTTTTACCCCACCTTGGCCTTGATGCTCATTTGTGAGCTTATAGTATAGCCATGCTAAGGGAAGATTTACTATTATCAGGTTGGGGTAGGGTGGTGGGGAAGGGTGGCGGGTGCATGCAGGTGTGTGTGGGTGGGGGAGGGGGTGGGGATTAGGGGGGGGGGGGGATCGGAATATTTTGGTGATCTACAATAAGCATAGGAAGTGACGGTGACCTGGTGATGATGGCTTTACCAGTTCGTCTGAAGAAGGCTAGAAAGCCAACCCAGCCAAGACTGATGTTTGATCTTGAGAAGTTAAGGGACCCAGATGTGGCATGCACTTTTCAAGCAACAATAGGTGGGAAATTTGCACCACTCATTGGTCTGAGGGATGATGACATGGACATAGATACCATGATTACCGCCTACGATACAGTAGTGACTGATGCAGCCATTTAGATACTTGGGAAGGAACGTCGCAGGAAAAAGTCCTGGGTCACCAGAGATGTTCTCTACATCTGTGATGAGAGAAGAAATTTGAAGCAGAAGCGGTATGAAGCAGCAAGAGCAAAAGGATACAGGGAAGCAAACAAGAGGATTCAGAAGGCAGTGAAGAAAGCGAAGGAGGACTGGATAGGTACTCAGAGCGAGGAGATCGAAACTTTCCTGAACAAAACAACAGCAAGAAAGCATACCAGCTGGTGAAGGATCTAACTTCAGAGAAACAGAGTAGATCCACAACTATCTAGGACAGGTCTGGGAAATGCCTTACAGAGGAACAAGAGATTCTCAGCAGATGGACAGAATATTGCTCAGAACTATACAACCATGAGACTTACGGTGACAATGCGGTTCTGGACTGCAATCAGCCCCCAGAAGAAGATCAACAACCGATCCTTCGTGAGGAAGTTGAGATTGCAGTAGCAGCACTAAAGAAGGGGAAGTCTGTCGGAGTTGATAATATACCAGCAGAACTTGTTCAAGCTGGCGGGGAGATCATGATTGATGTTTTAACAGATATCTGTAACAGGATCTGGAGAACGGGAGAATGGCCTAACCCATGGACTCAGTCGCTGATTATTACACTCCCTTAAAAGGGCAACCTAAAGCTCTGCCAGAAGTACAGAACCATCAGCCTCATCAGTCATTCAAGCAAAGTCATGCTGAAAGTCATCTTGAAAAGGCTTAAAACACAAGCCGAAGAGATAATCGCTGAGGAACAGGCTGGGTTCCGAGCAGGAAGGAGCACCAGAGAACTAATCTTCAACCTTAGAATCATGTGTGAAAAGTATGTCAAACATCAGCAGAGTCTGTACCATGTCTCCATTAATTTCAAAAAAGCCTCTGACAGGGTATGACATGCAGCCTCATGGGCCACCATGCGGAAGTACAGTATCAGTGCAAATCTAGTTCGCACCATCGATCAGCTATACGACAAGGCGAAAGTGCAGTCCTGATGAATGGCAGCACAGGAGAATGGTTCAGAACAACAGTTGGAAGAAGACAAGGATGTCTTTTGTCACCCACCCTCTTCAAAATTTTTCTCGAACGGATAATGTCTGATGCTCTGGAAGAACATGACGGAAAGGTTAGCATAGGCGGCAGAAACATTACCAATCTGCGGTTAGCCGATGGCATAGACGCTCTAGCTGAGGAAGAGCAGGAACTAGAAGCCCTAGTCGAAAGTCTCGACCAAACCTGCACAAGGTATAAGACGAGATCTGTTGTGAGAAGACCAAACTGATGACAAACAGCGCAGATGGCGTCTAGAGGGAGATCAAGGTAAAAGGGCAGAAGCTGGGTACAGTAACAAGCTTCAAATACCTTGTAGCAGTTGTCTCAGATCATGGCTCAAAACAGGAGGTTCTCTCAAGGATTGCACAAGCCATTTCAGCTCTTACCAAGCCGAATTCAATTTGGAAAGATAACAACATATCTCTTGGATCAAAGGTGAAACTTATGCGCTACTTTGTCATTTCCATATTTATGTATGCCTGTGAATCGTGAACCTTGACAGCAGAGTTAGAGAAAAGAACGCTGGCCTTTGAGATGAGATGCTACGGAATGTTACTGTACATTTCGTACAAGGACCATATAACCAATGAGGAGGTTCGCAGAAAGATCCAAGCAGCCATTGGAGAATACATATGACGAACTCCTGGCGCTGGTCAAGAAACGGAAACTGAGGTGGTTTGGCCACGTCTCAAGGTCTTCTGGTGGTTTAGCAAAGACGATTCTTCAGGGCACAGTGAAAGGAAAAAGAAGAAGAGGTAGACAGAAGAAGAGATGGGAAGTCAATATGATAGAGTGGACAGGGATGGATTTTGCCAGCCCAACTAGGGCAGCTGATAACAGGACAAGGTGGAAAGGGATTGTTTCGAAGCCATCTGTGATGCCACAACGACCTAGTAAAGTTATGGGGTATAATAGAATAGAATAGAATAGACAATAAGCCGTTCTCGGAGGGGGGATGAGGGGTGCAGGGGCGAACAGGGCGTGACGTCATATGTTTTGTTTGACATATGGTGATGGGAGTTCAGAATTCTTCCACCAGTCTTCAATTTCGCCCCACAGACCCCCTCCCCCCCCCCCCCCCGCCCCCCATTACTCCTACTTTTTTTCAGATTCTGTTATTTCAACTTTGATTTGCCAGTAGGATAGTATACAATGGTCTATAAAATCATGTCTAGAAGACGATTTCGTCCTCAAGTAAAATAAATTCCTGCGTTTGTGGTATCAGATCTCCTGGGTGCCTTGCCATCAGCAATCTTTAACTGCTGTGGCTTCTTGCGACTGCGCCCAAGACCCCACTTAATATTATTATCAGCTTTATAGGGTTTTGATTGATTGATTGAGTTGTTGCTTTACGTCCACGGTAAACAGCTATGGTCATGTCGGGACGGTCAGTTAACCTAACCACACTATTCCTGGGCAGGCTTAGACCTCCTAAGAGGTTAACCAGTACTAAGTGCACATACTTAGTAATATGCTGTTTGTGTGAAGAGTCGCTGTGGGGAGTAGGGGTTGTGGTGTGTAGGGGGGGGGGAGGGATTCGTAAAGTTTTTCTCACCTATCGAGGGGGAGAAAGGGTTGGGGGATTCTGGTGAGACTGAGAGGGTCGTAAATAAATAAGAGAATCATATGAAAATGTACTCCTGCCCCACCCACCCGACCCCAACCTGATAATAAATGAGTCGTCCCTTAGCCAATCATCAGATGGGACAAACGAGAAAAATAATGGCCGTGTCACAGTACTGAGTCTATGTTTAAAGAGTGTGTAAACACACCCAGATTGTTTTGTGTAAGCAGCGAAATTGACAGTTTATATTCCTTCTTCGGTTAATAAGCTGTTATTAGGCCAAGTTTCTACATGCCCAAAACATTAGTTGTAATATATTTGTAGCCTGTCCTACGAAAATATTGAAAAGAGTTCTGTTCTATGTTATCACACACATTACAGCATAACTGAGACACAGCATACAGTACTGAGAATCGGTTTTGCGACACACGATACAGAACAGATTTTGACCCCTCTATCATTTTCTTTGAAAATAATTGCCCTTACATAGCATGATATCTAACAAGATCAATGAATCCTGAGCCGACATACACCATAAAATAATTGTAACGAAGATACGGTCGTTTCATGTAAAATTGATGGACAGATTTAAAGAAATGGTACGGATGCACCTTTTGAAGTCGAAAGTAGAGTAGTGATTTTCTCAGATGAAATGTGAAAATAAAGCACATCAGAACAATCTACAGAAAGTAAAGGTAGCATGTCGAAAAGATCTGTAGTTAGGCTTGTCGAATTATCGGTACTAAGTTGAAACTCCCTTACTTTATATTTTTAAAACACAAAAATAAACAGCTCTGAAACGTACCCGCCATATTTGAACAAAGATGCGTCCACTATACACATCGGTACAACGGGTCACACGTACTGTACGCTCCCAACCAGTGTGTAAGTGCGCTGTTGGAATAAAGAAATAATTCTTCTAAACCGTTGAAATATTGCTGATTCTAACACTGGTCGCCTATACATGCAAAGGTAAAATTTAGTGATTTATTGCGTGACAAATCACTGGTCGAGTTAGCGTGACGTTATTTAGAGCCATTCGGACGCCATTTTGATACTTTTGGTGACGTCAATTTTCATTTCCATGAGGATACACGGAGTAATATCGTTTTTTATCATCAAAAATACGAAATAAATAAGAACGCTTCCGTTCCAGTCAAAGTTGTTGGCAGGATTTCTTCATGTAATCATGGCGGAAAACTGGAAAACTCTGAAGTAAACACTTGGCTTTTCGTCGTTTCTGGCGTGTTAGAATCGAAAAAGATTCCTGCCAACAAGTGATTTGTTGCCCAATATACTACTGGTTGTCGGTCAGTCGTCAGTGACAATATCACTCATGCTTCGCGCTTGTTATATATCCACTTCACGACTGACCTCCAACCAGTGATATATTGGGCAATAATTCACTGTAAGCAAGACTATTTTTTTATTCTAACATGACATTAACGTTTCCCAAATGAGCGTATGGGAAGCGGCGTCGTGTGGAAATCTTAATCATGTTGCTAACGTCGCAGTGTGCACCTTGATGACGTCGGATGTTAACAATTACTTCTGTCGACGTCGCCTCCAGAAAGTACTTCGGAATACGTTGCAATACCATTGCATTTTTATTCTGTGTAATGTAAGATTCAAAATAAGTTTCCCGTACCGGTGAATAATCTCTAATTAATACGTGCTATCGGGCAGATATTAATATTCATTCCAGCTCTGCCGTCGTGAATTAATATTTCATGATCTGCCCTCTAACAACACGCGTTAATAAACGATAATTCACGGATATGGAAAATTTTACACCCAATCAGGTTACAAAACTACTTACACTACGGTTGGTTTAAATACCACGTTTTGTCCACCTTCTAAGATTAAGATCCATTTTAAAGAAGTTCTCTCCTGAAATAAATCAGCTGCTACCACTTTTGCATTTCTTAAAGCATTAGTGACTATATTCACATCAAAATCATTTGAGTATAATTCTCCGTTACCAATCATAGCATCTAGGCTATTCCAGAAAGATGTGTAGTTCATTTTTTCTAGGGATCTATTTCGCTGTTTTGCGTTGGAATTTGGTGTTATTTCATCGAAAAGGGAACTACTTTCTGGCGCATTGCTAACTCTGACCGCTGCTTTTCGTCTTTCCAATAAAACCCCTGTCTCATTCTTGCTCCCAGGAAGTGTTAGCCTTACTGTTCCAATTTTGACTTCTTTCATTGTATGCAGGGTGAATACAAAGCATATGGAAGTGATGGTAAGCATGACAGTTTTGCGAGACGGAAATTTGAGTCTTGAGAGGGGGCTGTAATAAAAGAATACTGCATTAACCCATTGTATTCTGGGTATTTTTTGTCGGCTGCTGAAATTGTCGTCTGCATCAAAAATCAAGAATATTTTGACAATATTGGTCTAACTACTTCTTGTAGAATTATGTCTGGGCAGCAAACAGTTTGGATCTCAGATCAGGCCCCACGTTTGTGAGGCCTGATCTGGATCCAAACTGTTTGCTCAGATACCCCTAAAGGGGTATGCCGAATAGAATGGGTTAACCTGAAATATTAGATCAAACAGTGCAGTCATCGGGGCATACTGGCACACATCGTTGGCTCAGCATTGAATTAACCTCAACGTCATGACCTCGAATCAAGGTCGATTCATGGCGATGATTTACGGGATAACTGTACTCAAAATATTGTCATTTGGAGAGGTAAATCGTCGGTTTTATGGTCGCAAACTTTGTTTTACAGCGACGCGTCAGTGGAACCGTAAAACGAAATTTGCGACCATAAAACCGACGACTTACCTACCCAAATGACAACTTTTAAAACAGTTATCCCCAGTCTAATTCACTTTTTCACAACTTCATCTTTCGAAATCTCCGAAGGAGCTTAGAAAGAGCTGGAGCGATATGACAGAGGACTGGTAAGGCGCATTTTTACTTTAAAATACATTACTTTAAACTGAATTTCTTTCCTCACGACACCAAATTAGACTGGTTTGAAAAGAAATCAACAAAACAATATTAAATAGAGGTCGTGCAGTCTTTCTGTCGCTACGCAACGTAATGACGTCACACGTTCCGTTTGAGAAAATTAATATGGCGTCAACGTTAATCGCTCTGTGAGTAGATCACTACATGGTCAGCATACAAAATGCAAGGAGGCTGAGTGCTGGGTGAAATTCAAAGGAAATAGAAAGCGCTTTAGAGAAGAAACTGAAAAAAAAATATTGCTCTTTTCCCGAAGGGAAGGTTTAGTAGGGGGAAAGCTGTTCTCTGATCGTTTCTCATCACTTTTCAGACGGAGTTTGCAGCCGTTGAGTTGCAATAATATTGTTACAAATTTCACACGACAAAAAACGTTGTTAAAATTGAATCCTGAATCGTACAATGAGTAATCAGATCAGGGTCTACACTTCGACCACGCATTTTTTTCGAAACTTAAGAAGTTAACATGGAAGCAGCCATATAGAGGTTTTATCATACCACCCACCCATTGAAAAAGGGCGATGTGTTCGGCTATAGGCAATGCCTGTATTTATATATTATGCAGTCACATTCGGCAACGTAAAACCTGGCGTCAGCCAATGAGAAGCGACGTTTCTTAATGAATTCGGGATCGCCACCGTATATCGAAGAGTACAGTGCCGCAAATTTTCGACATAATTCAACCAGATGTCGCGTTATAATTATTTGTAAGTGCATTAGAATCAATGTTGTGTGCCTATATGATGGGAAATTAGAATACGTTGACGGTGAGCAACTCTACCAATCTTTCCCAATTGGATTTGCTTTCCAAGAAACTAATTTTTACCTTTATACTGCCAACAGAGGCTGGAATACGAGTACTCATTATTTTGTTGGGTTGTTTTTTGTGTGTGTTTTTTTTTTTTTTTTTTTGTTCAGTGCTCCTGTCCAATGCTTGACGCGAAAGACCGACAATCTAAAAAAATCCGAAGGCTTTTGTTGGTCAAAGAAGGCTTGGAATACGATGCCAGTCGTTGAAAATTGATACCGCAAACTTTGATGATAATGCAAAAATGAGACGATTTTTCAGACACCGTTTTTCCGAGGTCAATCTTACCAGGTTCACCTTATTTTGTGGAAACTATACAAGATCAAAGTAAACCGTTATATTACACATTTGATATACGGCAGTTTTGTTTCTTTGTATTTATTGTCTTATTTTTATTTTTTATTTATTTTTTTATATTCATCTTTTTTTTTTTTTTTTTTTTTTTTTTTTTTTTTTTGCATTTCTTAACATTTTCTGTCTTTCTTTTACCGCCGGATTGATAATAAAAGCAGTTTCGCATTGACAACAAATAACATATCGCATACTCTGTCTTGCCCGAATCAGGCTGGACTTAGAAATTCTACGCCTAAGAATTCGGCAGTCGGAAGGCTCGTGGAATGTATTTTAAAGTTAATAGGGAAGAATGTTAACGATAATTTATTTCGGATTTTTTATATCTGTGAAAAGTATGCAATGCAAATTTTAAGAAAATATCAGGGAAAAAAATTAAACTAGACATAGTAAAATAAGTTTTCACTGACAAAGTCTAGGAACACGCGTTTTGTCAATTTTTTATATATGCTAAATAGGAGGTAATGAGCCTATTTTCCACTTCACCTGGAAGAATGAAAGCATATACTTATTTTGATGTAAATTACATCAACTTTAAGAGCGTAAAATGAGTTATATGGTCATAGAAAAAATTTCGGCACAATATGTTAAAGAAATGATTTACGTTGTCAAAAATTGTTTTGACATTCATTTCTATATAAACTGAGTCATAGATTTCAACAGGTAAGGAGACAATCGCATTATCGATACAGGTGTCACATCGTCGGGCTGGGATGATACAAATGAAGAGATTACTTTAACACGTCTAGACAGAAATGTGCATTGATAATTTTGAGACAGAAAAACAATCACCTTACAGAGCATTATTTTATTTCTGTTTATTTGTTTTGATTTTGGTTCCAGGTCAAATCACGAGACCGCCGTATTTGGAAATTACGTGACCAAATTTCTTTCTATGAAATAGTAGCAGATATATTTTATATCTAGCAGCGAATTCAATGCATATCTAGAAGAAATAAAAATGCTGTTTTCTAAAGTGAAAAATATCGTATCAAGTCACTAGTGACTGATACGATGTATACTAAAAGCGGCTGTGTGTGTGTCTTTTTTTACGTCTTTTTTGGCTTAATTCCTTTCTGAAAAGGTCTGAAATGTAGCCTTTTATGTCTCACATTATGCTACAGATGTAAGCAAGTCAAATCAGGCAACTGACGTCACAGTTGGACGTCACTTTTTGAGCTGGATTATCGCTAATTTGCACGCAACGTCAATCCGACGGCAGCTGCAAGCGGCTTTCTTAAATCGCCGATTTCTTTTTAATCGTTTTTAATCGTTCATTTTAATTACATAATAAATTATTTTCTACGTGCAAACTGCTTTTACATCCAATATTATACCCACTTAACGCACTAAGAGTAGCGAAAACAACAAGAAATGACTGAGGAAAAGTTGGGTTTTTTTTGTTTTTTGAAGCGGTCTGTTTTTCGTTATTCTCCCAAACAGAAAATTACTTTTTTGCCGGTAAATACCAAAATATTCCATCTAATGTATTGAAATACCCACAATTTCACTCGTGCTACATGTATGTACTCGTATTTTTTCTTTTTCAACACATTCGATGAAATATATTTGGTATTCGTCTAAAAAGTAAATATCCTCTATATATTGCCTAAAATGTGTAAAAATATTAGCAAAGTCGGCTGAAGAAAGCGAAAATATAGTTTCCGAGGAAACGGTACCCTCTCAGAGGGTCAGATTACAAAAGAAAAAGCTTGCTAAGGGTTAAAAAAAGAGAGATACTGTAATGCCATTTTTTAAATATTTATTATCAAACAGTATAAAATAAGTAAAATAAGACTTACGGAATGGCTCTAATTTGCATAATCATTAACTCTTGAAAATAAAAAAGTTAATATTCTTGTCTACAACCATACAGTCATCTGCTCGTATGTCTCAATGTCTCGCCATAAAATGGAATTTGCCGCGGTTAATACCCTTTCTGGGGTGAAAATAGTGTGTCATGGTAATGCCGATAATCCTGTACTTGCGAACTTGATTTAGATGCATTACATGTAAAAGGGGTGTTAGCCACATGCGTATATCAAATTCTCAAATCGATATACCCATTTTCGCAAAATCATTAGTCCTCACTTATTACCTTTTTGATTCCCTATGATTTATTGGTCATTTTATGCAAGAATGGAACACTGAACGGATTCCGTTGCTGCTGTTCGCTAATTACAATTAAAAACATTTTCACGTGTCATGGCTCAGTTGGTGTTATCAATGCTTCAAAGAAGAAGATATAATTGGGATAATTTGGGGACAATTTTCCATATTTCGTCGACAAATAAGAAAAAAATAATCTCAGGGCCATGATTAAAATTCCACCTTATCTGGAGCCCTACATGAATTAATTAGGAAAAATCTCACAGCCGCTTATCTCGCAACTAAACAATTGTTTACTCAATCTACGTATATATATATATTATGTGTGTGCTGCACCGGTTACATGTAATAGGATTGAATGGCAGTCCTTGGCTTTGAACAACAAATGAGCCCATTCATGATTTTTTTTTATCAATTTTGAGATATAATAATTATGGGGTCCGATAAGCAGCTGTGGTGTAGTTTAATAATTATAGCATGTCGATATAATTTTCAAAACAAGGGTTATACAATAAATAGTAGCGTGTCATTTTTTTCTGCCAAACAAGGGTCATACAGTAATAGTAGCATATCATTACATATCATTAGTCGGTCATACAGTAAATAGTTGAACATCGTTTGTTTTTTTTATATCAAACAAAGTTCATACAGCAAATAATAGCATTTACTTATTTTTACCACAGGATTTTCTCTTATGATAATTTCTTTAGAAAAAAAAAAAAAAAAAAAAAAAAAACAAGAGCGAAATGTGAACTGCTAATATCGAGTGTTTTGCTCAAGGAAATATTTTACTCGAGATTATTTAATCTGATTCATCCAATCACGCTGTCTCCTGTCCGAGTAAACATATCCGTAGATTTAACGGAAGAATAACTGGCAACCAGCTGCCAGTCCATTTCCCGTTATTTTTACGGGCGTTTGCCTGTAAGGCATTTTCGGAAATCACGATATGATAGTGTTATGTTAACTGACAGCACTCGAAAATAACTTTATAGTGCTGAAGGGCCATATGACTAAAACAACACCTGCTATTATCTATCCTACTGTGCGTGATGGTTCCTGCAATTTTTACAGGCGCTGTAAAAATAATGACCTGGTTTCCAGTTATTTTACCGTAAAATCTACGGATTTTTTACAGTGTATATATTCTATTTATTATTATTATTATTTATAATTATTTTACATTTTCTCTTCTGTATGACCTCAACAAGAAACAAAAATAAAGCCTGCATTTTTTATGTATTCTACTCTTTTTAACCCATTTATGCCCAGTAAGCTATTCAATCCTTATCAAAGGGATTAGTCTATTTCTAAATTAAGGGGTGCCCGGGTTTGTTTATATTTATCATAATAAATTTATTTTAAGGTGAAATATTTATTTGTCTTGTGCAAATAGTGTAGATTGTGGGCTGACGCAGCGTTTTGCAACGTCTGATCTGGGCCTGCTCTGTTAATTCCGTTTTTATGGGATGCTAGGCTATAATGGGTTAATTTAATGTAAGTTAAAATACCGTATACCCGGTAATTTTCGCGGGTTCAAATTTTCGCGGGTAAGGGTCACAATCATAAATATTACTTTTCGCGATTTTTAATTTTCGCGGTTAACAACATGCTCGAAAAGCAAAACTATTTCTTTTTCACTTGAGTCAGTTCTACATTAACCTGCGGCAGGCGCCGCAGGTTAATGAAAGAACTGGCTCAAGTGAAAAGTACCAGCAACTACCGAAGCAAACACACACAAAGTATATAAACACTGTGTTTTCAGAAGATACGTTGTAAGAAACAGACAATTATTCGCGATTTTAATATTCGCGGTTTCTAGGTGACCGCGAAATACCGCGAAAAATGGAACACCACAAAAATTACCATGTATACGGTATTTGAATGCTAGTTACATGTTCTAATTTATTTTAAAGTGTTTATTCCCGACAACAGGTCCTAACAGGTACAAAAGGTTGAATCAACCTTGAATCAACCCTGAGTCAACGTCGTGACGTTGAATCAAGGTTGATTCAATGGTGATTCAACCATGTGTGTCCAGTGGCAACACTGTTGAAATACTCATTCAATGAATATAATGTATGTTGCTAATTAACGTATTTCAGTTAAATCCTTTGCTTTTACTATCTCTTATACATGAATGTTCCTAATTTATGCATCCCTTCATTAAAAGAGAAAATCAAAATATTTTCAACGAGTTGAATTGCTTGTAACACATCAGCCAATATCCCAAGTTTTATTTCTATTTTTTACACACCGAACACGCAACACGGGAAAACGTCTACCAAACGCTGTCCAGACGTCAGCGACAGTGCCTCAATATTAGATAACATCACTTGCATTCTGAACAAATGATTTGATCAATTTTACAACTGACCTCCAAACAATATATTACTTATTTAATATAAATTACTGCTAAGGCTGATCTATATTTTTTATAAATCGAACTACTTAGTATTTTCTTACCCACCAACACGCTTGGTAATATCCTGGAAATGCTCAAATGAGCATTGAAAACCTACTCAGTCTTCATTTTAAATTAAAAATAAAAACTTCGGCATCCATAGCTTGATTATGCAGTCAGTCAACGTATATCATGGTAGACTGATCAAGGGCGTAGCTACCTATACGGCAAATACGCAGGTGCGTATTGAAATTTTGTCAAAATTGACAAAATTTCAAAACGCACCTGCATATTTGCATGCTGAAATTTTATAAATTAGACAAGATTTCAATACCAATTACCAAAGTGGCTGAAATACTAGCTTTCCCTTCAAGAAGTAGAGAATAAAACATGGTTGTGCGTATTATGAAATTACCTCTAGTTACGTCCCTGCTGACTGTACCTGTGGCTTCAATGACAGTGCAAAGCCGATGTCAGAATTTACGAAGTTGTATCCCTCTTATTATATGAAACTTTGCGGTACAGAAAGTGCTTAAATAAACCTGCGCAAGCTGTTCAGAGTCTTCGTTTTCTATTTACGAGGGGCTGCAACAAATTTATGGCTGGGCTGGTAGTAATTTCGTCATATTTTTTTTCAAACAGCTATTTTGAAATTTTACGAGAAATAACAACAACAGTCTTCTGAAAAAAAATCTAAATTTTGAAAAGTTAAGACAAACTCTTAGTAGTATTTTAGTTTGCATGACTACCAGGGTTGCAGATAGGCAGCGCACCTATGACAGTAGGTGTTTATTATCACATGAACGTTGTTAACAAATCGGCAATGACAGTTGAAACCTTTGCTGCTAAATGTATTGTCTTGTAATAGATCCGTTATAATTTTCAAACAGTAAAATAGCGTTTTTCTGTTAAGTAGCAATTTCCCTAAGAATCAGGCAGATGATGATAAGTGACTAGTCACAGGAATTGTTACTTTTACCTTCATTTTATCAAACTCATTGAAAAATATTCAGAGCACAAAGCATTTTCTGTTTCTGTCAGTGGTTGCCATGGAAACAAGATTTAGATTTTTCTTGGAAATGGACAAAAGTTTTATATGACAAAACTTAAGGCCCCTTTACACGACAAGACTTGTCTTATATGACTGGTCATATATGATTTTATCATATATGATTTTTTTACTTCACACAGCATGACAAAATCTTTTATGATTTTTGTTTTCCCGCCAAAGTTAGTAAAAAACTGAGTCACAATGGAGGATGATGCCATAGTTTCATTTTGTTAGATAATAATTGCAACTGCTGTTCTCAGAATAAGAAGGACACAGAGACATCGCAGTTATGGGCACGCTCGTGGAAACGCAGACGTGCCCGCTTAGGAGCTCATCCTGCAGTAATCATGCTAATGCGAGAGCTTTCCTCAGAAGAACTTTCTCCGAATGGATAAAAATGAATTTAAGTAAATCTGGCAACTCTTTTTACTCTTGATTCCGCTCTTTGCGCTTATTTGTTTACTGAAACTCTTTTCTGGAAATTATGAATGGAATATGTGTAACCTTGACCCCTTATCTCTGTGGGAAAGCCATTAACCCAGAAAACATCTGCTCTGATTGGCTGAAAGGCTATTTCTTCCTAAGATTTGTAATAGAGAAATAGAACGTGTTCTATTCTGTAAGACTTTTTGCCCTGACCCCTAAGATGTCTTAAGATTCTGTAATAGCAAGATTTACACAGTGAGATTTGTCATATGAGACTAATCATATAATACAAGTCTTGTCGTGTAAAGGGGCCTTTAGTCAGCTTGACTGTTGAGATATAAATACTTTTCATATTAATTTTGTACTCCTCTCGTTAAAAAATGCTGGGGCATTTTTATTCAGCAGAGAAAAAAACACACCATATCTCTTGCGCACTATATTGCTAAGCAACGTTAGTGTCGTCATAGAAACACTTTTATACAGTATCAAAATTGGCCATTTTCAAAACAAATTATCCGCTAACAGCAAATGTGTGTGTGAGAAATTTATAAAAGTTTAAAATGATCTTAATCTGTTCAACCAATATCAAAAATAATCACAGTCTTCTTAATTTACGTTACCATGGCACTAATTCATCAGACCGTAAGTTAATTTACCTTAAAATACGTTCTCTAAAGCAGAGTTTCTACCCACAGTTAGGGGTCATATCATTAATCCATACCTATTCTAGATAATCTTCATCTGGTTCACCAAAATTTAAAAAAAAAGTCATATAATATTGCAAATTTGCGTGAATATGGCAACCCCAACGTCAATGTGTCACCAATCTTACATAATAATGACATTTTTAAAGCTCATGATTATTTTCCATCATAGGTGTATATTGCAATTCCTATAAAGTTATTTAAGAAATAGATCAGCTCTAGCAGTGAATTGTTGAGTAATAATTCACTGTTTGGAGGTCAGTTGTAAAGTAGATCATATCACGAGCGCGGAGCGCGAGTGATATATCTACTTACAACTGACAGACAAACAGTGAATTATTACTCAACAATTCAATGCTAGAGCTGAACTATTGCGATTCTAACACTCAAAAACGCCGAAAAACTATCCTTTTCATTCAAACTCTCCCAACCTTCCTGCCAGCGCGTTCATGCTCCCGCCAATATTCTTAACTGTATCTATGACAAATGAACGCTTTTATGGCGATTTTAGAAAGAAAAAGGGACGTTACACCGTCTAACGTCTCAAAACGTCACAAAATTACGTCAGTAGTTGCAATGACGTCAGCAATTAGACTCACGCGCTCCAAAACAGTGAATTGTTGCAGAATAAAACACGGTAACTTTCCATTGCTTATATAGGCGCACTGTGTTAGAATAAAGGATACTCATTTCTTTAACCCATATAAAAATTAAGAAAATATGGAATGTTCCAAATTTACGTTACCACTGCAACCCAAACGTCAAACTGTCACAGGTCTTGCATAAAGATAGCATATTTAAAACACATAATTTCTATTCAGCGAATGTGTATATGTTAATTTTCTATAAAGTTTTAATATCAAACATTTTTTTTTATCTATATAAATAATAAAAAGTTATACACTATTTCAAATGTACGTTACCATAGCAACTATTCCCAATGTAAAATAAAAAAGAACATATTATTTCTCTTCAGCAAAAGTGAATCTGATATGCGATTCATATAAAGTTAAAAATAGCACATATGTCTTTCATTCATGCGATAAATGAGCAATATGCAATGTGCCTAATTAACTTTATCATGGCAGCCCAAACTTCAAACTGTCACTAGTCCTATATAAAAACAGTGTTTTCAAAGCACATTTATTATTTTAAGAAAAGGTTGTCTGATGCACAATTCCTATAAAGTTTGAATAACACATAAATCTTTTATTATACCAAAAGTAGTTATACAATGTTCCAAATTTTAGTTTAAACATATTTATTGTATTATAAACTGTATACGATTACAATATAAACATAATACAAACAATTGGATCAGAACGAAAGCATAAATGCTTATTTAGTTCTTCTTCTTCCAAATTTTCGTTACCATAGCAGCTGAAACAGCAAACTGTCACTTATGTTACATAAATCAACATTTTAAAAGCATACTATTTCTCTTCAGCAAAGGTGAATAATGAGCTGTTCCTGTAAAGTTTAAATATTCCTAAAATAAAAAAAAAAGCCTTGCAATGTTCCAAATTTACATTACCATGGTAACCCAAAACGCTAATCTTGCAAAAAATGCATATTTATATTCAGCAAATGTGTACATGAGAAGTTCCTATAAAGTTTACATAACAAACATATTATTTTTCTTCAGCAAAAGTGAATCTGATGTGCAATTCCTATAAAGTTAAGTTTACACGTGCCATTCGTGGGATTTGTTCTTGCTGATTGCTCTTACACGTTTTAACACCCTGGGCATCCGAATGTGATATTGTGCGGTTTGCGAGGTTGGCCCGTATACGATTTGACGGCATTAGGCTATACGATCCATACCAGCCCTATCAACGGACTGGCAGGGATCGTGTGAGTGATTGCCCCTTTGTGTTGTGGCTGGTATTCACCATACATTCCGATGAAATGTACAAATGGAATATGATATGCTGGGGAAAAAATATATTGTTTGGTACATGTAATGTACATTTCAAAATTAGTTCTTTCCCTTACCCTGCTTTTCTCTTTCTTACTCATTTTATTACAATCTTATGCTGTTACTGCCAACATGTGGATTTATGATCGTCATTCTGTCATTGTACTTGAGATAGGTACACCTTTTTCACATATGCCACCTGCGAATGGCCTGAGGTATTTATACAAAACAAAACAAAGTTCTGTCCTGTTCTGTTCTGCCAAGGCTACAAATACAGTCCTGATGAATGGCAGCATAGGAGAATGGTTCAAAACAACAGTTTGATTAAGTCATTGATGTCTTCTGTCACCCAACTCTTCAACATTTTTCTCGAACGGATCATGCACCGGAAGAACATGAAGAGAATGTCAGCATAGGCAACAGAAATATTACCAATCTGCGGTTTGCCGATGAAATAGACGCTCTACCTGAGGAATAGCAGGAACTAGAAGCCCTAGTTATGTCTCGACAAAACCTGAACAAGGTATAAGATGGAGATAAAACTGACGGCAGATAGCGCCAATGGCATCAAGAGAGAGACCAATGTTAAAGAGCAGAAGCTGGTGCCGTAACAAGCTTCAAATACCTTGGAGCAGTTGTCTCAGATGATGGCTGTAAACAGGAGGTTCTCTCAAGTATTGCACAAGCCACTTCAACTCTTTCAAAGCTGAAGCCAGTTCAGAAAGATAACAACATATCTCTTGGATCAAAGGTGAAACTTATGCGCTCCCTTGTCACTTCCATATTTCTGTATGCCTTTGAAACGTGGACCTTGACAGCAGAGTTAGAGAAAAAAACACAGGCCTTTGAGATGAGATGCTACCGAAGGTTACTGAACATTTCGTACAAGTCCTATATAACCAATGAGGAGGTTCGCAGAAAGAACCAACCAGCCATTGGAGTATATGATAAACTCCTGACCCTGGACAGGAATAGGAAACTAAGGTGGTTTGGCTATGTTTCAAGGTCTTCTGGTTAAGCAAAGACGATTCTACAGGACACAGTGAAAGAAAAAAGAAAAGGTAGACAGAAAAAGAGCTAAGAGGACCAAACAGTGGATAGGAATTGGCTTTGTGAGCTCAACTAGGGCAGCTGAAAACAGAAAGAGGTGGAAAGAGATCGTTTGAGGTCACCTGTGATGCCCAAACGACCTTACAAGGTTATGGGACAGAATAGAAAATAGAATAAAATGAAAAAAAAATGTAACTTACAGTATTCAGTATGTATCCATGGCAATGAGACATTGAACCGTCAGTGAATTTATGGTACATTATCATTTCCAAAGCAAAATATCTAGTGTCAGCAAAACAAAAGAGGAAAGAAACAATTCACACTAACTAATTCTAGATAAGCCATACCTGGAATAAATATGCCCAAAGCAAAAACGTAATTTTAAATTTTACGATACCATTGTAACCTTAACATCCAACTGCCAGCAATTTTACATAAAAACAAAAATTTCAAAGAATAGTCTTTCTCTTCAGCAAAATTGCATATGAGCAATTTCTCTAAATTTGTTTACCAATACCAAAAGATAAAAGGTTATAAAATTTCCAAATTTACGTTTCCTTGACAAACATAACAACTGAAGCGTCAGTGAGTTGACCTAAAACATAGTTTTCAAAGCAAATTATCTACCGTCAGCAAAGCAAAGGTATCTATTGATAATTTATATCATTTCTAAATTACTATCTACCAAACCCAAACAGTAAAACTTTGCCTCTTATTTACGTTAACATGGTAACCAACCGTCAAACTGTCACCAATCTTACATAAAAGCAGCATGTTCAAAAAACATTATTTTTCTTCAGCAAAATCGTATATGAGCAATTCCTATGAAAGATTTTGTATGAATTGTTCAAATGCATCTTCGCATTGCTGAAGGTAGATAATTTGCTTTATAAGTTCTGTGAATATTGCATAACCTTTTATTGCTAGTACTGATAAAACAGATATGTGTTAAGAAGGGGAAAAGGTTATACAATATTCAAAAGCTGTTACTATGGCAACAAAACCATCAAACCGTCAAAGATAAACGTAAAATATCCTTTTCAAAGCAAATTACCTAATTTTAGCAAAGCAAATGTATATATCAACAATTCATACAAATTATAGATAACCACCATCTTGCTATTACCAAACATATGCAGTAATAATATGATCCAAATTTTTATACCGTGGCAACCCAAACATCAACTGTCCGCATATTGGTAAAACAGTATTTTCAAAGCAAATTATCTACCATCAGCAATGCGAAAATGCATATTAACAATTCATACAAAATCTAGATAACCCAAATTTGGTGTACTACTATCAAAAACAAAGCAACAATACATAATAATAATACTTTGTTCTAAACTTACATTACCAAAACAACCCGAACGTCAAACTGTCTCTAATTTTATATTGAAATAGCATTTTCAAATCATATTATTTCTCTTTAGCACAACTATTCTATTCTATTCTATCCCATAGCCTTACTAGGTCGTTGGGGAAGCACAGATGACTTCGAAATATTCTCTTTCCACCTTGTCCTGTTTTCAGCTGCCCTAGATGGGTTGGCAAAATCCATCCGTGTCCTTTCTTTAATATTGTCTTTCCACCTCTACTGTGCCCTGTAGAATCGCCTTTGCTAAACCAGAAGACACTGAGACGCGACCAAACCACCTAAGTTTCAGCGTCAGGAGTTCATCATATTCTCCAATGGCTGCTTGGATCTTTCTGCGAACCTCCTCATTGGTTTATGGTTTAAAGCTGAAACTTATCTGTATATGAGCAATTCCTATAGAGTCTAAATAACACAATTTTGTTACCAGTATCAAAAATTAGTTATACATTGTTATAAATTTGTGTTACCATGGCAACAAAGCGGCTGAACTATTTGTGAATTATAATAAAACATCATTTTTAAAGAAAATTATCTCCTGTCAGTTAATTAGTGTGTAAACAGTTCTATAAAATATCCTACATCTATTCCTGCAAAAACAACGAAAACAATGTTACAAAGTAAAGTCAAATTTAGGTTACCATCACAACCAAGCCTTCAAATCAAATTATTTTCCTTTAATAAATATTTAAATGAACTTTTCCTTCAAAGTCTCACAAACGATTTACGGGGGACGATTGAAAAGTTCTCAGCTCCACCATGTTCTGAAACCTTTAGAGTGGATTTGAAGTATTGCTTTTAAACAGCCATTCTAGCAACAATCATTAAACTTTGCGAATTTATCTTCTTTATCCATTGAATAACACTTCACTTTTTACAGCTAACCCTATGAGTGCACTGTATAACCCTTCAACTGACTATATCTTAGCAGAGTCAAACATTTTGCAATTGATTTTGTAAATATATGTCAAACAGCACCCCAGTAAGTGACGATATATGCAAACATATATTTATTCCATTTTAGAATTAAAAGCAAATCATTGTTAGGAAGTGTCTACTTTGAGAGTTTCTGCAGATAGTGCGCAATCGGAGTCGCATGCTGCGCATGCACAGGAGTAAATATTGACGAAAATTGTGTAAGATGTCAGTGTTTATTGGTGTGTAAGCATTTTTTGGCTTTGCTCACAATGTTCCGAACAACATGAAAGTCGGATATGGGTCTCTAAATTTCAAGGCAGCTAAATTTAAGGGTTTACTGTAGAGCCGCAACTACTTTGCATTTCCATCAAACCATTTACAAATTGCATGTACTACAATAAGAACCCTTTAAATCTCGTGGAATGTGAAAAATTACTTTTCACAGTAATGCAAGACAAATAGATTTTAAATGTTATCCAAAATATGCCACCCCTCCTGTGCTTTAAGTGTGCATAAATCAAATTTTAATCTTCCACAGAAAGCTAATGAAGGACCACTTACTACATTCATGTTAAACACGCATCCGCAGATTTACCAGACGTAGCGAGGGTTCAGACCATTTCAATCGTCCCTCGTAAGCAAGAACTTTTTACTTAAGTTATAACTTTAGTCTAAAGTTTATGCTGACGTAGTTTTATCTAAAAAATAATATAAACTCTTGGCTTAGATTTTGCTATCAACTTCAGTCAGCAACGGGGTGAATCTAGTTCTCACTTAAAATGCTTAAAATGAGTAAAGGTAGATATGCTGATGATAGACTGTCTAATTCAGGAGATACCGCAGAATGCATTCATAAATGATGACTGTTCTGTTCATATTCATTATTCGTATCAAATTTTATCTTGGCTGGTGTCGCACATTTCATTACTGGTCATGAACAGATTAGATTAAACCGAATCTGCTTTTTTTGTTCTTTGATGTATTCCTTGCCGCCAAGGATTTAACTATTCAGAACTTATTTATATTCACTGCAGCTGGTATATGTGCCGTGTGGCGGCCGTAAAACGTCTCCTCGTACATCATCATAGTGAATATTATATTTTCTGGTCCTTTGGGATCATTGAGTTCATTTGAGTTATTCTGAACTAGAGCTCCGCTTTAGCCGGTGCTGGAGGGCGTGGCTGGTGTCATACATTTCATTACTGGTCATGAACAGACTCAATTAAACCGAGTCTGCTTTTATCTGTTCTTTGATGTTTTCCTTGCTTCCAAAGGATCTTACTATTCAGAACTTATTTGTATTTTCTGTTGCTTCCTATAAGCGTTTTTTGAAACACAAGCGACTTTACAATTGCGCGTCCAAGGTGATTTCTGTTTCGGCTCCTCTGTGTTCATTGAGTAGTCACGGTACATGGCATTTCTTTTTATTTTGTCCTCCTCACTTCAACTGTTCATCTTTCGAAAAAAAAAACAGTTTCTGTGATTGTGGCCATTTCTTTGTAAATTCATAACTCTGCCATAACTAAATCGTAGCTTCTAAAGCCGTTTACATAATGCATAGTCGAGCATTTCTAAAAGTAGCGGAGACAGGGCTTGGATTTAGGACCCATCCCCTGCACCACTGAGAGCTCATAAGGTGATAAAAAGCATTGCAAACAACTGCGTGATACCCTGCCACTGTAAACTTATTTCACGAGTTGATTGTTGCTGATTTATCTTATTCTCTTTATTGCCCCATAGCTGGGACAGGCATCCACATGGAACAAAAGTTTTGTCACGACATGATACTTTCATTACTCAGATCACTTGATTTAAAGGTCAGAAAAAAGACTTTCCATTCTGATCATACCCGTTTTCTTTATTATATACATGTGTGTGGCCAGGGGACACGGACAGATAACACCCCTAGAGCCAAATTTTGATAACCATAAGATATTTTTTTTATTTCTATCATTAAATGCAAGGTTCATCAAATTCTATTTTAATTATGACTTTATTTTGACTTTGTTATCATTTTATGCCTGTACATAGCCTGGGGCAGTGGCAGATAACTCTCATTTGGTAGATTTTAAGCATCATAACTTGTGTATGTTAGCCACAATAAATTGGTCTCGCAAACCGGACCTCTGCAGAGATAAATGATACTAGTTTTGTTGCAATGAGAACAAGTACAGTTGAATGTAGGAAAATGTTCTGTCAAGATTGTTTTTATGTTCTTCTCTTTTTGAGATTAAATACGGACTACAGAAAAATGATGCGTCTATCTTCATCGCCATTACCACCATTGTCGTCCTCATTCTCCAAATGTCTTCGTCCAACTGATTTTATTTCTTCCTTTTCCTGTGCGATGTACTTTGTTTTTTTTATTGTCTTTTCAATCTCATTCCACGTGTTTTCGCTCACTTCTGCCTTTCCATTTCTTTTGCTTGTATCCATTTTCGCCTTAATCGGTACCGTATTGCTTTTGAAGGAAAATCTCTTTACACTCAACAACCGACCTTCCCTCGAAATTAAAGATTTTATATGCGTCATACTTAGTTTGCTAACTCCATACTGACAATGGAAAGCTTGTTACTAGGCTTTATGACAAGAAGAACGACATCAATTTTCCCACAGTTAACTTTCCATTTTAGTAGCATTATTCCTCCAACAACTGCATACAGAGTTTTATATCTCTCAATAAGTCGCTATTCTAGAGCATGTTTCACCTACCCTGACCTTGCTGATAAGGAAGCTTCTCACCAGTTTACTATTGTCACAGGATTATCGCCGAACGAAGCTTGTGTCAACTCCTTAAGAGTTCTTATGGAGACACCATGTCCTCGTTGATTCCCACAATGTGGCCCTTTATAAACTAATTTCCGTCTTGATGACCTGACGAAACATTGTATGGTTTGCAGTTACCGGGCTTTCATTTTCACCGAATGGTCGATTAGATACATAGACATGACAGGTATATTACAAAAATGCAGATGATGATCACTACTTTCTAGCACCTGATAACACTTCCTTTTGGAGGCCCATGTCTGTATACATACATATTTCGGATTAATGTTTCTATAGTTCAGGGGCCGTAATCTATGCTGTTACTAAGGCTCTATTTCTATGAAGGAGATTTCCTACAACTATGAAATTTGCTCTGGAGGAACAGTCTTTTTCAGACTGTTCCTCCAGAGCAAATTTCATAGTTTAGGTAATGAAGACTGTTCTTCCAGAGCAAAGTTCATAGTTGTAGGTAATCTCCTTCATAAAAATTCAACCTTAGCAACAGCATAGCAACCACTTAAGTCGTTTTATGAATACGGCCCCAGACTTTTAATTTTGGTACTTTGATACCGCTTGTATTTTAATTCATATCGTCTTCAAAAGTTCCAGAATTAAAGTTTAATTTTTCGTAAACAATTACTAAGTCTGAAGATCTATATTTTCGGATTTTATGATTGATTCTAATCATTTCTCCTGTTGAAATTTCACGAACTATTACTTAAAGTAAAAAACAAATCATTCTGTTTTAGGCCCCAGAGTCAAATGTGACGAAGACCTAATACCTTGCGTAATTACGTAACTCTCTATCGACAACTTATTTGTATGCCAAAGTTTCGGTAGACAGCACAGGTAACCATATCGGTATAACTCCCTGGTCAGTGCTGCCATATTCATTCAACGGTCACTTTGCTCAGAACCAGCTGGATCGAAAACACAGGTCAGCATCTCTGAAGATTCGCACAGCAGCAATGGTCTGTTACCATAAGAAAATATAGACGATAAGACAGTAGATATAACAGATGATGACATTGTAAGAAACAAGACCGACTACCAAGGCTTCCCTCGCATCTCGGTTATTAAACGCATGAAATGAGAGTAAATAGAAAGTAGAAGGATGGATAATATTCAGTCCAATGCCACATCCACAAGTTAAGCAACTTATTTAATCGACAAAAGATGCCTTGCCTTATTCTAGATACACTGCATTGAATGAACATGTACATGGCTGACCCTTTATAGCTCAAATTGAGTTAATTGTCGTGTCAATTTAATATTGCTGCAACACTTGAAAACAAAAATAGCAGATTGTCACGGATAAAAGCCGATTCTGTCGGCCTAACTTTAAAGCCAAGTCTCATTGTCACGTAAAGAGGATTCGGTTTAACTACGTTTTCAAAACGTGCCAAAACGGCAGTATACGTTGTAAAACGTAGTGAATATGTATATAGATATTGCTAAAACGTGGCCTAGTTACGTTTGATTTAGAATGTTAAACTCAAACAATGGCATTTTGATATACGTAGCGTATAACTAGTAAAACGTAGCAACGCGTAGTAAAATGTGGTCAAATCGAAGCCGAAACGCAGTTAATACGTACAAAAACGTAACAAGAATAACCAAGAGGTCCTCTAAGCCTCAGTCTCGCTGTCACATATTACGGACTAGTTTTTTTCTACGTATCAAAAACGTACCAAAACCGGAATATGCGTTTTAAAACGTAGTGAGTACGTCTTCTATACGGATATATACAGCTACATGCGTGGCCTAGTTTGAACTGAAAATTCAGCTTAAACGTAGCATTTCAAAATATTTAAAGTATGACTAGTAAAACGTATTGAAGCGTACTCTAAATGTATTAGAACGAAGATGAAACGTTTTAAATACGCAGTCATACGTGAAGATCCTATACGTAGTACCACGCATTATATGTATACGCTTTCCCACGTCCTAGTACGTTTAGTGGCGTTTTATTCTGCGTTTGCGATGCCTACTAAAACGTCACTTTGACTAGGTATTTATCCCGGACACTACCTAGTAGTCCCTAGTAAAACGTACGCAGTCGTAGAAGGTAAGTAAACTGTTTTCATCCCTTTTTAAAGCGTAGTACTAAGCCGTTTGATAACCGGGTAACACCAAATAAATCGTAGTTAAATGTATTGGAAACTTACTAGAAACGTAGTAACACCTAAATACCTACAGAACGGAGTACACCTTTGCCAAACGTATGGCGGGAAAAGTAATATAACCTAGCCCTCAAAACGTGACAGTTAGTCTGGGGCCTTACCATTTATAATGCCTGTAACATATTACAGTGTAGTACAGTTGTTCAGCTTACATTTTATTAAGAAGGTAAAATAATCAGTGCCAAGTAAATGGGTGAGATCCACGTACACGTATTTTTCATTTACATGTATTTATTTATTTTATTATTTTTAGCTCACCTGAGTCAGCGGCAACTATTATGGCAAAAAGTTTTAAAAATCTTCTCCAGAACCAATAGACCGATGGCCTTGAAACTTGGTATGTAGCATTGTGTACTCCAGAAATACCAAAATAATTCAAATGAATAACCTTGGGTTGACCTTGACCTTTTACGGCATTGTCAAATATGCTAGAACGTAAGATTTCATGGAAAGTTTCGAATATGTTGTCCCAAGAAAGTTCAAATGATGACCTTGGGTTGACTTTGACAATTCTTTGGCAAGGTCAAATTTGCTTTCTTTTGCTTGTTTATGGGAAAATGGTAAATGGGAGCGTTCATGGAACTTGTAGAAAATTTTGGTGTAGAAGTTAATAAATACTGTCAAATAAATGAGTACTTGAATTTTTCTCTTTTTTTAGCAATAGAGGTCAAGGTCAATTTTTAAGCTCTAACCAGTACCTGTCATATTTTGACAGTTTAAACTATCAGGTTTGTTCAAATGATGATCCTAGTTTGATCTTTGGCATTTTTACTCAGGTGGGCGATTCAGGGCCTCATGGCCCTCTTGTTTATTATTTTATACTCTTGTAATTGCTTTACTTCTTCATACAATCTTCAGATGCTTTGCATTAATTTTTTACCTATGCACATTTTCCATAAGTCTTAGCATACCCACTAAATGCATTCTAGATTCAACTGAAAGTCTTTGTTGTCAAAAAAAACTTTACAGTTACCATGGAAATAAATCAAGGGACATTACTAAGGCTTCCAGAAGACATCGCTGTATCGATTATTGCGTAGGAGCGATTTTGCAACCTATCAAAGCTATCCTAATCATATTTACAAGTGCTGAAATGCTTCCACATAGTTTAAGCCTTTCTCGTGCTGTACAGGAATCTACATCTACCAATTAAGTGCATGGCCAAACATTGTTGCTGGGAGGTTCTTATGCACAATTACAATCAGTTAAAAACATGTTGTTCACAAACAAGAGGAAGGGGGCGGGAGGGTGGGAGAAGAGAGTGCGGGAGCCGAGAAAAGGGGACAGGGCGAGGGAGACAAGGAGGGGTGAAAGAGAGAGATATATATGGGTGGGAAAATCGTTTTAAAAAGGAAAGAAATGAAAGTGGTCAAAGGACCCAAACCATAAGTCCGAACTCGAAAAATATTTAAACAGTGACAATTCCGGAATATTCTAGATACACAGATATGGACCCCAAAACAGAGGTGTGAGCACGCGCTTACGAGTAGTAAGCATCTCCTGCCTATTATAATACATCCGCCATATCAATTTATCAGTGGAAAAAGTCAGTGAAAATGATAGTCCAGTATTTAAAAGCGTAACTTAGCTTCGGCTGAGGTCATCAAATCGGAAATTAGTGTAGAAACGGACACATTGTAGGGATCAACGAGGTCATAATGTCTCCCATAAAACTTTTTAACTGTCGACACAAGCTTTACTTTATGATAACCCTGTGTAACCCTGTAGCCTCCCTCTTTCAACAAAGTCTTGATATTTTAAACAGGCTCTAGCATAGCGGACAAGCTGAGAAACATAAAATCCGTATGCAGGTGCCGAAGGGGTATTAATACTTAAAGATGGAAAGGTAACTATGGGAAAATTGAAGTCGTCCCTCTTGACTTAAAGACTAGAAACAAGCTAACGGTGTGTAATTATTGGTTTTAGAAACCTTGAAAGCGCTAAAAATAGCTAAGTTTTGCAAAGAGATATAAGTAATTCGAAGGACCGTAGCACCGAGTCCCTTTCCGAACTTTTCCGGTACTATCCAAAATCGCGTTTTATCAACTGTAGCCGTCACCGGAATCAAGGACAATCAGATGGCCGGGTTTCTCGGAAGAAGTTTGAACACTTAGCTGAAGCATTCTTTTCAAACAGTTTCCTTGGGACACGGAAAATGTGGTGATTTATTTTTGTATATATATAAGTGGTGCCCATAATAAGCACCAGTCCCGATTCAAAATAGTATCTTTTTCCCAACTGGAAGTTGAAAAATTCCCAACTGCCAAAAGATTTTTACTAGGGACCATTCCAAAAGCATAAATTTACTTGCTTGCTTAGCGAACTGGCAGATATATAGCTATAATGGAATTAAAGTATGATATATTCAGTTTTCTGACCCCTATCCCACCACGCGAGCCAATAAAGGTGTTTCTGAAAGTCCAAATTTAAGGAGAATACGATGCGATTTTTTCCAATTCTGTGGGCACCAAAATAAAGATAATCACGGGCATGAAAGGGAAAAAAATAAATGAAAATAAGAATAAGTATGATCCTTATCCCAACATGGATAAAATGGCATTGTTATATTTCTGAATTCTCGCTGTATTCCAAAAGCTGGCATACCTTCCCCATTTTACACACTGGTCTAGTATTCATACTAGGCAGAAGACAGTGTCTATGGAAATTGATTTCAAGAAAGCCGTAGACAGAGTATGGCATGCAGCCTTATGGGCCACCATGCGGAAGAACAATATCAGTGCAAATCTAGTTCTCACCATTGAGCAGCTATACGATAAGGCTACAAGTGCAGTCCTGGTGAATGGCAGCACAGGAAAATGGTTCAGAACAACAGTTGGAGTAGGACAAGGATGCCTTCTGTCACGCACCCTCTTCATCATTTTTCTCGAACGGATCATGTCTGATGCTCTGGAAGAATATGACGGAAAGGTTAGCATATGCGAAAGAAACATTACCAACCTGCGGTTTGCCGATGACATAGATGCTGTAGCTGAGGAAGAGCAGGAACCAGAAGCCCTAGTTGAAAGTCTCGACAAAACCTGCACAAGGTATAAGGTGGAGATCAGTGCTGGGAAGACCAAACTGATGACAAACAGCGCAGATGGCATCCAGAGGGAGATCGAGGTAAAAGGACAGAAGCTGGGTACCGTAACAAGCTTCGAATACCTTGGAGCAGTTATCTCAGATTATAGCTAAAAAACAGGAGGTTCTCTCAAGGATTGCACGAACCACTTCAGCTCTTACCAAGCTGAAACCAATCTGGAGAGATTACAACATAGCTCTTGGGTCAAAATTGAAACTTATGCTCTCCCTTGTCATTTCCATATTTCTGTATGCCCTAGGATCGTGGACCTTGACAGCAGAATTAGAGAAAAAAACGCAGGCCTTTGAGATGAGATGCTACCGAAGGTTACTGAACATTACTTACAAGGACCATATAACCAATGAGGAGGTTCGCAGAAAGATTTAAGCAGCCATTGAAGAATATGATGAACTCCTGACGCTGGTCAAGAAACGGAAACTAAGGTGGTTTAGCCACGTCTCAAGGTCTTCTGGTTAAAAACGACGATTTCGATTTTACATGGCACAGTGAAAGGAAAAAGAAGAAGAGGTAAACAAAACAAGAGGTGGGAAGACAATATTAAAGAGTGGATAGGAATGTATTTTGTCAGCTCAACTAGGGCAGCTGAAAAATGGACAAGGTGAAAAGGGACTGTTGCTAGTCATCTGTGGTGCCCTTACGACCTAGTAAGGTTATAGGATAGAAAATAATAGAATGGAAATGGAAATAGAATTTCTTTGATTACTTCTGAAAATTTGCATTAGTGGGTACCTTTACACCGAAATTCCCAGATGAAAACAGTAACTAGTGATTTTGGTACTGGTGTCAGCTTGGATTGCATTTCATAGTCTTATCATTCCCAAGCATGACACAGATTTGGAAATCGAAGAATCTTTCGTCCTCTTCTGAAGAGACTATGTTTTAATACTAACAACAATGATATCTTTTTTAAAGTGAACTAAATAGTACACTTGTCTACTGTATGGTCCTCTATTAAAAGCAAAATATGCGTTTATACAATTTCAAAATAAAAAGATAGGCAGTGATCAGGAATAATTACAATCGAATTCCGCATCCCACCCTCAAAATCAATAGGGAAAGAAGCACATACAAAAAATGACAAAAGTTCACGAACGATTCTCACGGTAAACCGAATGAACAGCTCTTTTCAAAACAGGTGGTCATCCGTCCATCCAAATCGAAAACAACAGCACATCTATTTTTACCTACATGTATTTTCTATTTTAAGTTACACAACAAAACAAAATAGTAAACAGAAAGCATAGTGCTAGAGATCATTGACAAGCGGACATAACAACATATAACATAGAGGAACCACATCAGAAGCACCGCCCTGGAACTGTCAGTTAGACTAACTTTACTGGATCCGAACCCTTGCCCTCCGCTTGAGCAGTTGTTCGAACATTTAGTTAGCTGTTTTATTTTTGTCGTTTGAGATTAGAGGATATATTCTGAGAAATTAGAATTATTAATTGGTTTAGCCTCTTATTCTACATCATCGCATTTTAATCATTTGGACCTTTTTGCTACTAATCAGTCATTGAATATACTGCCTTATTAAAATTAAGAAATTACCTTATTTTTATCGCTAGCTTTCGTCACCAGATATTTTTGGGGTCACTGATGAGGCTTGAATAGCCGAAATTTCGAAGTATGACCCATTTTCCTTTTTTTGTGCTCTTGAACGAACACTTTAAGACTGCCCGTCAATGAATCACTTAAGGAAACAAACAAAACACGGACAAGACCTACGATGGGTCAGAGAGGATGACCGGAAAGAAACAGCATATCAAGGCACCTGGAGATCACTGGGGTGTCAAACAATACCACTGCAATACCGGAGCAAAAGAAAACCAGTAGAACCCCGAATGACCAAGCAAATTTTTTAAACCACCCTTTAATTTAGAAACCA
Organism: Ctena decussata; assembly: GCA_963989385.1. NCBI lineage: Eukaryota > Metazoa > Mollusca > Bivalvia > Lucinida > Lucinidae > Ctena > Ctena decussata. Next base: position 33,965,500 of record OZ022499.1, on the reverse strand, counting down.
ATTGATAGTGTTGGCGATAGAATTTTGAAAATCTTTTCAAAATGATCTCCAATTTCCAACGGATGTAAAGCATGTAAAGATTGTTAGTGTATATTTGACATTAAACTTGGTTCTGCTGAACGAAACAGAACATCTCGGACAGTCACAGGGTTGCATTCAAGAATAATGACTACAAGTGATGTTTACAACATGGCAGTGTTCCAGAATGAACGGCAGTAACAAGTTGTATTAGGTAACAAAGTGAACCAATGTTTTATGCAATAGTAAATAAATAAAACACTTTTATATAGTTTGGGGTGGAAGGCAGATAGAGGGAGAGAGAAGGAAGATAGTGGGATGGAGAAGGAAACAAGTTAATAGGAGAAGGGAGAAAAGGGGAGGAAGAAAGGGAGGGAGAAAGGAGAAGGGGAGCGAGAGAGGGAGACAGACAACCCCTGCACCCCCTCTCCCCTAAATCATGGTCTTAGGATACTTGAGAGATTCAAAAAAAAGTTAAAAGATAGGCAATGATTATGAATTGAAACAAATAACATGTTCCGCCCTCTAAACTACGGCCTCGATGTTTTAGTTTCCATTTGGTATTTTCATCTGTTTTGTAATGCAGGTGGATGGTCACGTGTTTACTTGCGTCATTATTTAAATTAATTCTGAACGATAAACCCCGGGAATTCTTTTCGTTTTACTTAATAATTTCGTTGTTTCCGTATGCAGTCTTTCAAAATGCAGACCTAATGCTAAATAATTGATAGAGCAAATGTTTTTTCTCTGTTGTTGTTGTTGTTTTAAATCGTTAAAGATTTTTCTTACCGCATGAATAATAATAGCAAAACATATAACAGCCACCCAAAACACATAAGCCGACAGTACAAAAAGGATTATTTTTTCCAACCATTTTGTTATAACTGCCTTCGTGATTTCCATAGTCTTCGTGTTTTTTACCAGGTCGTTCCGAAACCTAAAAATACATAAATAGACAAAGTGAAATTTGAAATTCCAGTCTAAGTGCTTTGCAATTAAAAAGCATGACAGTAAAATAAAAACAAATAAAACAAAACAAGCATTCAGCAATATGTTAGACTGATTATAAATAATAGAATCTGAAAGGATATATCACTTGCAAGCAAGGTGTCATCTTAGGAATTGAAAAAGATCAGCTTCAGTCTATTCATGCACAGAAACGTGGTTCACCTAGCTCCGGCTTCAGAGGACAGAACATTTCAAAGAGATCAATATTGCATCAGCATAAGGATATGAGATTACATAATTCGACCGAAGACGAATGAATTTTCTTTTATTTCTTTGTTGTTGTTTCTTATTGTTTTCTTTTTTTTTTTGTTAAACATATATAATTCATAGTTGTTGTTTTGTGTTGGTGTTTTGTCGTTGTTTGCTTTGTGTGTGTGTGTGTGTGTGTGTGTGTGTGTGTGTGTGTGTGTTTCACCCTTTTCACAAAGACAGACACCTTTTCAGACTTGTTTTTTATATAAACATACAACTGTATACTGTAACGGTTTTACATATATTCAACAGTATGTCAGTCAGATTTAGACAATTTGGGAATGCTTATGAAAGGCTGTTTGCAGTGAAGCGCCGTTTCTGTTTACACAGAATCTCGCCTGCAGCGGACTCCAATCTGCAACCCCAAGATCCGAAGCCGACAGATAACCACTCGGTCACACGGACACATCTTTTGAAAAGGATTGTAATCTAAAAGAAATTAATTGCTCTAAGAAGAGCAAATTCTTTCCCTTAAGAGTTGGGAGGCAAACATATCGAGACAGGAGGCAAATATTAAAATGATAGAGTTGTTTGCCTTGAAAGTGTATCCATTCACCTTAAACCCGTAACCCAGCAGGAACGAGACGTATAAAAGACGTCGTACAGACGTCGACGCGACGTGATGTCGCATTGACGTTTGTACGACGTCATTTTGAGGTCATGAGTCTACTGGAAAGGGTCTTACTTATGGCCATTCTAATGTGCTCATATTCTGTTGCAGCTGTCAGATAAAACCTGGCTGTTATAATAACATGTATACTAAATTAGCTATTCCATTTTGTCATCTGTGTGTTTCTTGTCTTCTTTATTTGGTGTCTCAGTTGGCTGTGGTTTGTTAATGTGGCCTTTCCTGAATTTATTCGAGATTATTCTTTCACTAACAAAAGCCTTCCGCTATTTAATTTAACAAATATTTATTTCAGTCGATTATACATATACAAGCAAGAAGTTAAAGGATTTGAACGAAAGCGATTGAAAGCTTATTTAGTTCATCTGCTTCAAAGAGCTGTGAATTATATCAGGCGGCTTCACATCTACAGATAAACGACAATGTAGCATTTACACTATTTCCATAAATACATATTAAACAATTAAAGGATACAACTAGTACAGAAATTTTCTGTAATGTAAATTAAATATTCAAGCAATCTTGTCACCGAAACTACAACAGTAGTCATCGAACTTTGGTTAAATTCTCAGCAATTTCAGGCATCGAAATGCTATTGTAGTAGCAATAAAAGTACTTTGGGGTTTATACGATCGCTGGAATAGTAGTATAGGGACTGTGTTCTAGTTGCTATATGAGCTACCGAGATGGTCGACAGTAAGATCACCGAAGGGTCAGTTTCGAAGATGAAGGTTCTGTAAAACACTTATATTTAGCGGCAGCAAAATTTGTTGTTGTTTTTTCCCCTTTTTATTATTATTATTATTTATTTATTTTTGTGAATAGACCATTTTGCAGATTTGTGATTTCAGCAAAAACTGGTTTCTACAAACGTCATATTGGCCTGTTAAGTCCAAATTCTACATTACTACGGTGGAATACAGTTATTACAATTATTTCTATTATTATGTTAAATTTCAGTCGGTTTAATAGCTATTCATAGACGGTTTAATATATAGCTATTCATAGCTAATGTTACTTGTTTATTAACTTATCCGACTTAATTTAAATAAAATTTGTATCTGTATCTTTTATCTAACAAAACTGTTTACGGGAAATAATTTTTGTGCTCCTTTTGATTAAATCAACTTGGCTCAGGTACTAATTAGTATGGTATGTCAAAAAACACTTGTCCGCTCCGTTTCCTCCTGCTTGTTATTTGCTTGCGATTTTCTTTAATTTCTATTATCTTATATTATGTACATTGGCCTTGATATAATGAGAGGGAATAAATTATATGCTCGATGTTATTTTTAATTTTCTTTCACGATCATCAGTTTGAATTGGCGGCATTTTAATTTGGCGTTTTTCTCCTTTTTCGCCAGTGTCGCCAAAATAAAATGCCCGCGAAATCAAAGTGGTTTACAATAGTCTGGTGGACATCCATTTACGCGCATACCTTGCATTAGATATTTTACAGGGATATGTTTTGGTCTGGCATATAAATGGTATTCAAAGACAGGAAAAATTCTGTCTCATAATGTTTGAAATAAAAGCAACGTCACAAACAATCACAGTTACACTGACAAAAGAGGGTAAGATTTTATTTATGTATTTTAAGCCAAACAAATCATCAGCCTCATAAGTCGACCGAGCAAAATCATGTTAATAGTCGTCTTGAAAAAGATCAAAAGAGATAGAAGAGATGATCGCCGAAGAAGAGACTGGGCTTGGAGCCGGACGGAAGAAGCACCACACAACAGGTTTTCAGCAATTCATCAGCACTAAAAAGAGTAGGTCTACCGGAGCTGACAACATACCAGCAGCTCTTTCTCAAGCTGGCGGGGATACCATGATTGATATTGAAACCAGCTATTGCAGCTTTGCACGACCTGAACAGTCTGCCCTAGAGGCAAAGAAAAGTAATACTTTAAGTGCGTTTCGTTTAATTCAGGTTCGATCCAGTGTTTCGTGCGTTTTGGTTATTCTGTGGGCCGCATTTTAGGGATGTGGTGCATAGTGACCAATGAAAAACTGGGATTTTTTCCGGTAAATTTACTAGCTTGGTGTGTATCTTGGTTCCCGACGTTTATCGAGGTTTCCATTATAGAACAACGGTAGTGTTCTGGACAGGGTATCAGACTTGGGGTGTGTGCTTTGTGACCAATGAAAAACAGAGACAAAGGATTTGTCCAGTAACTAGATGTCTCCTCAATACTGATACGGACTTGGTTTAAATATAGAGCACTACATCAAACTGGTCTATCGACCAATATTAACGACCCATGCAATATAGATATGCAAAAAAGATCTGAAGAACAGGAGAATAGCCAACTCAAAGGACTCATTGCTGATCATTACACTCCCTTAGAAGAGGAACCTACGACTCTGCAAAACTTTATCCCAGGATACATTTTGAAAATGAAAATGTTCTCAAGTCTTAGACAGAATAGAGAATACACAGATGAAGTTAAAAATAATAAAAACATATGTTGCGACCCCTCATTAGAACTGTCTCGTCTAGACGTGTTTAATAAGGGGTCAAAACATATGTCTTGCTGAGAAATAAGGCTGATTACGTTCCAATTATCCTGGAAAATCCACCTTATCTGGAGCTCTGATAGGGAACTGCAACCGTAGGACTGCCTTTGATTGGTTGGTTGGTTGGTTGATTTGATGCTTAACGTCCACGGTAAACAACTAAGGTCATGTCGGGACGGTCAGTTAACCTAACCACACTATTCCTGGGCAGGCTTAGACCTCCTAAGCGGTTAACCAGTACTAAGTGCACATACTTTTGCCAGTAACTGACAACTGCCACTCTTGAATCAACGGAAGGAGAAATGAAAGGATGTGGCCAGACTGGAATTCGAACCCAGGACCTCTGACTTACGAGTCAGGTGCCCTACCGATTGCGCTACCCGGCCCGGCTGCCTTTGAACGGTCCGTACTAAGACTACGAGTTAAACGTGAATGGGCACACCTGCATAATTTTCCACCGTATTGTCATAGGGAGATAGCCTTTGTGACTTCCTAAGATTCTTTATCAAAGGGAAGACCTCCTTTAGGAAAGGTTTCGTCGCCAAGGAAAGTAAATTTACTTGCCTCGGCGACGAAATCTTTCCTAAAGGAGGTCTTCCCTTTGATAAAGAATCTTCTGCTAGATAAGAATTTTCTTTCTTTTAAGAGATAATTTTGTTGGAAACGGAGTAAAACTGAAAATGGCAAAGTTTTTTTTCCTGAAAGTGTAACCATTTTTCTTAAACCGGTGGTATACATATCTGGTTCAGCTTAGTGTTTGTCCTGTGTAGGAGCATCCTCACTCATCAATGAGACATATTAATGATATAAAAAAATACAACAAGAGGGTCAAGAGGCCCTGAATCGCTCACCTGAGCAAAAAGGTCAAAGGTCAAACTGGGGTCATCATTTGAACAAACCTGATAGTTTGCAACCATTTTCATATGGTTCTGAAGAGGAAGATTTTTTTAATATTTTTCTACGTATTACTATGGTTCAAACCCTGGACACCCTAGGGACGGGCCATTTTGGACCCTGGGGCCATCATTTGAATAATCTTGGTAAAGGACCACAAGGCTATGCTAGAAGCTAAATTTCAAGCCTTTGAGCCAAGTGGTTCTGAAGAAGAAGATTTTTTTAATATTTGTCTACGCATTTCTATGGTTCAAACCCAGGACTCCCTGGGGCCGGGCCATTTTTTACCCTGGCGCCATCATTTGAACGAACTTGGTAAGAGACCACTAGACAAGGCATCATTCCAAATTTCAAGATCTGCTCTCTGGAGAAGAAGATTTTTAAGTACATTTTAATTTCAAACCCAAGACTCCCCGCCCAAGGGCCATTTTGGATCCCAGGGCCAGAAATTTTAGTAGGAGTCCACCAGGCAATGCATCATACCAAATTTCAAGCATCTGAGCCAAGTGGTTCTGAAGAAGAAGACTCCTGAATAGTTTCCTATGTATATCTATGGCTCAAACTCAGGACTCACTGCCGCAGTGCCATTTTGGACCCTGGGGCCATCATTTAAACAAACTTGGTAAAAGACTATTAGGGATGCTACATACCAAATTTCAGGCATCTGAGCCTTGCGGCTCTGACCAGTTAGACTGTTGAATATTTGTCTATGTATTTCTATGGTTCAAATCTGGGACTCCCTGCTCCGCGGCCATTTTGGACCCTGCAGCCACCATTTGAACAAACTTGGTAGAGGACCACTAGGCAATATAACATATATGTACCAAGTTTCAAGCATCTGAGCAAAGTAGTTCTGGAGAAGAAGAGTTTTAAGTATTTTTTAGTTTCGAACCCCCAAGACCCCCTACCTCAGGGCCATTTTAGACCCTGGGGCCACCATTTGAACAAACTTGACAAAGGACTACCAGGCAATGCTACATACCAAAATTAAAGCATCTGAGGCCTGCGGTTCTGAAGAAGAAGATTTTTGAATATTTTTCTATGTATATCTATGGTTCAAACTTGGGACTCCCTTCCCCGCGGCTATTTTGGACCATGGGGCCACCATTAGAACAAACTAGGTAGAGGACCACTAGGCAATGTTACATACCACATTTCAAGCATCTGAGCCAAGTATTTCTGGAGAAGAAGATCTTTAAGTATATTTTAGTTTCGAACCCAAGACCTCCTGCCCCAGGGCCATTTTGGACCCTGGGACCATCATTTGAATAAACTTGGTAGAGGACCACTAGGCAATGCTACATACCGAATTTTGAGCATCTGAGCCAAGCAGTTCTGGAGAAGAAGATTTTTAAGTATTTTTTAGTTTCGAACACAAGACCCCCTGCCCCATGGCCATTTTGGACCCTGAGGCCACCATTTGAACAAACTTGGTAGAGGTCTACTAGACAGTGCTTCATACCAATTATCAAAGCCCTAGGCCTAGCGGTTTTAGAGAAGATGTCATTTAAAGCAAATTGTTGACGACGGACGACGCACGACGGACACTGGGTGATCACAATAGCTTGAAAGTAAAGTAAATAATGACAGACTGCAGACAGAGTAAATGGAACATGATGGGTCCTATCAAACTGTCTGGTTCAGCTCAGTGTTTGTTCTGAGAAGGGGAATCCTATGAGTATTGTCACACCTTACCGGATAGCGTTAACGGACGTCCGACGGAGAACAAAATATTCAGTCCGTTCATATCTGTCAGCATGAGTTTCTTGTTCGTTTCACATTTGGCAAATGCGCTCCATGTCAGGCGAGGTTCGTTTAATCCGATGAAAAGTTTTGTGCATGCTCAAAACTTGGAACGAACTCCACCGGACAAAGGCATTCGCTAGGTGTTCGGTAGCTATGCGCTGGTATGGGTTTTGTTTGCAACTCTTGCGTTTCTGGTCCTGTTCTCGTCCATTTCGCGTCGATCTTGGACGACATCTTTGATTGCCGTGTTAGTACCAAAAATTGCAATTGCCTGCCGGCAATTTCATAAACTTCAGACTCTGGCGAACATTTTGATATATAACAATCTTTGTTATACTGTCGGTCCGGGTACCCCTTCAGAAACCCTTGAAAGTTGCTCTACTATTATGTCCGGTGGACCTGACCTAGGGACTGATAGGAAACGGACAGACAACGATCAACAGGAGGCTGTTCCGAACATATATCGCATGACCGAGCAGAAACGTTTATCAAACGTTCGAAGAACGTTTTGTCGGTTTCACCTACGTTCCAAGATCGTTTAACCCGGTATCTGTCTGTTACTTGTACGATAATCACGGTTTATTGATCATCAATCGTCCTGTATCTGTCCAGTAATATGCAGTCTTTGTGCGTTTATGCGTTCATACACCGATCGCAAACGCTTCGGGCAATAACGGAGACGATTTTCATCATTGGATAACTATTCGTCCCAGTTTTTCTATTCGTTTGACGTCCGTTTACGCTATCCGATAAGGTGTGACAGCACCTTAACTCATCAGTGGAACATATCAAACCACAAAAATACAAAAGGTTAAGGACACGATGGCAGACTTAAGGCAGAGTAATAGGAAACTACTATCTGGAACATGATGAGCCCTACCAATTAAGTTTGTGGTAAGGCACCAACCGTCTACAGCCAAGTGTCAAAAGTCTTTCCGAAAAAGTTTATTTTCCATGAACTTTGTGCATTTGCAAGTGTGCGAAAAATTACCATGAGGTTAACAAGCTTCCTACGATGTACTGGTTACCATAAACGACCATACAAAGCCAGATTTATTGCTAATTCTAGTGCTTGTACCACTATTGAACTTTGCAAATTATTAACTTCTTGCCTTACCGCTATCAAAATTCATGTAATTAGGTACTGTGAAAAAGTTTACGAACGGTCAGGCAAAAATTTGTTTTGGTCAATTAAAAATTCTACTGAGGTTCTTGATAAACTGAAGTCTAGAGGATATCGCGGGTCTAGTTTGTCTACATACGGTTTTTCTACACTCTATACAACTTTGCCCCATAATTTAATAAAAAAGAAACTAATAAATTTTACTGAGACTACTTTTCAGAGAGAGGGTGCTCTTTATCTTGCTTGTAATGATAAACATGCTGTTTTTACTTCCGATGACCAAAAAAAAATTTAAAATGTGGTCTTGCCAAAATGTTTGTGATGCTTTAGTATATCTTCTAGATAACATTTCCATCACTTTTGGTACTAAGTTACACAGACAAATTGTAGGAATTCCGATGGGTACTAACTGCGCCACTCTTGTAGCAGATTTGTTTCTATTTTGCTATGAAAGAGACTTTATGTTGTCTCTTTCTGATGATACTTAAGCTCATGTCATTGAAGCATTCAACTCAACGTCAAGATACTTGGACGACCTTTTATATCCTTATTTTGAAAGAATGGTTAGTCAAATTTATCCTGCTGGATTGCAGTTAAATAAAGCAAATACTTCTGATACCGAGGCCCCATTTTTGGATTTACATTTATCAATTTTAGACGGATTTGTCTCATCTAAAATTTATGACAAACGCGATAATTTGATTTCGACATTATTAATTTTCTGTTTTTGGATGGTGATGTTCCCCGCACCACTTCCTATGGTGTTTACATTTCTCAGCCTATTCGCTTCGCTAGGGTGTCTAGTCATTTGGCTGATTTCAATGCTCGTAATATAAGTTTGACTGCCAAGCTTTTACAGCAGGGGTATCGGTATCATAACTTCGGAAAGCTTTTTCTAAATTTTATCGTAGACACTTTGAATTGGTTTCTAAATATAATACAGGGTTAAGGTCGCTTTTGCAACAAGGCCTATCGGAACCTGAATATATGGTGACTTAGTATATAAATTACGCAAAATCGTAGGGAAAACGGAATTTCCTGATCAATTTAAGAAAATTATTATGCGATTTAAACGCATTGGCTATAACATAGATGTAATGCGACAGTCTGCATGCTTAGTGGTTAACCCAATCACGATTGACAACTTTGCTGTCCTCTTTAATTGCACGCCGTAGGGTCGGGGTTCAGACTCTATGATAGGCCTACAAAAAGCTATATATTAGTTGGTCTGTTTCTTGGCCCACCGGGGTTCAACTGGTGGTCTCCTTTTGCTCCAGTGTTCCAGTGGTGCTGCTGACGCCCCAGGGATCTCAAGGTGTCTCAACACGTTTTGGCTGTCGAGTCCTCACCCATGCTTCATCACGGTCTTTTCTTAATTTAAATTGTTGACCGTGATGACACTCTGATGAGTTATTGGACCTCCATACGAAACGAACTATCAACTAAATGTGTGCACCGCGGCGAAAGGTGAGGGTGAAGGTTTGGGCCCAGTAAAACCGGTTTAAACCCCCAGTAGTTATTACTGACCGTCCCAAGGCGGTACTTTCGTTGCGGTTTTATTTGTTTTGTGTTCCGTGCTGTTTAATTTATTGTGTTCTCATTTTAACCCTGCTATAATAAAAATAGAAAATAGGTAAAAATAGTTGTTAAATGTTTTTCGTATAATTTGCTTAGTCTGTTGTTACCCTTCTGTTGGTCTAAATTATTTAGTTCAATAAAGATAGCTGAGTTGCCACCTATTTGGGAAACAGCTGCTGACTCGGCTTATCACTTGTAATTTATTTTTTGTTGGGATGTCTTTGTCAATCTTTCCCTTTGATGTTGGGGATAGGGTTTGGGATCTGATTCAGTCAGTTCCTGAAGTGTAGTTACTCTTTAGATTTGTATTCAAATATTCATTATAATGTTGCATATTTACCAACCGAAAAGATTTCAGCAGTATAAACTGCTTTCAGCTTGCCCTAAACCTACTCATTATAAAATTGCAACTGTTCGACTTCAATAAGATTTTCGCAAATGCAGTTTTCTATTGACATCAGTGAAAACGTTGTCCCAATTTTGCTAAAATATTATCAGTGTTGCCTTTAAAAGCATACTTCTAATACAACAATTAACTTGAATTCAAATAGAAATGATTACATGTTGCCAAAATTATTGCTGCATCAAAACTACTAGTATACGATAAAGAGTATTGCTACAGCAAAATTCTCCGCACACTTGCAAATGCATTGGAAGTCTATGGAAATACAATTTTGACATGCAGCTATAGAACAGATTAAGGATGGAGCCGTTCTGGCTAATCAAAGGACAGTGATGGAGGTATAGTTGTCAGCCGTGACAGTTTCAGTCAGCAGTCACGCAACTCTTCGTGCCAGTTCAGTTCTCAAACTTACATCTGCTGAAGTGGTTTTATCAACACTTTCGTCGGGAGACTGTGGTGTCACATTAGACAGCAGCACTTGAGAGGTCGAACTGTTTGATTGTGAGGCTGAAAATAAGTGAAATATCTCAGAATCCGTAAAAATATACCGGGTACATTTTTAAATGCCAAACTTGAAAGTTGATTATTCAGTTTTTCATCGATGCTGCTTTGAATCATGTTCGGATACAGCTTTTTGTGCTCTGTTTAGATGGTGATACTCATTGATGTGTGGTTAATACAAAAAACTGCATAAAATGCTAAAAATACGACAGATCTTTTCAATGCTTGGCAGATGTCTTCATGGTGTTGTTTTCTACAATTTAGAATTTCAAAATGCATGACCTGGTAATATATAGATCTTTAAAAATACCAAAGGGTAATTTGCGGCGCAAAAATCTAAATCATAACCGTCGCTGTTGAAAATACATGAAGGACTGGAGGCTCTTTAATACATTGAGAATTTAATGTCCTATCATCAATTATTTTTTCAAACTCTTTCACAAAATATCATGCTAAACGGGTGAAAAAGATACCTTGTCTCAAATGTTCGACAGGTCCATAAGGTCCATGTGAAAACGGTGTAAATCATTGACAAATGATGCATTCATTAAATATAGGTAAGGCAGGCTCACCTGTTCGTATTATATATACCAAATAATTTGAAAATGTGTTTATGAAACACTATGGTTGCCTCTAAAGAAGGTACATCCCATAATGTATGAGTCAAGAAGGGGTGAAGGTATTTATCGGATCCTCTAAATCATAGTCTGTAATTGTATACTAAACATAAGGAACATAGCTTAAGCGGTTTTCGGATATTTTGTTCACAAACTTGTTCCTAGGCAAAAAGGCTATATTTGAAAAAGGGGAATAACTCAACTAAGAAAGTATGAAATAGGCTCAAAAGCTAATCAGGTCATTTACGCCTTGGTCAAAACCTTCATGCCAAATATAAGGATCCTAGCTTACGCGGTTTCTGATATTTTGTTCAGAAACTTGTTTATATACAAAATGCCTATGTCCGAAAAAGAGAGAAATAACTCAAATGAAAATGAACGAAAAAGGCTCAAAAGCTAATCAGTTCAGCTACATCTTAGACAAAACCTGCACCCTAAATATGAGGATCCTATCTTATGCGGTTCTTCAGATCTTTTGTTCACGACCTTGTTCCTATATAAAATGTCTAACACGAAAAAGGGGAGTAACACAAACGAAAATTTATGAAATATGCTCTAAAGTGAATCAAGTGATTGACACCTTGGTCTATAACTGTACACCAAATATGAAGATTATAGCTTAAGGGGTTCTTCAGATATTTTGTTCACAATCTCGTTCCTATACAAAATGTCTATGTCCGAAAAAGGGAAATAACTCAACTGAAAATTTACCAGATAAGTTGAAATGTTAACTAGTTCATCTACACCTTAGTTTGTAAATGTATGTCAAATATAAAGATTCTAGCTTAAGCAGTTCTCCAGATATTCTGATCAAAAGGTAATTCCTATATAAAATGCCTATGTCTGAAAAAGGGGAATGACTCAATAAAAAATTTACAATATATGCTTAAAAGCTAATCAGGACATCTACACCTTAGTCTAAACTCGTATGCCAAATATTAGGATTCGATCCTTCAGATATTATGTTTAAAAGGTTGTTCCTATACAAAATGTCTCTGTCAGAAAAAAGAAATAACTCAACCAAACACTAACGACATTTCCTCAAAAGTCAAAAGTTGACAAGGTCATTCACAAATAAGTCTGTAACTGTACGCAAAATATCAGGATCTTAGCGTAAGCAGTTCTTCGGATTTTTTGTTCACAAACTTGTTTCAATACCAAATAACAAAGTCGAAAAGGGGCTTACATGTAACTCCTGAGCGACAAACCTTTACGTAAACCTTTTTTACATCTACAAGTCACATATTGGAATTCTGGATTGTGCAGAACAACAAAAAAGGTATCTGCTAAGTTTCGGGAAGATCTGTTGTATTTTCAGCATTGTAAGCATTTTTTGTATGCACTACGAATCTGTAATGATCACCTTCTTAAGCAGCCTTCGATTAGCAAAATAATTACTGTCTGAACGGGAATAGTTTATATATCTGCAGATGGCTTTCTTGTAATAGTTTAAATATCTGCAGACGGCTTTCTTGTAACAATCATAAAGAGATGAAATAGGCAATGCTAGCCTGATGAACCCGTGTAAATTTGAAAGCAACAAGAATTTCAGCAGGTGCAGAATTAAATTTTATTTAGGCTAAGAATAAAATCTGGATGACACACCTTACACGTCAATGTTTCAATAATGTACAAGACACTTTATGTTGTAAAAAAAAAGTCGCATACACATTATAGTTTCACAAAAACTGCTGAAAGTGCACCAATATTTATAGTTTGGGATGTTGATCCCCGAAGCAATTATAGACTCGGGGCAGATAAGAGAACATGAGCTTTAAAATGTGTACGCTAAACATGTTAGGTAAAAGGACTTTGTTATTTTCTATCAAAACTACTAATATCTAGAAGTGTGAAAATAGGCGTTGCCACTCTGAAATACCACATTTAAGTGTTTGCCGATTTTTTTAAATTCCCACTTAATATCGTACAATTAAATCACAACAGATGTTATTCTTTCTTAAAAGACACTTTAAATACGACAAAATATGTTTAGCCACTAAAGAACAACCCCATTTGAATACGAAAATATGAGAAAAATGTTTTTAAGTATAATTATAAAGGTTGACAACCAAACAAACGAGGTATTTACGCTGTATTTACCCCACTCACTAAAACAAATCTGTGAGTTCTGCATAACATTATTTTTGGAGCTTTCAATGCAGCTTGTCATCACCGCAATAAAGTTAGGTGGAAGGGTTATTAATTATTTACCAACATCTAATTATAAGGTGTTAATTGCGTACATTTTTAAGGAAGCAAATACATAATGCAGAATTTCTACATCGATCAATTTTCAGTTATAAATACAGCAGGCAGTCTGAATGCAGAATCGTTATTACTTTTGTATAATACTTTTTCCACTCAATTATTTCAAACTATTAGAATAAATATTATCTGGTTATAATAACGTAAATAACATGATGCTATTATATAGCTATTATATATTTTGTTATTGTAGAATTCAAGTCTTATACCTATGAAAGAATGTACTACTTTAAGTGAATAGAAATATAAACTGAAATATTTAAAGAAAATGAAACTTATATGTTGATGCAATTGTGAACAATTGCTAGCAGAGTACTCAAACCATACTTGTGTACACCTGAAGGAATAATTTACATTACCTAGGAAAATGGCTCATTTTAAACTATCGTTATTCTTAAAACAGCAGCATTATGCCATTACGCTATAAAACTTTATTTAATTTTGCATAAACACTAATACATTTATAATCATTTCAAAACATAGTAGTTTATGCAAATGGGATTCAGAAGAAAGTCAAACGACTTTTTTCAAATCTGTATCCTGTAGTCATTACGCTATATTTAACTCTTATTAGTATACTGCTTTATGTGGTCATATTATGTAGTTACTAATAACACAATCTTAAGCAGGGCCATTCGAGTGCTATATCAGACATATTAAATGGAAAGAAAAGAGAAATGATGAGTCGAGTCATAATCTGTTGAAGCAAAGTCCCAATCTGTTAGAATAATAGTTTGTTCTATGATCATCTTTGCTTCCATTTGTTGTTCCTGTCTCTCTTCGATTTTGAGCATTGCTTATGAAACAGTTTTTTAGACAGTCCCTTTAAAACAGAAACCAGCAGAAACTTTTAATTGACAAAGTATTTTATTTTGCAAGTTACAGAGTTCCACAGACTTATTTCCCAGTTAATGAAATGGCAAATAGAAACTTAATGTATAACAATACTGTATGGGATACATTATAACACCATGCTATAAGGAAAACAGCAGCATAACGCAAAAACGTAAACAACAATCCATTAAGCAAACCGTTTATCAGACAACCCAAATTATGTGAAATTTCTGACTCTGTTATATACAAATAATATTGGTATCATATAAAAAATATCTGCTAAGGAGTAATTTAATTAAGGAATAAATTTCATTTTTCTGGTGTTTATCGAAGTATAAACTACATTGGGTCGCGTGCAAAGTAAGTGAACCCCGAAGGGGTTCATGAAAACTTTGCTAGCGATCCAATGTAGTTTATAATTCGATAAACACCAGAAAAGCTTATATTTACATTCTTTTCTGCCTATTTATTGACAACAAATTCGCGTAAGGGGCTACACTTGAAACAGAAAAAACATTTATACGCAGTTTTTCTGTAAACAGCGGAACAGCGTCAATGACGTCATAACGTCCCCTACGTCCAATCAGATTGGGGAGAACCATGATTCATTTTGACGTCACTGAATGTCATGTAACGTCGCGTGAAACGATGTAGTTATTGAAGTATAAACCACATTACGTCCAAATGGTTAACCATAGGACTTTTCAATAAATGCACTGAGAATGTAAATATTATGTGTTAAATTAGTTACGTATATACGTTTTACACACATAATCTTATTGTGTTGCAGTTGTTGCAGGCGTAAATTTTACTTATTAATGAAGTTTTACTGCACACCAAGCTACGTCGCTGACAAATGAATAATATACAACAGTTAACAATGACCAAAGAACTACAAAAGAAATATACGCAGTTAAGGTTTTTTGATTGAAATACATGTAACTTTTTCGTGACATCTTTTTAGTACTAATAAAACATGTCTGAATAAGCTTTGGGGATGCTGATGGGCATTGTCTTCTTTAGACTAGATTGATAACGCTACAGCTAATAATGCAATCCTGCAACAAGTTTGTGTTGTCTCTTTCCCACATGGTGGCTTGGGTAGGATCTGGGATTGAATCATGTCAGTTTCTGGGAGTTTTTTTAATTAATTATGATGGAATACACTATGTCGAAAATCACACAAAAATAACATTTTCTGGGGTTACATCTTTATAACAACACCATAATTATTGCATTACAAATGATTAGAACAAGATAGACGGGTAAGGTTGGTTACACTTCAGCGGGATTACAAAGACATTAAACTAACTATTAATTAATTAAATCAAAGGATATGTACTTTTAACTGTCTATATGATTTTTAAAGATATATAGTATTATGCTGTGTTGTTTTATAGAAAGGTCTATACAGGGTAAGATTTCGACATACTCCGCTTCATGACTGACATCTCAGTATACTAGTGGACTAGTACAACTAAGGCTCGACTAACGACCAACGACTAAAGACTAACGATGGCGAATTTGTCTGACAAGTTTGCAAAAACGAAATTCCCGACTTCAGAAACCTTTGGTGGCATATATAAGGTCCCTAAGTTCGTGAACAAAGTTTTGCAGTTTCTTTCTTGAATAGTAATAAAATAATAAATCACAATCTCTTCTTTTCAAATAAAGCAAAAAAGGAAAACGAGCTAGATCCGCCACGCTTTGTTATTTATTTAACCGTGTCCAATGACGTGTATTTCACCGTTGTTCATAGTTGTACATCTTTACTAAAATGAGTTGTTGTGATTGATATTTGGGTGTAAAATGGCTGAACAAGCCAGTGGGACAAGCATGAGTAGGATGAAAATTCGAGTGGAAAAGTCCTCCGAGGGCGAGAAAGCCTCGGAGTGTTTTCTACCTCTAGTGGGTTAACTGGGCGGTCGGGTCGGGCGATGGTGATGGGTAGCTTTCAGTACTGGTGCGTCCTACTTATTGTGATTATTTTGGGACAAGGACCGGCAGTGCTTGCTATCTTGCAGTAGATACGGGAAGGGTTGTTTGGACGTTTTTCTCTCATCTGTCCTTTCTCCTTTCTCGCCTACTCTCTGGGAGACGGCTCAATATAGACTGAAATACTATCTCAAAGGGCCGTTAAACCCTAAACGACCCAACAACTAATTACCTTCCGCTGTCATTGTCGTAAACAAAGATTTTTTTTAAAAAATCCTACAACTACATATAGTACCCTGGTTCAATGGTATGAGAGTCGGACCTGCATATGGGCTCCGGCTGAAATCAAACATTTTCAAACATCTTAACGCGTAACAGCTCTTTATTTTCCTTCTCTCTCCTCCTCTCCCCCCCCCCCCCCCCCCTCAAAAAAAAAGAGAAATAAAAGAAAAAAAAAGTAAAACGAAATTATCAATGAAATGGTTCATTAGTTTTCATCACCTCCAGAGCTTTCAATTTGTCTCATTGTTTTGCAAAATTTCGTAGCATACGGGGCAAATCGGATATTTTGCCAATTCTAGTAAGCTCCTAACAATGTAGAGCCTATATAAATATACTGCGATAGTGACCTAGCATACACATTTTTCCAATGCCTCCAAAAACGGGTCCTTCCCAGCGGCTCCGCGGAACGAATCCATAATAGATTCGTCTGGGTGCCTGAGTCCGTCTGTCATCTGTGTCAAATTCAAAGATTAGTGTGCACGTTGTTCCTGGGATCGGTATCCGACCTAGCCGCTCCAAAACGTGCCTGAGTACGATCGATTGATTGGGGTTTAAATTATTATCTGGAATAGAAGAAGAGCGAAACGTCGAAATATATGACAAGAACGCTCATACGAACGGCTAAGCAATGCTTTTGTGTAAAGCGCTCAGTGGACTTACAAGACCAGCACCACTATCCGAGGTATAGGTCCAAATGCAACATAATTGCATGTAAACACTTCGGAGAAAGCTTCAGAATAGAATAGAATGACGACATTAGGAGAATAAGTTGCAGAGTTCTAGATGCGAGTTGGCACTGGGTGACAAGTTTTGTCAGATCTGCTTAGAAACCCCTCATCCGAACCGCCTCAACGAGGCTGGATGAGGGACAACAAGCCTGTCAGTTCATCTGCCGTCACACTGTGTCTGGGCAGGCTTAGACATACTAAGCGGTTAACCTGGTTACCAATACTGAGTGCACATACTTCCGCCAGTAACAGACAACTACCCTTGCCGGCGGCCCGCTAGCGCAGTCGGCAGCGCGTCAGACTGCAGGTCAAGGGGTCCTGAGATCGATTCCCAGACAGGCCACATAACGCTCGTGGAGATTGATCATGAAATATTTTCTACGGTCTATCTTTCCCTTCTGCTGATTCAAGAAGGGCAGTTGTCAGTTACTGGCGAAAGTATGTGCACTAAGTACTGGTTAAACGTTCAAGAGGTCTGATTAAAATCTTAAAGAGCTTCTTCGAGAGCAGAGAACACATTCGAAAGAAGGAACATGGGCCATACCATGGAACAGTGTCATGGAACAGTTTGAGTAGGTTTACTGACCGCCTCGACATGACCTTAGCTGTTTACTGGGCCGTAAACACTCAACAAAACAAACAAACTCACAACTGCCCTCAAGCCAGCGGAAGGGAGCGAATGAGCGTAGAAAATATTTCATGATCAATCTTCACGACTGTTCAGAGGCTGGGCTGGGAATCGAACTTGCGACCGCTTGATCTGCAGACCGACGTGCTGCCGACTGTGCTAGACGGCTCGGTAGGATACATGTCGAATTCTGAGGGTACCAAACTCTCTGCATAGGGTAAAGGTGATTTCTAGAATCTCCACATGTAACGCCTTTCGTGCCTGAACTGGTCCTCCATGTGTGAACGAGACCTTGGCATGTAAATGGGCGGGTCATCAATGAAAACAACGAAAACAACACAAAAACAACAAAAAAACAGGTAATGTGAATTGAATCTCCTCCAGTGACCGGGTCCTCCATGGTCGGAAAGGATTCACCACGTGTGAAGGAAACCGTTATAGGTGAACCAAACAAGAAGATGTAAACTTGACCTGCACGTGTGAACATGTATTCTACGTCTGACAGGGCCTCCATGTATGAACATTTCTGCTTGTTAGAATGGCTTCTCCAGGTGTGGACGAGATCCCCACATATAAACGGGACGGGACGTGTGAACGAGATAGGTACATATGTACGTATGAACGGGACACCCACCTGTGAAAAGGTGCTACACGCTAGATGGAGACCTTCGCGGGTCCTGTATTTTTCAAATATGCAGCACGTAAAACGGGACATGCAGTCTGATTATCCAAGTATGCAAGGGATCGCCACAAGCGAACGGACAATCCACGGTTGAACGGGCTCTGCGCCTTTGAAGTGTAAACGGGACCTCCACGTGTTAACGGGATCCGCATGTGAGAAAGGAACCTTCATTCGTGAACGGGTCCTCCATATGTGATCAGGAACTGCATTTGCGAACAGGACCGCCACCTGTAAATGGATCTTCCACGAGTGAACGGACCTCCACATGTGTATTGGACCGCTAAATGTGAACGGGGCCTGCACAAGTGAACGACATCTGCAAGGCTGTACCTGCGAAAGGGAACTACATATGCGAACGGGATGTCCATATGGGAACGGGGCTTGCATTTTTCAACGGATCCTCTACGTGTTAATGGGACTGTCCATGTGTGAACGAAACGTGAATGTATGAACAGGACCTCATTCCGATGTAACATTTAGCCGCAGATGCGCAATACGTGAATATTATACAAGTTTCTATCACAAATATGTTTGGACTGTATTGACAAGTTTCAAGGAAACATAGCGAGTTGCGACTCTAGACTGACCCTAGATGAATCCCCCCTCCCAAGGAAAAAATGCTATACAAGATTCTATCATAAATATGTTTGGACAGTATTGACAGGTTTCAAGGAAACAAAGCGAGTTGCGACTCTAGACTAACCCTAGATAAATAAAATAAAATTCACGTGTCTTGTCTAAGTAATGCAGAAGACAACTTTTAAAGGAAGGGACCATTTGCCTTTTAAAATTGTCCAGGGGTAGCAAGTTTTTCATTTTAAATTGGTTCCTAACTGGCTAAGTAATGACTTTCATCAGACTGCCACTGTTTGGTGTGATAGACTTTCGAATAGGGACAAACTATATCTTCAAGACTAAAATGCTTGCAACAGATCGGCGCGGAGAGTTGGGGAGGGCGGAGGGGTTGGGAGTCCTGTGGGATTATAATTTTCTCTGCCTCGTCTTTGTCTCAACCCTGTCTTTCCTTTCTACTATCGCGTTGTGAGACGGTGAGACGTAACTCAAATATTATTACTCAGTAAAATAAAACAACAAACTATCAAACCAAATGCCGATTCAAGTATTGGCTTCAAGCAAGTTAATGTTGACGTCGGCTGAACGAAAGCACTCGTAAATCGAATAATCTATCTATCACATTTTGAAGTCATACAGGCAACAGCTCTAGCAAAAGAGAGAGCAGCTATCGCTTTGGGCTCGGCCATATCGTGACGTTACACTTGAACGTTTGAAGTTGGAGTGATAGAAGTTACGTTTAACAAATAAAAGTCAATGTCTACCCTAAGGTGAATGGGTATACTTTCAAAGGAAACAACTCTGCCATTTTCATTTTTTGCCTCCCTTTTCAACGAGAGTCAAGTGTTAAACAGAATAACTTGCCCCCCCCCCCCCCCTTTTTTTTCCTTTAAGCGTAGACCCCATTTTAATGGAATTTATCTTCCAGGAAAGCAAATAGGAAGTCACTAACATTGTTGTTTTTTCCCTTTCCAAAAATGGCGGAAAAACATCGACGTGTACTCTTTTACCTAAATATTTTTTTCAGGTGACCTTTAGCTTTTCTTACTTATTGTTGAGGATTGGGGAAATGTTGAGTACAAGTTCTAAACATAATTCACACTGAGGTTCAAACTTTCCACGCGTCTCGTATTGTTACAAAAAGTCCAGGCTTCCACTCGTCTCTGTAGGCCTCGTTTTAATTTAGCCACATACCTAAATCTTGGGCCACTGCTGGTGTAATATTAAAATTTGAACCTGCTGAAAAAAATGACCCAACTGGCCACTTTTCAATGTTGAATATCGACCCATAGAGCATTTTTCAGTGTTGAAAATTGACCTGGGTCAAGTTTCAACATTGAAAAATTGACGCCTGGGGTCATTTTTCACGGGGTCAAAATTTAATGTTTTCCGGCTCAAGAACCTCGGGGCGAATACCCTGTCATTTAAAGTTTACATTGTAGTATACAAATCAGTTTTCCCGATTCAATATGATTTATATTTGATGTGACGCAAAGGATGTAAATTTTTGTCAGGTTTGGCAATGCCGAAATCTACAGTCACATTGGACGCTTCAATGGATATATATATATAGCCGTTCACTATTCTAAACAGTGAGTTTAGTCTTTAGTCAATAGCCGATAGCAGCGTTAGTTGTACTGGACTAGTACAACTAAGGCGACTAAGACTAAAGACTAAACGCTATGCCAAAAACTAACGATGGCGGATTGTCAGACAAGTTTGCGAAAACGAAATTCCCGACTTCAGAAACCTTTGGTGGCATATATAAGGTCTCTAAGTTCGTGAACAAAGTTTTCCAGTTTCTTTCTTGAATAGTAATCAAATAATAAATCATAATCCCTTCTTTTCAAATAAAGCAAAAAAGGAAAACGAGCTAGATCCGCCACGCTTTGTTATTTATTTAACCGTGTCCAATCACGTGTATTTCACCGTTGCGCATAGTTGTACATCTTTACTAAAATGAGTTGTTGTTATTCATTTGTGTGATTGACATTGGGTTGAAAATGACTGAACAAGCCAGTGGAACAAGCATGAGTAGGATGAAAATTCGAGTGGAAAAGTCCTCCGAGGGCGAGAAAGCCTTGGAGTGTTTTCTACCTCTAGTGGGTTGACTGGGCAGTCGGGTCGGGCGATGGTGATGGGTAGCTTTCAGTACTGGTGCGTCCTACTTATTTGGATTATTTTGGGGCAAGGACCGGCAGTGCTTGCTATCTTGCAGTAGATACGGGAAGGGTTGTTTGGACGTTTTTTTTCTCATCTGTCCTTTCTCCTTTCTCGCCTACTCTCTGGGAGACGGCTCGATACAGACTGAAATACTATCTCAAAGGGCCGTGAAAACCTAAACGACCAAACAACTAATTACCTCCCGCTGTCATTGTCGTAAACAAAGAAATATTTTTTTTAAAAAAATCCTACAACTACATATAGTACCTTGGTGCAATGGTATGAGAGTCGGACCTGTATATGGGCTCCGGCTGAAAGCAAATATTTTTAAACATCTTAACGCGTTACAGCTCTTTATTTTCCTTCTCTCTCCTCCCCCCCCCCCCCCCCCAACCCCCCAACGAAATTATCAATGGAATGGTTTCATTAGTTTTCATCACCTCCAGAGCCTTCAATTTTTCTCATTGTTTTGCAAAATTTCGTAGCATGCGGGGCAAATCGGATATTTTGCCAATTCTAGTAAGCTCCTAACAGTGTAGAGCCTATATAAATATACTGTGATAGTGACCTAGCATACACATTTTTCCCCAATGCCTCCAACAACGGGTCCTTCCCAGCGGCTCCGCGGAACGAATCCATAATAGAACCGTCTGGGTGCCCGAGTCCGTCTGTCATCTGTGTCAAATTCAAAGATAGTGTGCACGTTGTTCCTGGGATCGGTATCCGACCTAGCCGCCCCAAAACGTGCCTGAGTACGATCGATTGATTGGGGCCTCGGTTTAAATTATTATCTGGAATAGAAGAAGAGCGAAACGTCGAAATTTATTACAAGAACGCTCATACGAACGGCTAAGCAATGCTTTGTGTAAAGCGCTCAATAGACTTACAAGACCAGCACCACTATCCGAGGTATAGGTCCAAATGCAACATAATTGCATGTAAAACACTTCGAAGAAAGCTTCAGAATAGAATAGAATGACGACATTAGGAGAATAAGTTGCAGAGTTCTAGATGCGAGTGGGCAATGGGTGACAATTTTTGTCAGATCTGCTAATAAACCCCTCATCCGAACCGCCTCAACGAGGCTGGATGAGGGACCACAAGCCTGTCAGTTCATCTGCCGTCACACTGTGTCTGGGCAGGCTTAGACATACTTAGCGGTTAACCTGGTTACCAATACTGAGTGCACATACTTCCGCCAGAAACAGACAACTACCCTTGCCGGCAGCCCGCTAGCGCAGTCGGCAGCGCGTCAGACTGCAGGTCAAGGGGTCCTGAGATCGATTCCCAGACAGGCCACATAACGCTCGTGGAGACTGATCATGAAATATTTTCTACGGTCATTCATTCCCTTCTGCTGATTCAAGAAGGGCAGTTGTCATTTACTGGCGAAAGTATGTGAACTAAGTACTGGTTAAACGTTTAGGAGATCTAATATAATTAAAATCTTAAAGAGCTTCTTCGAGAGCAGAGAAATCACATTCGAAAGAAGGAACATGGGCCATACCATGGAACAGTGTCATGGAATAGTTTGAGTAGATTAACTGACCGCCTAGACATGACCTTAGCTGTTTACTTGGCCGTAAATGCTCAACAAAACAAACAAACTCACAACTGCCCTTAAGTCAGCGGAAGGGAGAGAATGAGCGTAGAAAATATTTCATGATCAATCTTCACGACTGTTCAGGGGCCGGGCTTTGGAATCGAACTCGCGACCGCTTGATCTGCAGACCGACGTGCTGCCGACTGCACTAGACGGCTCGGTAGAACACATGTCAAATTCTGAGGGTACCAAACTCTCTGCATAGGGTAAAGGTGATTTCTAGAATCTCCACATGTAACGCCTTTCGTGCCTGAACTGGTCCTCCATGTGTGAACGAGACCTTGGCATGTAAATGGGCGGTTCATCAATGAAAACAACGAAAACAACAAAAAATAAAACAGGTAATGTGAATTGAATCTCCTCCAGTGACCGGGTCCTCAATGGTCGGAAAGGATTCACCACGAGTGAACGAAACCGTTATAGGTGAACCAAACAAGAAGATGTAAACTTGATCTGCACGTGTGAACATGTAATCTACGTCTGACAGGGCCTCCATGTATGAACATTTCTGCTTGTTAGAATGGCTTCTCCAGGTGTGGACAAGATACCCACATATAAACGGGACGGGACGTGTGAACGAGATAGGTACATATGTACGTATGAACGGGACACCCACCTGTGAAAAGGCGCTGCACACTAGATGGAGACCTTCGCGGGTCCTGTATTTTTCAAAGATCCAGCACGTAAAACGGGACATGCAGTCTGATTATCCAAGTATGCAAGGGATCGCCACAGGCGAACGGACAATCCATGGTTGAACGGGCTCTGCGCCTGTGAAGTGTAAACGGGACCTCCACGTGTTAACGGGATCCGCATGTGAGAAAGGAACCTTCATTTGTGAACGGGTCGTCCATATGTGAGCAGGAACTGCATTTGCGAACAGGACCGCCACCTGTAAATGGATCTTCCACAAGTGAACGGGCCTCCACATGTGTATTGGACCGCTACATGTGAACGGGGCCTGCACAAGTGAACGACATCTGCAAGGCTGTACCTGCGAAAGGGAACTACATATGCGAACGGGATGTCCATATAGGAACGGGGCTTGCATTTTTCAACGGATCCTCTACGTGTTAATGGGACTGTCCATGTGTGAACGAAACGTGAATGTATGAACAGGACCTCATTCCGATGTAACATTTAGGCTCAGATGCGCAATACGTGAATATTATACTAGTTTCTATCACAAATATGTTTGGACTGTATTGACAAGTTTCAAGGAAACATAGCGAGTTGCGACTCTAGACTGACGCTAGATGAATCCCCCTCCCAAGGAAAAAATGCTATACAAGATTCTATCACAAATATGTTTGGACTGTATTGACAGGTTTCAAGGAAACAAAGCGAGTTGCGACTCTAGACTAACCCTAGATAAATAAAATAAAATTCACGTGTCTTGTCTAAGTAATGCAGAAGACAACTTTGAAATGAAGGGACCATTTGCCTTTTAAAATTGTCCAGGGGTAGCAAGTTTTTCATTTTAAAATGGTTCCTAACTGGCTAAGTAATGACTTTCATCAGACTGCCACTGTTTGGTGTGATGGACTTTCGAATAGGGACAAACTGCATCTTCAAGACTAAAATGCTTGCAACAGATCGGCGCGGAGAGTTGGGGAGGGCGGAGGGCTTGGGTGTCCTGTGGGATTATAATTTTCTCTGCCTCGTCTTTGTCTCAACCCTATCTTTCCTTTCTACTATCGCGTTGTGAGACGGCTCGACGTAACTCAAATATTATTACTTAGTAAAACAAACAACAAACCATCAAACCAAATGCCGATTCAAGTATTGGCATCAAGCAAGTTATATTTTAGGTTTTCATTATTTACTGTCACTCAACGTCCAGGACCGCCGTGCAGTGCAAAGTTAATGTTGACGTCGGCTTAACGAAAGCACTCGTACATCGCATAATCTATCTATCACATTTTGAAGTCATACAGGCAACAGCTCTAGCAAAAGAGAGAGCAGTTATCGCTTTGGGCTAGGCCATGTCGTGACGTTACACTTGAACGTTTTGAAGTTGGAGTGATAGAAGTTACGTTTAACAAATAAGAGTCAATGTTTTACCCTAAGGTGAATGGGTATACTTTCAAAGGAAACAACTCTGCCATTTTCATTTTTTGCCTCCCTTTTCAACGAGAGTCAAGTGTTAAACAGAATAACTTGCCCCACCCCCCACCCCCCCCCCCCCCATCTTCCAGGAAAGCAAATAGGAAGTCACTAACATTGTTGTTCCCCTTTCCAAAAATGGCGGAAAAACATCAACGTGTACTCTTTTACCTACATATTTTTTTCAGGTGACCTTTAGCCTTTCTTACTTATTGTTGAGGATTGGGGAAATGTTGAGTACAAGTTCTAAACATAATTCACACTGAGATTCAAACTTTCCACGCGTCTCGTATTGTTACAAAAAGTCCAGGCTTCCACTCGTCTCTGTAGGCCTCGTTTTAATTTAGCCATATACCTAAATCTTGGGCCACTGCTCACACCGGGTTTGCGGCAATCGAAAACGCTCTTAACAATCGATTAACGTGGGTCAAAAACCGTTAGAAACAGCGTTTTCGATTGCAAATTGGGGACAATTTGCAATCGAAAACGCTGTTTCAAATGGTTTTTGACCCGCGTTTGTCGACTGCATGAGCGTTTTCGATTGCCTACTACCCGGTGTGCTGCTGGAGTAATATTAAAATTTGAACCTGTTGAAAAAATGACCCAACTGACCACTTTTCAATGTTGAATATCGACCCATAGAGCATTTTTCAGTGTTGAAACTTGACCCAACATTGAGAATTGACGCGTGGGGTCATGTTTTCACGGGGTCAAAATTTAATGTTATCCGGCTCAAGAACCTCGGGGCGAATACCCCATCATTTAAAGTTTACATTGTAGTATACAAATCAGTTTTCCCGATTCAATATGATTTATATTTGATGTGACGCAAAGGATGTAAATTTTTATCAGGTTTGGCAACGTCGAAATCTACAGTCACATTGGACGCTTCAATGGATATATATGTAACGGAATTGGGCTCTATCTGTACCGCCCGGGTTCTTTTTATGGACCAAACAAGACAACAACAAGAAGTTGAAACTGCTATTCGAAGTTTACTAGCTGTTATTCTTGGATCAAGTGTCTGAAAATATATATCCAATATATTTTATGTTTAGCAATACAAACATATAAAGTATTGAACTTTACATAAGCTATGGCGGAATGCGATCAGGCGAGACAATTACTTCAAAACATGGGTAATTATCAATACATATAACACATATGAGATACACAGTATGAGACAATATCATAACAAAGACTCACACAATATCTTGCAGTTTCTTCTTAACTATTCTAACTAAACAGCAAAAGATTAAAACAATGACAAAACATGATATGTGATAGATGAGAAAGTTTAACATACCTGAAAATATATATCCAATATATTTTATGTTTAGTAATACAAACATATAAAGCATTGAACATTACATAAGCTATGGCGGAATGCGATCAGGCGAGACAATTACTTCAAAACATGGGTAATTATGGACACGTGACCACTATACACGGCTGCTTACCTACTAAACCTTAAAACAGAGAGCAACCACGGCCTGACTAGGTATGCTAAAATACTGACCGACGTAGAAACGTCGGAACTACAGCTACAAAACACCCTGAACTACAGCTACAAAACACCCTGATACGAGGTGGTCCTCGTATCAGTGTATGTAAAACGACTTTGATAAGTGATTCTAGTCGGTGATACTTGAGGTACCAGCACTAAATCACTTTTAGCAAAATATATCGCGGTGAGTGAAGAATAAAACAAGTGATACCAGTAAGTGATACTTAAGGTACCAACACTATATCACTGTCAGCGAAAAATGTATCGCGATGTGCGAGGAATAACACAAGTGCTAATAGTGAGTGATACTTAAGGTACCAACACTATATCACTGTCAACGAAAAATGTATCGCGATGTACGAAGTATAGAACAAGTGATACTAGTAGGTGATACACCAGGTACCAGCACTATATCACTGTCAGCAAAAAATGTATCGCGATGTGCGAAGAATATAACAGATAATACTAGTAGGTGATACCTAAGGTACCAGTACTGTATCACTGTCAGCAAAATGTAAAACGAACTATGAAAAATATAACAGATGATACTAGTAGGTGATACTTAAGGTACCAGCACTGTATCACTGTTCGCAAAATACGTCACGATGTATGAAAACTATCACACAGCGAAAAATGATTTTCGTAGATGATACTTAAGGTACCAGCACTGTATCACTGTGAGCGAAATATATCGCGATGAATGAGAAATATAACAGATGATACTAGTAGGTGATACTTATGGTACCAGCACTGTATCACTGTAGGCAATTTTTATGTGGTACCAATAATTCTAAATGAGAATGGCAGTTCTGGCAAGTATCATGTTATTATACCATCGCCCTTTTTTTTTTTTTTTTTTTTTTTGGAACAGGGCGTGGGGAGGGGTGGTAGGGTTGAAGGGAATAGATTATTTACCAGGCATTGTCTATTTAAGGGGAAAAGATAGGTTTTGGGGAAAATAACTGTAGACTTATAGTGATATAGGAATTGTTAATGGACTAATTTATGGTAGCACACATAAATACACACACACATACTAAAAAGTCAGCGAGGGAAAGAAAAAAATATAAATAAATAAACAATTTACAGCTGACTAAAGCGGAAATAATAAAAAAAAAGAAAAAAAAATATGCCGCAGCCGAGGTTCGATCTCACGACTACACCACTCTCGGTCTTACGAGTCCGCAATAGTTTCCACTGCGCTACAGAGGATCGTTGTATTCACGGTAGTTTTATAATCCTCTTATCATCAAACCCGATTCGACGCGAGCAAAGGGACACCACCGGATTTGAAAATACAGAACAGCTCGTAAATTTTCTAAGTTCGAACAATTACAACAAAAATGTTTAACACCTCCCAAGAGCTGATAAATCTAAATATACCAAAAAGAAGCTTTATGTAACCCAAAATAGATGAGATTACCACAAACAACTTTACTGAATGGGGTTGCAAAGGAGGTATCACTAAATCAGGGTTTTCTAAAATGTTCGGCCTTTAAACTGCAAAAGGAATATATCTCGCGTATAAGCAGTGTACAAAGCATTTGAAAGTCAACAAGTTCGACGCGTTTCAATGTACAATAATATCGTGAATAACCCCCGGGGAAGTGACTGTCAAATACTGTGTATTCTGCTTTACACTTATATGTGCATCCTTAGGCAAGCACAACATATAACAGCCTAGGAAAAAAAAATGAAAATACAAATGGCAAAAACTAGTAGGCGAAACTGCAAGGTAGATCTAAGCTCTTACCGGCACAAATATATCCGTCTATTCCAATGAAAATACACTGACACACTCTCACACACAAAACAAATCACAGTTACTGTCGATGATCACAAATTAGTGTTCACAAGACGTACTCAATCTTCATAGTCGCACAGATGTATACAGATGAATGTTGTTTATTCGAATCGCGATCCTCCTCGTCGAATCGAGTAACTGTCATTCACATTGGGCCCATACAAATATACACGTGTACGCGAAAACACAGTGTGTTTATAAACAATCCATCGATGGAAACTCCTGGATTAGCTGCACTTTCATTGGGTGAGAAATGAGTGACGTCACGATCTAAATCCAGAATGTGTAACAAGTAAACAACGGGTTTCACTGGCAGAATAAACAAGCATCTTTGGCTGCTGTTGAAGCTGACACGATGGTCACATAGTTGGTCCAATCCTACTGGCCACCATTTGTAACGGAATTGGGCTCTATCTGTATCGCCCGGGTTCTTTTTATGGACCAAACAAGACAACAACAAGAAGTTGAAACTGCTATTCGAAGTTTACTGGCTGTTATTCTTGGATCAAGTGTCTGAAAATATATATCCAATATATTTTATGTTTAGTAATACAAACATATAAAGTATTGAACTTTACATAAGCTATGGCGGAATGCGATCAGGCGAGACAATTACTTCAAAACATGGGTAATTATCAATACATATAACACATATGAGATACACAGTATGAGACAATATCATAACAAAGACTCACACAATATCTTGCAGTTTCTTCTTAACTATTCTAACTAAACAGCAAAAGATGAAAACAATGACAAAACATGATATGTGATAGATGAGAAAGTTTAACATACCTGAAAATATATATCCAATATATTTTATGTTTAGTAATACAAACATATAAAGTATTGAACTTTACATAAGCTATGGCGGAATGCGATCAGGCGAGACAATTACTTCAAAACATGGGTAATTATGGACACGTGACCACTATACACGGCTGCTTACCTACTAAACCTTAAAACAGAGAGCAACCACGGCCTGACTAGGTATGCTAAAATACTGACCGACGTAGAAACGTCGGAACTACAGCTACAAAACACCCTGTTACATATATATAGCCGTTCACTATTCTAAACAGTGAGTTTAGTCTTTAGTCAATAGCCGATAGCAGCATTAGTTGTACTAGTCCACTAGTCCAGTATACTCTTCTACCACAAGAGCGAAAAATTGTGACTAAATCCAGACAGGAACTGATTCGTTGAAACAGCTTATGCAAAATCTTTTAAAATGACATAAAATGAGAGTATTTACAAACTACAATTTATAACATAGCATTACTACTTTTGATCTTGTAAATGCAGGATAAAACTTATGCTATCAAAATTTGAAAGCCTATATCCTTTCGACGACCAGAGGTTTCAAGAAATTCGCTGGAAAAGAGGGTAGGGTAGAATATTTGACCCTACATTTTGACTTGCCTACCTGATGAGTGATATCGAAAGTACAATCGATAGGAGACATATTTAGCTTCACGATAAATGACAATTATTTTTCTCATGACGTCAGAGGTCACGGCGCAGGGGTCACCCTACCAAGAAAGATGCCCACGGACTTGTTTGTTTTGTTTTGTTTGTTTTTTCGTGTTGTTCTCGATTTTGCTACAGATCTTTCCCTCTTTTCTTCTCTTTTTCTCTTTCTTCTGATTTTCCTTTTGATTGCGCGTTTACCCCATATTTTACTTTTGGCCCTGCTTGTTTGGTAAGATTAGTAGGGCGGTTACAAAAAGTCAAGGTAAAAGTCGAATTTCAGAAGTGATTTTTTTCAAGTTTTTTTTTCGGAATTTAAAAGCGTCTAGTGTCCTCACAGTATGCATTTCAGAACTGATACCAAGAACGTGCAAGGCCATGTCTCTGGCATATACAGAGAAATCAAAATTAAAAAAGATGTCTGAATAAATGAGCTTGTGAGGGTCGTTCAAAAAAACATTGTCAACAATTACGCAATAATACGCTACGGCCGTCGAAATGATATGTAAACGCTCTAAAAATGGTATAAATGGGAACGTAAACGCCATAAATCACCGTTTCTTGTCAAATTAAGTTGAAATATGAACAAATCCAGGCTAGAAATCAACTTTTCACTTTCATACCATATCCTTTCGACGACCAGAGGTTTCAAGAAAATCGCTGGAAAAGGGGGTGGGGTAGAATATTTGACCCCAAATTTTGACTTGCCTACCTGATGAGTGATATCGAAAGTACAATCGATAGGAGACGTATTTAGCTTCATAATAAATGACAATTATTTTTCTCATGACGTCATTGGTCACGGCGCAGGGGTCACCCTACCAAGAAAGATGCGCACGGACTGGTTTGGTTATTTTTTTGTTTTTTGTTGTTGTTTTTTCAATTTTCCTACAGATCTTTCCCTCTTTTCTTCTCTTTTTCTCTCTCTTCTGATTTTCCTTTTGATTGCGCGTTTACCCCATAATTTACTTATGGTCCTGCTTGTTTGGTAAGATTAGTAGGGCGGTTACAAAAAGTCAAGGTAAAAGCCGAATTTCAGAAGTGAATTTTTCAAGTTTTTTCGGCATTTGGAAGCGCCTAGTGTCCTCACAGTATGCATTTCAGAACTGTTACTAAGAACGTGCAAGGCCATGTCTCTGGCATATACAGCGAAATCAAAATTAAAAAGATGTCTGAACAAGCGAGTTCGAGGAATTTATGTCCCCCGCCTTGGAAACTAGGTCTCTACTGTATATACACTTAGTGTTTGAGCTGGAAAAACGGCTAAGTTAAAAAATGTGAAAAAAGTAATAAAAAAATAAATAAAAAATAAGGGGAGGATTATATCTAAACCACATGAATATTTTCAGACCATAATCAAAACACCAGTGAAGTTTCATAGGAATCGTCATAAAACTGTAGGAGGAGTTGCACACACAAGGTACCCACTATCTATTCACTTTGATAGTAAAAAATGTATGAAAAAATGGCTAAGTTCAATTTGCGAAAAAAGTAACAAAAAATAATACAAGGCTTATATCCAAACCACATGCATATTTTCAGACCATAACCAAAATACCTGTGAAGTTTCAAAGGAATCGGCATAAAACTGTAGGAGGAGTTGCGCACACAAGGTACCCACTATCTAGTCACTATGATAGTAAAAATGCCTAAAAATGAATAAGTTCAACTTGTAGAAAAAAAGACAAAAAATAATGTGAGAATCAAAGCCAAACCACAAGCATATTTTCAGACCATGACCAAACCATCTGAGAAGTTTCAAAGACATCGGCATAAAACTGTCGGAGGAGTTGCGTACACAAGGTACCTACTCTCTACTCACTTTGATAGTAAAAACGCCTAAAAATGACTAAGTTCAACTTGTGGAAAAAGTAACAAAAAATAATCTCAGGATTATATCCAAACCACATGCGTATTTTCAGACCATGACACAAACAACTATAAAGTTTCAAAAGGATCGGCATAAAACTGTAGGATGAGTTGCGCACACAAGGTACCTACTACTTTAGGGGGACGGAAGGACGGAAATAAGGACGAAAGGACGGAAAGACGGACGGACGGAAGGACGGAATGCCGAAAACTATGTCCCTCCGCTTTTCTTCGAAAAGGCGGGGGACAATAAATGAGCTTGTGAGGGTCGTTCAAAAAGTTATTGTCAGCAATAATACGCTACGACTGTCGAAAGGATATCAAAGCCGTTTTTTTTTTATGTTTTTTTTTCTATTGCCAGTTGGAACGCAAACCCTCGAAAAGCGGTGATTGTATTTACAACGGTGCATCCTTCCACATAAAAAATAGGCCCTAAAAATGGCGAACATGGTTCTTGACGAAATTTCCCATTATTCTCAAATGTATATAGAGGCATGGATTATATTAAAACGATTCAACACATAAAAATGTTTTGCTAACCAGTATTAAGCAGGCTTTCTCAACAAAATTCAGGGCCAAAATTGCTCGAAATGCTAAATATTCATCGTCAAAGTACAATACTCTATCTTGATTCTATCGAAAACTTGCATCAACATAAAACATAATTTACAGAAAGCTGAGACTTTCTCCAATGCGCACACTCATGCCATCGAAAACTTTATTATTTCTTCTTTTTGCATGTGAAATTTCAAGCAATATCGTTTTGGAACATTTTTAAATTGCAAAATAAAAGATGGCATATGTAGTTTTAACGCTCAGGAAACGGTCTTGCACGTGATATGAGCACCAGCAATATTTGCCGGACAGCCACAATTTAGACAGAAAATTGAGGTCGACAGCTTGTCAAACATTAGCTCAGATTGCTAAATACTTGAAGAGGAGAAAAATTACGGAGTTTAGTTAAAATAGACTAGATTACAAACTGGTAGATCTAGAACGTACCTTACCTAACTCCTGAACTGATTGGCATTGTACAAATCTGACGTTCTGCCACTCAAATTTGTGGAAATAATATCCTTTTCTAATACCAGTATTATTTATCTTTCAAACAGTCATCTGTTTTCTGTCAAATAAGTTATTAGGTCAATGTTGTGACGTAATAAAAGAAAATGACGTATATTGCCTCGAGCTAGATTGCCAGTCCGCATGCCATGTAAATGGATTATAAGTCGAACATACGTAAAATGCATCAGTACGAAGTAAAGAGTTTCTTTCTTGTCGTTGTGTTTGTTTAGTCTTCGAAAAATTTACGATCTGATTTTATAATTTGCTCAAAAATTACAGAGAACATATAAGCCGCGACACGAGAAAATCAGCAAATGGGTTGTGCACCCAGCGCAGACTCAGATCAGCCTCGGCATCCGCTTAGTCTGCACAGTCTTCCCTAGGCGTTTTAAGGGTTGCTAAAGGTCTAAGCTACCTTCATGCGGACAGCGAAGACTCTGATCAGACTGGGCGGATGTCCAGGATTATCTTAGTCTGCGCTGGGCGCACAATCACATTGTTGGTTTTCTCGCGTCGCGGCTCAAGCTACTTAGAAAGAAACAAGCCAGGTGGGGATGGAAGGAGGCGGTTGGTGACGAGGATGGGGGTGGGTGGGGGCCAAGGAAGTGGGCGAATTCGTCTTGACTGATGCCTGGAGTGATGTATAGGTCCCAAACATGACTTGAGCAGTCGTTGCTGTGAAAGCGTACTCTTTCTCTCTCTCTCTCTCTGCCCGATTTGGCTTCATTGTTGTTACACACACTTCTCTCTCTGCCAGGTTTGGCTTCATTGTTGTTACACACACTGAGATTTATTACAATCATTTGAATCTTACCAACAGTTGAGCCGCAACAGGGAAAGAGGAATCTTGTCAGATATGATAACAGCAAAATCTGCTTAGTCTATCGAGACCGCTTCAAGATACAAAGCTGTATATATATATATAAGCGAATAGCAAAACCCTGACTGGCTTGCAAGCAAACACTTTCCGTCTTGAATTGAGATACGAAGAGCATTTCGTGTGTTCGATTATGAGCCTAAAAATGTGTCGGGGTGTGCGGATGTGGGAGGTGTGGGGAAAATTTCGAGGCTTGCCACGTGCCATCCGACGTTTGGCACGTGGCACAAAAACAGCCATTTATTCCGTGGAAGCAAAGCACTGTACATGAACTTAAACTGTATACAAATCGCTCCACTTTGGCTAATCCACATCCCGAATTTATTATAAGCGTAAAGACCACTGACAGTTTACTTAAACAATCTGTTTGAAAGTTGAAAATAGCGGGCGTGTGAGGAACTGTTGAAATACGCATGAACCTTGTATACTTATTCAAGCAACCCATCATTGCCTTCATTTAGCAAATTGTGCATGAACAAAAAAGCTACCAGCCAAGATCCATAATAGAATGCACACATGCAAGCTGTTCATCTTAACGTTTATAACAATTTTAGTGCAGGCTATCTTAGTCTTGGCTGGTAGCTTTTTTTGTTCATGCACATTTTGCTAAATGAAGGCAATGATGGGTTGCTTGAATAAGTATACAAGGTTCACGCGAATTTTGGGATTCTAAATTGTGAAAAACAACAATTCTATTAAACGCCCCAAGTGCCAAGCATTTTATGAAACGGGTGAACTGTCGGACCTAAGTCACTGGCGAAATACCTCTAATAAACAGAATGGATATACATTCAGAGGAAGTAACTATTATTATTATAGTTTGCCTCCCTTCTTAGTAGGTTTGGGGGCCATCTCTTAAAGGATACAGTTTGCATCCCAAACCCCTTTCAGATGAAGTGCATAGCATCTTGTTCCACAACCGCACACCCTCCAACACCCCCCCCCCCCTCCCGCACACACTTTTTCTTCCCCCGCCCCTCGCGTTCAAAAAAAAAAAAAAAAGAAAATACATCTACTCTAGAAAAATAATAAATCGCGTACCTGACAGGGTGTGAATTTCAGTTTGGGGCGTATTATTTTTTCAAACATACCACCTGCAGAGTGCACCCCACCCCTTCTAACTGTCCCACCCAGTAACTGAAATGCAGTCGATAATTTAAGTTTTGAACTCAAGCGCGTGATCTGCTAATTGAATAAATTTAAGTGTCAAATTTTTAGGTATTTAGGTTAACCATGACCGGTAGCATGAGCTGTACCTAAATAGACATTCAATGCTGATTAAGTCCGTCTTCTAAGGTACTAAACAAACTCCTTATTGATTCAAATTTACGTCAGAAGTTTGTCAATACTTAGTCGTGTTTACAAATTGCAAGGGTCTGTATGGATGTGAGAGTTGAAATTATTCCTTCTCAATAAAAGAATAAAATATATTTGCTTGTCTGTTTTATTCTGTCTTGGTCGGAAACTAATTTATGTTTAACTACGTGGTAAAGTTTCTTCGGACAGGCAGAGTTGCGATATTGTTGTTTTTGCAATGAACACAGCGCGCGATGTCACATAAAGCTGGCATGATTTCGACGCCATTTTGTTTTTACAAACTGAGTAGCTGTATGTTATTTTGCAATTTCAAAATGTTCCAAAACCAAATTTTCTGAAATTTCACATAATAGTAGAGTATATATCAGTGTTTTACATGGCATAGGTCTGCGTTTTGGAGAAAGTCGAATAAGCTGTAAATCGCGAATTTTTGTTCACATGTCTGACGCTGACGTAAAGGGCACTGTTTCGTCAATAATTACACAGGCGGAAAATGATGTCTTGGAATTATTTAAACAGAAATATTCAATAATGGAAGTCAGAAAAGTTCTCTTAAAATTTCAAGCGGTGAGGCGATTTGATTAATCTGTATGGTGGCGTGAAAGTACAATGGGGTTCGTCGATAGCCATTTTGATGGCGACAATTTCGAACAAAAATTCGTTGCTATGTGTTTGATTATATCCCTACTCCTTAGAGCTGCGTTCCAACTGTGCAGCATGTCCACCTGGCATCGTTATTTAGTAAGGCTACATGGTTACATTTGTTTACATGCCGCTGTTATATTTGTATTCTGATTATTTATTCTTTTCTTTATGTTACCGTTGTGTACGTTAGTATAATGACTGTTGACTGACATTTTCAAAACTTCACTTTGCTTTTTGCATATTAAAGAATTGGCAATTTAGTAAGCATATTCATGATTTTGTACACTCTTACTTTTTCCAATCATCTTAATTGTTTTGTAGGGTAATGTAATAATAGAAAAAGAAATAGAATAAAAATAAAATAAAAAAAACACGACATATATGCGATTGCCACCACGTGAATCATCATAATTAATCGTAGTCCAGCTCCGGACCGAAATTATTTCAGAAACAAAGTTTCTAATTTAGGTCCAGCACCTGTAAGTCTTCCTCAGTGTGGGTATTTCAGATGCTGATAAAATCATTTTGGCACATTGTAAACTGTGCATTAATCAATATATTATGTTTTCTTTTTGATAAATAACAGCCTTTGTCTTCTTCTGACCTTCCCAGTGTGTCTTATTTAATATTTAGGCTACTTGCGATTTTTCCTTCGTAGCTGTGAGAATGTTTACGAAGACCGCCATGTTTGCTTGGGATTTTCCCAGTTACCGGATGACGTCATTGGGTGATAAAAATGGCAAGGATATAAAACCCAGTACCTTAGGAGATATGAGTGTCGCAATTACATAAATCTGTGAATATTGTTTGCAATACCTATATATGCATTTATTTTATGCCTGGTGTCCAAATTTCATTTAAACACGCGTCAGTGTGCTTCTGTGACAAGGCTGAGCACTTTTTTTAGATTTAACTAAGTACCGCAATAAAATCAACCATTATGAATATTCAATTACCATGCGGACACCGAATGTCCGAACACAATTTCACTTTTAATAAATGTTCGCGCACACAAGAAACAAAGGGAATGCTGTTTTATTAAGCTATCAATTTTATAATAGATCTAGTCCATGTCAAAACGTAACATTGGTAAAAAAAGTAAACCTAAACACTTCACAACATATGAAACAACTTTTGTGTGTTTGAAGTCGCCGACAGACCTGTATACTTTCAACTATCATGAGAGAGGACGCGATTAAAAGAAATCTCGTGCTGTAGTGCTTAAACACATTGCAAAAAGTCTTCAGACAAATGCTGTAATCGGACTGCAAAAGAACGATCACAATATTTTATATCCGCACAACTTACGCAAGAAGAATCTTTTAAGATCTCAAGCGTTAACAGCGATATTTTCAAACTGCGAGGACGTTCTCTTAAGATGTTGCGATCGGAGCCGTGATTATGTACAAATGCGGTACTTCTTTGAAATTTTTAAAACTATCTGTATGATTTTAAAATTAGCTGCATATAAAAATATAATATTTCTTGGGAAAATATGCATATTCTTTGAAAAGGACATGACCTACTATAGAACCAATATTTTACTGGTCTGGGCCTGCAGTTAAACGTGTTTTGCTATGGCGCGATTTGTTCTCGTCTGCGTATATTTCACATAATTTCAACAATTGAAACTATGGAAAATAAAACTTCGCCGAAGCCACTGACTTTGTTCGAATCCGTTTCAAATACCGATGACGGACGAGGCAATACTACTGTTAGCGAGCTGGTAATAAAAATCTTATATTTTCTTGGTTCATTGAAATTAATATAAACACATTTAATGCGTCGGAACAGTTGTGAAAGTTTGGGTAAGTAGGTATATGTGGCAGAAAATAACCTCGACATCATCACATTCTTTTGGCAACGTAAATGTCCTTGCTAGTTTTCTCTTTGATCGATACGTCGGAGCATACTATTGATCGGTAAATTTCCTATGTACTGTTATTCTACGCAAAAAAAAAAAAAAAAAAAAAAAAAAAAAACTAGAAATATAGTCAGGCAGACGTAAGGCGTAACTGGGAGAGCAGATATCAAACAACCGACCCCCACCCCCCCCACCCCCTCTCCGCCACACACACACAAAGAAAGAAAAGAAAAAAGTACAAAATAAACAAACAAAACAAAAATCAGTCAGGAAGGCGTAAAGCGTATCGGGGGGGGGGGGGGGGGGGGGGGGGGGTGGAAGACAAAAAATATCTAAGAACCGCCGAATATAAGGATATGACACTTCCTAGGATATGACGCTTCCTTACTTTCTTCCCCCACCCCTCCGATGACAGAAAATATCTAAGAACCGCGCCGAGTATAAGGATATGACACTTCCGAGATATGACACTTCCTTACTTTCTTCCCCCCCCCCTACCCCCCACCCCCCTCCCCCCTCCGATTTAATTTGTAATTAAAAAGCGTTTCTGCTGTGGAGCT
Source organism: Ctena decussata (assembly GCA_963989385.1). Classification (NCBI taxonomy): domain Eukaryota; kingdom Metazoa; phylum Mollusca; class Bivalvia; order Lucinida; family Lucinidae; genus Ctena; species Ctena decussata. The sequence goes on along the minus strand of OZ022499.1, from coordinate 33,927,435 downwards.
ATAGAATTAAGTTTTCCGACCACTCGGACAGGGGATGCTCATTTTGATACAAACAGCACTGGATACCGGAATAACAACATACGTTTCATGTTTAACAAGATTCAAAGATGTCTGTAAGGCGCAAATAGTCGTCGTATAAATATTCTGTTATCGTTTAAACCCAGAACTTAGTCGCTTAACTTGGGTTGTCTGGAGTACGCCTGTCTTTGCAATTCTGGTACTGGATTTTATCATTTAACAGATGGCGTCATCACGTGACCTCCACGAGCTCATTTACATATCCTGTCAACATGTCCGTTGAAACGCAATTTCTTTTCACACCTCTTGAGGAAAATGCTTCAAGGCCAGCCCAATGTCTCTTTGAAAAGGTAAAGCTGGTGGCAGTCATGATCCAAAATGGCCAAAGAACACAACCGCTAATGTTTTTTCCTAAGTGATTCAAAAATAATGATTTTATCAGTGAAAAGAAATTCCCCGGTAGCATTTACCGGCAAAAACCCAGCAGTAGCGGAATAGGTGAGGCCTGGGCCGTGAAAATTGAAACTTGTTTCTGAGCATTTTCCGGCCCAGAGCTGGGCTAAATTAATCGAGGGTACAATATATGTTATCTACAAAGGTGTTCTAGATCATTTAGAAGAAACTTTTGGTCTTATAACTTTGTTTGGGTCTGTATATTTGCCTTAGTTTTATGCCATGGTATGGTAGTTTAGGTTACAATTGTTGGAGTCAGATATCTTATCTACAATTTAAAATAATGTGTTGATGTCTCTCAATGTTTGTCAGTGCCATCATTTTTTTGCCATTATGGTTTTTACACTTAACAGATTCTTAATTTAAGCGTTACAGACCAAAGCTTATATGCAAGGGATGTTTAAAATACATAGTTACTATTCTACAAATGATTCTTGATGAACGAAATTTGCGTTTTATAGTGATATAAGAAGTCATCAGTTATAAAGAAGGGAATGAAAATTTTGAGACTCATATGACATATTTATCGTATAAAAATATTTTAGGCCTGTTTTGTACTCAAGGGCTACTGTAATCTATAGTAGGTGGGGTAAATAATGGCTTAATAATGATATAAAACTGTGTTTTTGCATTTCATTATTTCCGAAAATTCATAAGCTTAATATTTGTCATGCCTACAATCATTTATTTTATCAAAGTGAATAACACTGCGCGCCTATTTTGGCTATGGTGCTCTCATAATATGTGAATTGTAAGCTTACGGGTTGCAAAATGATACACAGCAGGACCTATTTTCTTTGATCACGTGCACCATTTAAACCAATTATTTCGAGCTGGCAACCCCATAGGTATTGTTAGGAATTTAATTTGCTTTCAATTGAGCCCGGTTGCTAGCTTGTACCCAAAATGTTTAGCGTAACTTTTCTTTCTCGATTCTGCCCCCAGTCTATTATCCCATATACTGGTGTAAAAGTGCATAGTTACTTTATATGTGGACTAAAGGGAACAGAGGTTTTGGCACAGTAAACCAAATGGTATGAGACGTTTTGAGAGTAGAAGTTTTGAAGTAATCGATTTCAGACTGATAGCCAATACTTAGAAGGAGATTTGATCCCCCTGGTTAAATGCAAAACTTATTTGATGGTTTGTTTAAATATTTGTTCAGTATAATTTTCGGCATAAGAATAAACACAATTTTCACTCCTAAAAGCCCCGATAATTGTGTTGTGTTTCAAGAAAGCTCATTTGTCATGATGGTATATTTCAAAGGTCCTGCATCACTTGGTTAACAGTTCATGACAGCTAAGTTAAACTCACCAAAGTGCCACAAGTAATGTCTAAAGTATACAGATATATAAACTAATCCCGTTCTCCTTTAATCCTGCAATCGTTATCAACAGTAAACGGGGTGCCACTGCACAAAGCTTTCATTATCACCCTTCCATGGTTAAAAAACTGTTGAAAAGGCAGAGAAAACTGCAAGTCAACCATTCATTTGAGCCGCGACACGAGAAAAACAACAATGTGCTTGAGCGGATGCCCAGGCTAATCTGAGTCTGCGCTGGGCGCACAACCACATTGTTGGTTTTCTCGCGTCGTGGCTCATATGTAATTTCCGAAACACTGTTTTACCTTGCGTTACTGTATGCAGTTCAGCGGCATTTCATAAGAATGTTCAGGAAATCTTTGCAAAGAGCGTCTTTGTCCGTTTTGTTCTCTATGAGAACAATGTCCCTAAAAAAAGAAGCTCTTTAAATTGTAAAGACAATAAGGTCGCAAGATAAGGTCACGTCAGGTCACAGCTGGTCTCCTATCATTTTCTACCCCACGGGGGTAGACAATAATAGTAGCACTAAACTGGCCAGGGTTCTATTGCCAAAAAATGTTCCATGTTTTTTCAGTTTTTTTGTTTGTTGTTTTTTTTGTTGTTGTTGTTGTTGTTGTTTTTTTTGTTTTTGTTTTTTTTGGGGAGGGGGGGTTGTTGTTTTTTGTTGTTGTTGTTTTTTTTTGTTTTTTTGTTTTTTTGGGGGGGCGGGTTTATTTCTTTGTAAACTTTCTGACCGTATTCGGGAAAATGTTCTCATGTTATGTATTCCATCTTGGCTGTTTCTGGGTGACCTAAACATATATTTTCATATAGAGTGTCTTTTAACAAAGAATTAACAATATCCTAAATTGAGCGGGTATACAAAATTTTGTCGTCCACACCCAAAAGTGGTATTTCAGAGTAGCAACGTATGTAGATATTACCAGTTTTAGAAGAGGATGTTAGGATCGGGCGATGGTGCGTTGTAACTTTCAGTGCCATGACGTCCTACTAATTTGGATAATAGAAGTGCTTATTGTTTTGCAGTAGGTGCTGTCGGGGTTGTTTGAATATTTTCTCTTGCCTATCATAACTCTTTTATTTCTCCCTTCCTTAGGAGGCGGCCCGATGTAGACTGAAAGACTGTCTCACGGGGCCGTTAAACCCAAAAGAAGCAACAACCAGCTAGTTTTGGTAAAAAGTCACAAAATTCTTGTACCCAACATGTTTATCATGTTAAAAACAGGACATCTCTGCCGGGGGGTCTGGTTCCCAGCACATAGCAATGTTACTTGTATAGGTAAAGGTGTGAAAGTTTAGTTAACCAATCAGTGGACAGAATTAACAGTTATGATGATTTTATTGGCTGACTGGAGGTGTTGACACTATGAGATCAAGACACAGAATGATACTGTTCAGTTCAGTTCAGTTCAATTCTCTTATCGACGTTACCCAAGTGGCTCAACGGTACGTTACCATAGTTGCACCCACTTGGCGCCGTGTGTCCGTCCAAGAATGACACTGTGGAAGTTAATCCTCCTTATATAGTCCCATCCCTGTCTTTAAGCGTTCTCACGTTAGAGCATATCTTCTCTATTTTTGCACTAAGTTTACATCATTGTCATGGAGAAGAGAAAACAACAATAAATTTCCTTTTCTCAGGTGAGTTTTCAAAACGGAAAATTTGTCATACTGTGAAGCATAACCTATAAAGTGTGAAGTGTTAATTATAAAGTGTGAAGTATGCAATGTAAAGTATCAGGTATATACTTTCCAGTGGACATAATGAATGATCAAAAGTATGAACTGTGGACTGTGAAGTATAAACATTGAAGTAAGAACTATGAAATTCGAAGAACGAACTGTGAGACTGATTGATCGATTTGTTGCTTTACGTCCACGGTCATGTCGGGACGCTCAGTTAACCTAACCACACTGTTCCTCGGCAGGCTTAGACCTCCTAAACGGTTAACCAGTACTAAGTGCACAAACTTTCGCCAGTAACTGACAACTGCCCTTCTTGAATCAGCGGAAGGAGAAACGAAAGTATGTGGCCGGACCGGGTATCGAACCCAGGACCTCTGACTTATGAGTCAGGTGCCCTACCGACTGCGCTACGCTGCCCGTTACAAACTATAAACTGTAAAGTATGATGAGTGAGGAAAATAATGTGAAGTGTGAAATATGAATAATGAAGTATAGAGTTTGAAGTGTGAAGTATGAACTATGTAATGTACAATATGAACCTTGGTAATGTGCAGTATGTACTTCGAACTATCAAGTGTGAGGTTTGAAGACTGAAGTATGTTATATGAAGTATGGATTTTGAAATGTAAAGTTACGACAAAGAGATCATTCAGAACAACTGCTTTCACAGTTCATACTTCATGGATCATAGTTCATTTTCGATACGTCATAGTTCACACTTCATAGTTCACATTTCATAGTTTATAGTTCATACTGAATTGTTTATACTTTCCACTTCAGAATTCAATGTTAATACTCAAATTTTCAAAGGTTATTCTAAACAATTTTGAGTTCATTCTCCATAATTCACTATTTATACTTTGCACTTCATAGCTAATTCTTCACCACTTTAAAGTTCACAGTCGTGATTCATACTTCACACTCCCCACAGTTCATACTTCACACTTCACAGTTCATACTTCATTGTTTATATTCCACAGTTCATAATATATACTTCATAAATCACTGTTCTCACTCCACAGCTCATACTTCACAATTCATACTTCAGACTAAAAGATGGCTCCGGCCTGAAATATTTCAGTGTAGTTGGGGGGAGCTTGCCTATGTTTCTGGTCGGGCAAACCAAGGTTCAACTGTTGGACTTCTAGCTTAACGATCCAGTGTTGGTCTTGCTGCTGAATGCTCTTCTTGTTTCATATGAGTATTAAATTCTGATTTGTAATGTCTGCTATTTTGAATCCATTGTTGGGTTTCAAGTCTTTCGCGTGGACGAAATAAATTGATGTTTATGAACAAAATAGACACCAATGATTGGGTTATGCATGGGTCAAACCAATTAAAGCTTCAACCCCATCCCCATACACACATACCTACCTGCCTCTATCCCAAAAGGTAATTTATTACTGACCACTCCAAGGCGGCGCTTCTGTTGTGGTCTACTGTCATTGTCATTGTTTATCACTTGGCCTTTCGCTTATGTGTGTTGTCTTTATTGTTTTTCTTTAACATTTTGCGTTTAAAGCAGTATGTAGACTTGGTCGGTTCCCGCTGACTTTACAGTTCATATTTCACTCTAAATAGTCAATTGTTTATAATTATGATTATGACGAATTGTGATGTCTGACGTATCACATAAAAGTATTAAGTATGAACTTTGAATTATGAAATATGGATCGTGAAGTATGAGTAATGAGTATGAAGTGTGAAGTCACCACCGGTCTTCCGAATTTAACTGGTACCATTTACAATACGCTGAAACTAACAATTGAATGAACATTTATTGATTCGCTTCCATGAAAATCCGCCCTTTTGTTGGTTCCTACAAGCTTAAATAAAGAAATTTCGACTGTGTACCTGCTATGACTATGGTATTGCGTTTCAGAACATACACATTCAGTATTTTGGGCGATTGCCTAAACAGACACAAACGAACGGAGGAACAGGCAGACGAACAAGCTTAAAGCAATATGCCCCCCCACCCCTCATTTTCTTCGAAGCTGTGAGAAACAAAAAAGATAGTTTAGACTATAATCATTTCATACCTAACTTCTTATCTATTTCTTCTTTGTGTGTTTCTAGAAGCTTCTCTATGACCGCCATTTCTAACTGCTGCGTTTGTTTCAGGTCTTCTAATAGTGTCTGGGTTTTTTTGATACTGGTCTGTTGTTCGTGTACTTGGTGCATGATTTCATCCTTTTCAAAACATTTGTCCCCGCCAAATATTTCGCTAACGATTTTATTTCTCTTGATTTGTGATTCATGTTCAGTAAATAGCCTTATGACTTCAACATGCTCGAGTCTAGTTTCAAATTCAGCTTGTTTTCTAATAATAGCTTCGTTATCAGCTAATATTTTTACGATTCCATCACTGTTGAAAAGGTTTCTAATTTTGTCAATTTCTTTGCAGTTCCATCATTGTCGAAGCGACTTTCTATTTCAGCTAATTTCTTTGCAATTTCAACACTGTCAAAGTTTCTCTCAAGTTCTGCTAATTTCTTGAGCATGCCGTCACCGTCAATGCGATTTTCTATTTCGACTATCTTCCTCGCTATTCCATCCCCGTCAAAGCGACTTTCAAGTTCAGTTAATTTCTTTTCGAGTACCTCACTGTCAAAGCGACTTTCAAGTTCAGCTAATTTATTTGCAATTCCATCACTATTAAAGCGGTTATCAAGTTCAGCTAATTTATTTGCGATTCCATCAGTGTCGAATCGATTTTCAAGTTCGGCGAATTTCTTTGCGAATCCATCACTTTCGAACCGGCTTTCAAGTTCAGCTAATTACTTTGCAGGTTCATCACTGTCGATACGGCGTTCAAGTTCGGCTATTTGTTTTGCTAGTCCGTCCTTGTCAGAACGACTTTCAAGTTCGGCTATTTTCTTCGTGATTCCATCAATGTCTAAGCGACTCTCAAGTTCCGCCAATTTCGTTGCGAGCCCATCAGTTTCAAAGCGACTTTCAAGTTCAGTTATTTTCTCTGCGAATTCTTCACTCAGTCTGTCAAAGCGACTTTCAAATTCGACTAATTTCTTTGCGATTCCATCACTGTCGAAGCGACTTTCAAGTTCAATTAATTTCTTTGCGATCTCCTCATCGGCTGGGTGATTTTCAGTTTCACTGAACTTCTTGGCGACACCATCGCCGTCCAAACGCGTTTCAAGTTCGTTTACTTTGAGTTTGATCTCCGATAATGAAATATAAAATATCACAAATAGCGTTATAAGATTTACCAGTGTCACTCCGATATTGATATAACTCCAAACTGTCTGTGTTGGCATTATATACTCTTGTGGTTTGTCTTGTCCAGTGGTCATGTCACCTGAAACCGGTACAAAACTGTACTCGAACATTTAATACCATAATAGGGTTTATGTGTTGAGCTTCCTTGTCGATAAGTATAATAATTTATTCTGTTTTACAAACTAAATAAAGGATAGAAAAGGTTAAGGCTCAGATTAGACAAAAAAGCCGTCTTCGCTTCCCACTGCAAATGTTTCTCAAGTCTTCATTGATTGGCATGCAAACAATGGACATGGAAAGTTCTGATCATACTACATGTATGTGGATACGCATGCTGCGCTAGATTCTTCTGTTCGCACATACTATGAGGTACATTTACTCGAGGAGCTGCTAAGACACCCTCTATCAATATACAGTTACACGTCAAAATGAGTCACTATTTCTAATTCTATTTACTTATATGTATACTCGGTCAAAATGTAACGATGCCAACTATCGGTCATATTTTCAAGGAACCAAGTGCATATTGGAATAATTGAGGCTCATGTATATTTGGGAAGACGCAAAAGAACAAAATGCTCAGAAAATTGTCAACCCATACTTTTCCACATTAGAGTTATCCGGCATTATTCGATATGAGTCAATTTGAATGCATCTCATTTCTGCGCATGCGCAGGAATAAATTTTGGATGTCGCAGAAAAGTCCATAATGCAGGAAGTTTGAACAAGAGGGCCATGGTGGCCCTGAATCGCTCACCTGAGCATTAATCAGTTCACTGGCTCTGGTGCAGATTTATGAGTTTTTACCATACATGGGAATGGCGGCCACCTTGGTCATGTGACCAAGATTCAATCCTTTGACCCATGTGCAGGCTCCATATGAAATTTGAGTTTAGTCTACCCAGTGGTTTCAGAGATGTTTGAAAATGTTTATGGATGAGGCAGCTAACACCAATACTGTAAGGCTCAGGTAAGCTGAAAATGGCACAGTGGCTTCTCCAAAAAGTTCCCGTTCATGTTGAGTTCCTTTGATGGATTTGAACTAGACTGAACTAGGCAAACAGTGACAGATGATAGAATGGTAGCATCATTATCTCACTGTGGTGAAACTAATGTATTCCAAGGAGTTTGTGATTGACATCATTGCAATGTTAGTTCTGATTCTTGCAGCATAACTTAATTTAAATTTTACCTTGTGACCTAGCTTTTGACCCGAAATGACCCAGTTTCAAACTTGACCTAGATTTTATGGAGATAAACATTCTGACAAAGTTTCATGAAGATTGGATCAAAACTGCCCTCTAGGGTGGGCACAAAGTTTTTCTAAGATTTGACCTAGTGACCTAGTTTTTGACCTGACAAGACCCAGTTTCAAACTCAGCCTAGAGTTTATGTAGATTTACATTCTGACAAAGTTTCATAAAGATTGGATCAAAACTGTGTCCTCTAGAGCGTACACAAGGTTTTTCTAAGATCTGACCTAGTTTTTGCCCCGACATGACCCATTTTCAAACTTGGCCTATATATTGAGAGGATAAACATTCTGACAAAATTTCATTAGGTTTGGATCAAAACTGTGACCTCTAGAGCGTACACAAGGTTTTCCTAATATTTGACCTAGTTTTTGACCCGACATGACCCAGTTTCAAACTTGACCTGGATATTGTAAGAATAAACAGTCTGACAAAGTTTCATTGAGATTGGATCAAAACTGTGCCCTCTGGAGTGTATACAAGGTTGTTCTTTTATTTGACATAGTGACCTAGTTTTTGACCCGACACGACCCAGTTTCAAAATTACCTAGATTTTATAAAGATTAACATTCTGACAGAATTTCATGAAGATTGTGCCCTCGAGGGTGTACACAACGTTTTCCTAAGATTTGACCTAGTGACCTAGTTACCCGACGTGACTCAAATTCATAGGGGGCTAAGATATATGGAAAATAAACATTTTGACAAAGTTTCATGAAAATTGGATCACAACTATGCCTTCTAGTGTGTACACAAGGTTTTTCTAAGATCTGACCTAGTGACCTAGTTTTTGACCCAACATGACCCAGTTTCAAACTTATCCTACATATTATGAGGATATACATTCTGACAAAGTTTCATGAACTTTGGATCAAAACTGTGCCTTCTAGAGCATACACAAGGTTTTTCTAATATTTGACCTAGTGACCTAGTTTTTGACCTGACAAGACCCAGTTTCAAACTCAGCCTAGAGTTTATGTAGATTTACATTCTGACAAAGTTTCATAAAGATTGGATCAAAACTGTGTCCTCTAGAGCGTACACAAGGTTTTTCTATAATTTGACCTAGTGACTTAGTTTTTGACCCGGCATAACCCAGTTTCAAAGGTGTTCTAGAAATTATAAGGATAAACATTCTGACAAAGTTTCATAAACTTTGGATCATAACTGTGCTTTCTAGAGCGTATACAAGGTTTTTCTAAAATTTGACCTAGTGACCTAGTTTTTGACCCGACATGACCCAGTTTCAAACTCGGCCTAGAGTTTATGGAGATAAACATTCTGACAAAGCTTCAAAAAGATTGGATCAAAACTGTGCCCTCTAGAGCGTACACAAGGTTATTCTATGATTTGACCTAGTGACCTAGTTTTTGACCCGACATGACCCAGTTTCAAATTTGCTCTAGATATTATGAGGATAAACATTCTGACAAAGTTTCATGAACTTTGGATCAAAATTATGCCTTCTAGAGTGTACACAAGGTTTTTCTAAGATTTGACCTAGTGACCTAGTTTTTGATCTGACATAACCCAGTTTCGAACTTGGCCTAGAAATTATTGAGATAAACATTCTGAAAAAGTTTTATAAACTTTGGATCAAAACTGTGCCTTCTAGAGTGTACACAAGGTTTTTCTAAGATTTGACCCAGTGACCTAGTTTTTGACCAGACATGACCCAGTTTCGAACTTGGCCTGGATGTTGTGGGGATAAACATTCTGACAAGTTTCAAAAAGATTGGTTCAAAACTGTGTCCTCCAGAGCGTACACAAGGTTTTTCTATGATTTGACCTAGTGACCTAGTTTTTAATCTGACGTGACTTAGTTTCAAACTTGTCCTAGATACTATGAGGATAAACATTCTGACAAAGTTTCATGACATTTGGATCAAAACTGTGCCTTCTAGAGCGTACACAATGTTTTTCTAAGATTTGACCTAGTGACCTAGTTTTTGACCCGACATGACCCAGTTTCAAACTTGGCCTAGATTTTATAGAGATAAACATTCTGACAAAGTTTCAGAAAGATTGGATCAAAACTGTGCCCGCTGGAGTGTACACAAGCAAAAGTTGAAGGACGGACGGACGTCCGGACGGACGTACGACGGACGACGGACATCACGGTATCCCAAAAACTCACCCTGAGCACTTCGTGCTCAGGTGAGCTAAAAACACTTAAAATGTCTAATGTCTTGTACTCAGGCTTTACAGGCGAGGTTTAAATTCTTCAAATCCTCAGATTATCTCCCTTTTAATTAAAAATATAGCGATGTTCAAGGCGTCATTATTACTGTACCTGTCGGTCTTTTTTTTTTTCAAAGTTTCTTCATAAACATTTTTGTTATGTCATTTTTTTCATGGCATAATGACAAAATTGGAAGAATTTTTACACGCCCGCTAGCCATTACGATTTCGATTTCCTATGGAAATCCCAATGAAAGTGGCATTTAAACAGTCTTTAAAGGAATCACAGTACCCTGACTTGTGGTTCAAATTCTCGTATCAGAAGCGGTCAAATTTTGATTCTTTGGCAAGGCCTTGCTCTTGTGTATGGAGCGCAGAATCTTGGAAATCATTATTCACAAACCAATTTTAAAAACTGTGAACTTGAGCAGTTTTAATGATGTTACTGTGTGAAAATGAAAAATTACCCCTTGCATATTCAAACGACCCTTGTAGCATGTGTAGTCTTAGGAAACCAAAACAAGTAAGTTTTTTCAATAAGCAAATGGATTCTCTTTTGAAATTAGTAAACTATATATGTTCTTAATTTCTGCAATTGCCATAGCAACAGAAGAAATTTCATGTATAGGAACTTTTTTGACCTAGTATATTTCAAAGTGTGCAAGAGCTTCTTTTACTTTATGTTTGACAGAGGGAAAAGTAGGTCAAATTTAGCAAACGCACAGTTATTGCGGAGATGATGTCATCATATAGGCTATTTCCTCACAAAAATCTCTGAGGAATAATGGTTAAAAGTGAATAAACATAAAACGACCATGTTCTACACAGTCAGCACAGTCAGCAAATGACAAAGGTACTACAGAGACAGTGTCATAATGTATATTTGTATGGACTTTCATCAAGAAAGATCTATCATTCTCCGAGAAATGGAGCCAAACGGAGTGGTTAAACGTAACTTGGGCTCTTTTCAACCGAGCGTGAAAGCAGGATAGGGTCAGCAAGCAAACTGGTACTGCAGAGACAATGTCATTATGTATGTCTGTGTGTAGTTTGATCACAAAAATCTTTAGTCTCTAAGAAATGGAGCTAAACTCTGTAGGTAAACATAAATTTGGCTATATCCTACAGAGCGTGAAAAATAGGTCAAGGTCAGCAAACAACACTGGTGTTGCGTAGGTGATGTCATGATGTAAGCCTGGATGAAAATTCTTTACAAAAGGTCTTTTAATCCATGAGAAACGGAGCTAAACGCATTGGGTAGACGTAAAGTTGGCTATATTTAACAGGGTGTGAGGCGTAGATGAAGGTCAGACTTTGATTAAGAAACAACACTGGTGCTGTAGAAACGATGTAATGACGTAAGCTTATGTGTAGTTTCAGCACAATTTAAATAGGTCTTTTAGTCTCTGACAAATGGAGCAAAACGAAGAGGGTAAATATTGTTGACGACAACAACGGAGACACTGGCGCCGCCGGAAAGTGATCCTTATATCGCTTCTGCTTCCTAAAGCAGTCGTGCCAGACAATAATGCAGACAAAAAATTACATGACTGGTCCATTCAAACATATGTTTGCTTTGGTGTCTTCTCTATGACTGAAAAAGCAACTTGCTGAGCTATAATGGTATGTCCTTCAAATTTTAGCGACGTCACAATTGTCATAATTTTATACAGTATTAAGCCGCTACCTTTATTTTTCTCTTCTCTGTTTATATCCTTAAAATGCTTTGTTAATTAACTTCATAATGATAAGATCAGTTTTCTGTCTAAGTATGGATATAAAGTAAATGTCGAAGTGCGTTAAATCCTGTGGAATTCAGGAGAGTGTGACACACTTTTGGTATGTCACTGTATATATTTAAAGTCTAGAGTTCTACATTAGGCAATACATACACCCAAGAGAAAAGGAAATCCTAACTTGTCAATGAAATATACATTGGATACCAGCTGTAGACAATAAATCTTCTGTTATATATGATGGGAATACAAGTCGTTACGGTCTGAAAATATAGCTGACTATTTCTCATTTCGTTCCATGGAGTATTTTTGATAAACGTGTGCGTGCGTGCGTGCGTGTGTGTGTGTGTGTGTTTCTTATACACAACTGTCACACAAAAAGACATAAGTTTCAATGCAGAACACAGTATGTAGGCAGCCAATGTATTAAATTCCGCATGGATAACTTTTCACGCCACTCTTGAAAAATCGATAACCAATAATCTTGAATGTAATACACAACGAAAGATGGGAATTCATCTTTTTCTTCTAATTTTATTTTTCCTTATATTCACAGTCACTTTTCTGTGTTCATTTTGAAAACCGCGTTAAATTTCAAACAGTCTGATATATATATATATATATTTTAAAAGATCGCATAAGAAATGCCGCGGTCATTTTTTGTTTAAGTTGACTGCCCTCAAACTGTATAGAATATGTAGTAAATCATGACTTTTGTTCCGCGATGATCAAAGTTTTTGTCTGAATATTTCTCTGCTGTTTCCATAAAATGATAATTTGTTGTTTTATTGTTTTACGTCCACGGTAGACAGCTATCATGGTCAGCTAACCTAACCGCACTATTCCTTGGCAGGCTTAGATCCCCAGAGCGGTTAGCCAGTACTAAGTGCACACACTTCGCCAGTAACTGACAACTGCCCTTCTTGAATTAGCGGAAGGAGAAACGAAAGTGTGTGGCCGGACCGGGTATCGAACCCGGGACCGCAGGCTTATGAGTCAGACGAGCTACCGACTGCGCTACGCGGCCCGGCAAAGGATCATTTACCTCCTTCATTCTGAAAAATGAAATAACCGTGTTCATTCTGAAAAATACAATTATTCAGCATCTCGTTGAAACTGTTTTCATTCAAATACAGTGGACTCGACAGTATCGGATCAAGTTCAATAAAACTCCTGTTTTGTTGTATGTGACTGCTAAAAGTATGTATGTTATGATACATAACAATTGCAAAATATCCCTTCTATATACCCATGACAAAATATTTACAAAATTTATTCCTTTAAGGACAGATAACCTATCCAGACTTACAGGAGGGTCTTACGACAGTAACGAATCAGGTGTGACAGTATCGGATCATATGATAATATTTTAAAGGAGAGTTCCTCCGAGGCGTTCTGCCAACCCTCTTTGCTTCAATAATTTGGCTACATAAACAGTTGGACCTATTAAACTCTCAGAAAATACTTTTACGGCCTTTCAACAATATTTTTCACGTGGTCCTTCACCAGCAATGGTTATTTCTGTTAAATAAAAGTTGAATGTATACAACAGTACAAGCATGCCAAAAATTTCTAATCAGTAGTCCCCTGCGCCCCAAAGCACAAAACAACTCAAACAGTAAAGATCATAATCTACCTTTGCAAAGTGTAGACCCTGATAAGACCGTAGTGTCTGATCAGGATCAACTAATTAACGGTGATTTTCCGCCTTAACATTGATATTTCAATGCAATCAGTGTATAAACACTACATGGTCATTCAACGAGTTCTCTGGCATTAATCTGAGTCTACACAGTGTACAGATGTCCATCTGATGAACGCCAGTCATTATTAGGTTCACACACATGCGAGCTGATCTCGAATGTTTCTTCAGAATGTTTAGCAGAAGCTGAGGTGTGCTACGCATAACCTTCATTATCACATGCTAGCGTGTGGGGCGTGGAATGGGGGTTATTTTACAAAAAGAATGTTTTCTTAGTATTATACTGACCTTGTTTGAAAGAAGACACAGCAGCCACTAAAGTAGTTGATTTTGTGACTTGTTTTCAGCATCAGCCTATACATCCAACAGTTTTCCAGCTGAGGCCTGTATTTCAGTTCAAATTAAATAATGATCCGTTACTGTCGCACAGCGGTGCCCCGCTTTTGAAGTCTTTAGTTTCATCAAATACTGGGATGTCACAAAAATAATGACTGCTTGCAATTTTAGGGATGCCAGGACACATTATAAAGCAAAATTGGTTTCAATTGCTTAATGACAAAATGGTTTAAATGACCGAAATCTGTTATGGGGGTAACGAGCAACAGGCAACATGCAAGCGCCGCTGAAGAGGGGTCAAGCTTTTCAACAACTCTGATTTGTTTCACAGCCGCAGATTTCGATCGAACTTTTCACCCTGCACTTTGCCATTGGTCTAGCTTGATGGCTGTAATATAATGGTAAAAAATATTTGCTTCATTTGTGAGAAAAATGGGTGATAACTTACGAGTGATCCGATACTGTCGATGATCCGATACTGTCGAGTCCATTGAAGGAGGAAAACTACGAGAGCCTATAAGGATATTTTCAAAACGAGAAAAAAAAATTCTCGAAATAACGAGAAACTAACTCGTTATAACGAGAACCTAACTTGTAATAACGAGAAGCCAACTCGTAATAACGAGAACCTACTCGTAGTAACGAGAAACTAACTCCTTATAACGAGAAACCAACTGGTTATAACGAGAAACCAACTCGTAATAACGAGAAACCAACTCGTTATAACGAGAAGCCAACTCGTGATTACGAGAACCCATCTCGAAATAACGAGAAAGCAACTCGTTATAACGAGGAGCCAACTCGTTATAACGAGAAGCCAACTCGTAATAACGAGAAGCCAACTCGTAATAACGAGAAACAAACTCGAAATAACGAGATGCCAACTCGTAGTAACGAGAAACCAACTCGTTATAACGAGAAGGCATCTCGTGATAACGAGAAACCTACTCATTATTATGAGGAACCATCGAGAAGCCAACGATACAATATCAAGGACAAGAACTCATAACAGCATAAAATACTGTACCGGCTGGACCAAAAGTTTGTGTTTCTATACCCACCCGAGGTGTTAGGTGTTGTGTGGGTGTGTTTGAGGGACGGTATTATTATTTAACAAGCTACATCGGGTGTTGATAATATAATGTGCTATCCATGCTGAACTGCAGGAAAGAGTTATCGACACCTGTGGTCACGTGACCCAAATTGGTTAAGAAGCATAGAACAGTTATTCATTTCTTCATTACTATTATCTTTTTCTTCTTCTTTTCCTTCTTCCTCTTCTCCAGTTTTTGCTTGAAAATCTTGACCACAGATATAGGATTGTTGAAAACTCCCTTCACTAGCCTGCTTGTAAAAGTGGTGAATTTGGAAGAGAGAGAGAGAGAGAGAGAGAGAGAGAGAGAGAGAGAGAGAGAGATGGAATTTTTGAAACCAGTGGTATGTTCTATTCATTCTGCTACAAAGGTAAATGCGGTTTTAAAATCGGTGAATACATTCTTAAGACATATAATCTATACGGTCCATAGTCCCATGAACGGACTACAATATAAAGATTGTTCACAACACAAACCAGTGATGACTGAATCATGACTGATAAGGATTGTTCCTGCTCAGGGTGTAGGAAGAAATTATGCCCTGGCATCATGTTACTATAGTAAATCAATCACAGAAGTTGGCTTTCATTTTCTCAGACACTGATGTCTCAAAGCATCCTCTGATCACAGAATATAGTTTCGATACATTTCCTTTTTTTTTCTTTACATTTCAACTCCTCAATCTCAAGCTAGAACCAGAAAATTTACTTCGAGATTCTAGTTTGACATGAACCTAGACTTCGAGATAACGAAAGTTTACTGAATAGTGACAATGAAACAAGCCGTTTTTCACTACATTTTATGTGTTAACAATAAGTCAGAAGGTGTGTGATGTTTATGCTTGATTTCAGTTTGGAAAAAAAGACAACAACAATAATGTATGTTGAAACCTGTACTTATTTAAAAGCTCAAACTTGTATTTTTAAAAGGGAGGTAGAGCTATTTGCGCACCATAACCACTTCTTTATGAGAAATATCCTCAGTCTGAATCAGTGTATTTTAGATATATATTATACTATTTTTACTATTAGGGTAGTTCGCCCTTGAGTCGAACACACTTTTTGTATTACCTTGCACCCATAGCCCCTGGCTATTGATCCACATCGTGTGTGAGTAATGCAGTAGCTAGCCCTGCCATTCCAGCACCAAATAATTGCCATCGTTTAGCCATACTTCGTGAAACGTGAAATAAGGGCAAAACAAGGGGTTTTATCCCCCTACCCAAATTAGCCCTTAAGTCGAACAGACTAGCCCCTGACTCGAACAGATATGCTGATTCAGCCGTTATAGGACAACCTCTTATAGGATCTGTCGTATCTAGGAAATCCGCATTTTTAACGAATATTTTTTCGAAATCACTTTTTGTTTGGTGTCAAATTAAAACAGTCTTTACGAGATAATGAGATATATTGCAGGGGACGTAAATGCAGATAAACTCACCTTGTGACTCGTGGTACATGTAGAAAACCTTGCAATTAAGGGCCTCATTTACCATATGTACTATTCACTTATGATAATTGTAGACCACTGTTGCGTGCATAGAACAAAAGACACAGATTTGTTTGTGCATTTAATCTGTGACTGAATGCAAATGCCAGTGATACAGTGAGTAAACCGTCTCCGAAACTATATGTCCGTGTTCGACTTCAGGGCGACTCGGTGTTCGTCTCAATGGCGAAGTATAGGGTTATATTAAATGTGTAAAATTTTGTAGATTTTTCTTATTTTGACCAATAAATAAATATCTTTTCGAGCATTAAGAAGTCACAGATTAGTTTAACAAAATATGAAATTTCGTTAACTGAGAGTCTTCCAGTTTCCATATGCAACTAAGTGTTTTACAAAATTTATAAAACTCCAAATTCTAAAATTCAGAAAGAGCTCGAGAGGGATACGTTTCGACGACACATAGTCGTATAATTTACTGAACAAAAAAGTTAAGGATCAAACTTTAGACTGAAATTTTTATGTTGAAGAAAGTAATTTTCAAAAAATCATTTTCTCCTGTTGAATACATCTAACAATGCAGCACAAGATTGCATGACACATATTGGAATCTGATCATGTGACACACCAGCAGAAATGAATAAACAGGCATACCCCTAAAATCAAAATGAAAACTTGCATTAACAGAAAACTGAATGTCCATTATTTTTGGCTTTATCCATGCAAAATCATTTTCAGTTCTCAGTGTGACCTCCAAGGGCCTGAATAGCTGCATGACAGCCACTCTATATGTTTCTGGTAAATTCCGAGAGGCCCATTTAGGGACTCGTTTGTCATTTTTAACGAAAAGCCTGAATGAGCTCTATTTGAGTTTCAGGAAGCCTCTCGAGATCAGGATTGGCGGTGTAACATGTCCAAAGAATGCTCAATCGGATTTAAAACTTGTGATCAAATTGACATGTTAATGCGGGCTATTGTTTCTGTCGCTAGTTATTGGTCTACCACATTTGCCCTGTGATTCGATGATGTCATCGCCAAAAACTTCAACAAACGGTCTCGTAATTGGATAAAAACGTCTTATTCCTAACTCGAACACCAATCAGAGTGCCTCTGTCTGGCATGCGCAAGTCTTCACAGCTGCCAATCCAGATGCTGCACCATACCATCACCCACCCTCCTCGAGGCATGTCATATTCCGCAACACGATTTAATTCATAGTCTACACGACGCGTACCTGGCAAGTGTTACACCTTTCTCCCATCATCGTGGTTATCTACATACAAATCTGGACTCATCTGTGAAAAGAACATGGGTCCAATGACCCAGCTGCCAATTTGTGTCACTTTTTGCCGACTGTCGTTTCGCATTTCTATGGAATCGCATTAATCCTGGCCTCACTACCAGCATGCAAGTGCGCAAATTAGCTGTGTTAAGTCTGTTTGTAACCGTTGCCGCTGAAATTGACCTATTAGATCATTTAATGGACAGACAATGCGCGTCCTGTTATTGTGATGAACCAGTAGCTTGGGACAGAGACTATCGTCCCTATGGACAATTCTAGTTAATCGCAAGTTTTAAATCTCTGATTGAACTTGTTTGACAGATGTTACAAAATACCAATTCAAATCACCACAGGCTTCAGGAAACTCATGGAAGGCGAATTCAGGCATTTCATGAAAAATGTCAAACGAGTCCTCAAATGAGCCTCTATCGCTTTACCAAAAGAACAGTGAGTAGCTGTCATGCAGTTATTTAGAACCCCAGAGATATCGGTGAGCACAGGAAATGATTTTGCACGGATAAAGCCAAGAAGCACGGACATTTAATTTTGTGGTGATGCCAATTTTCACTTCAGTTTTAGGGGTATATCTGTTTATTTGTTTCTACTGGTATGTTACGTAATCCGATTACATTATTTTTCATGCAGTTCTGTGCCGCTTTGACAGCTGTATTAAATAGAAGAAAATTATTTTTGAATAATTTGTTTTTCAAGCTTCAGTCAGATATTTGATCCCTAACTTTTTTGTCCAGTATAATACATGTTGTATACTTTGGGCTCTTTTATGCATATTGTTCATAGATACAGGTAACGTCTGGTATCTAAACAGATGATGATCCACTAAGATAAAACATTAATATAAACAGCTTGATTTGTTCGACTTAAGGACAAATTCGACTTAAGGGCGACTTACCCTATACTATTTTATACTATTTTATAGTAGTATGATGTCTGTCTTAAGTAGATTAGTGACAGACCATTGGAAGGAAAGAAGATAACTATATTCAAATATTAAACTAATTTTAATTTGATAAAAAAATAATTAAAATATTTTTGCCGATTCGGAATATTGAAAATTTAGCGGTATTAGATATATATATCTTATAAATTTCAAGAGGCTATCCACTTGTAATTTGCATTATTTTCATCCACCATCAATGTACTGTTGTAGACTTTAAAAAAAACAGATCTTATGAAAGTATGAAATGTATACGGGCTAATCATCATAAGAGAAGATGGCAGTGCTGAGTCTGAGTTGCCTTCTTTTGAATGCACTAGGGTTGCGTAGTTTACCCCCTTTCCATCTAATTTTACCTGATATCTGGATCTAATAATAGTAAATTTTCGGTTCTCGTTATTACGAGAAGCCAACTCGTATTAACGAGAAACCAAGTCGTACTAACGAAAAACCAAGTCGTTTTAACGAGAAACCAACTCGTTATAACGAGAAGCCAACTCGTAATTACGAGAACATATCCAAGTCGCATACGTTTAGGTTAAGTGCTGGCCTACTGATCTAGAGGTCCAAGGTTCGAGCCCTGCTGAAGGCGGAAATCTTTCTAACTATAAACGGGGTTCCATTGCCCAAACCTTTCATGATCACCCTCTTATCTTCATCATATGACTGTAATACTGTTGAAAAGGACATAAAATCGCGCCTTATCCATCTATCACATACGTTTTTTCCGAGCCTTCTGAGAGAATGTGCGAAATGCGTATGTGTGTGGCGAGGGGTGGGGAATTCTGGCTACGTAAACCATGACTAGGATCGCTTTATCTGTCAGGATGCTGTAACTATGGTAACCATTACTAAACTTCTGCTTTTGCTGTGACGGACCGAGGGTGCCAGGTACTAAACCAGTCTGCTCACCTTACCCACTGCTTTTAATAGCTTTCAATTGGATGGGTGGATGGATTGAGATTTTTACGTCCTTTTTAACATTACTTCGGTCATATCAGGACGATGGAAGGGTGGTACTGAAAGACTGTGCGAAATGGAACCGCACTTACGGTTGAAAGATTTCCGCCTCCAGGTCTCGATCCCAGGACCGCTAGGTCAGTAGGCCAGCGCTTATCCCACTGATCTACCATGGTCAAGTAGCTTTCAGACATGGCTTTGAATATCTTTAACATCAGATATAACCATGTTATATTATCAGAAAGATTTGCGCATAAGATATCAGACACAGTCTTGCACAAAACCTCATAAATATTTGCAAACTCTTAGAACTCAGACATATTAGACCTCAGATTTCGTGCAGCCTGTCATCGTGCTAATATAAACATTGTTGAAGATATACAGACATTAGGCCTACTTTTGACAATTCGTTAAGGTTATTCCCCTTAATACCGAACTGTTGGTTTCTCGTTATTATGAGTTGGCTTCTCGTTATTACGAGTTGGTTTCTCGTTATAATGAGTTGATTTCTCGTTATTACAAGTAGGCTTCTCATTATTACGAGCTGGTTTCTCGTTATAATGAGTTGGTCTCTCGTTATTGCGAGTTGGTTTCTCGTTATAATGAGTTGGTTTCTCGTTATAACGAGTTGGTTTCTCGTTATTATGAGTTGGCTTCTCGTTATTACGAGTTGGCTTCTTGATAAAACAAGTTCGTTTCTCGTTATTACGAGTTGGCTTCTCGTGATTACGAGTTGGTTTCTCGTTATTACGAGTAGGCTTCTCGTTATAACGAGTTGGCTTCTCGTTAATACGAGTTGGCTTCTCGTTATTACGAGTTGGCTTCTCGTTATTAAGAGCTGGCTTCTCGTTATAACGAGTTGGTTTCTCGTTATTACGAGTGGATTTCTCCTCATTACGAGTGGTTTCTCGTTTTTACGAGTTGGTTTCTCCTCATTACGAGTGGGTTCTCGTTTTTTACGTGTAGGCTTCTCGTTATAATGAGTTGGTTTCTCGTTATTACGAGTTGGTTTCTCACTATAACGAGTTGGTTTCTCGTTATTATTAGTTGATTTCTTGTTATTACGAGTTGTTTTCTCGTTATAACGAGTTGGTTTCTCGATACTACGAGTTGGCTTCTCGTTTTGATGAGTTGGTTTCTCGTAATAACGAGTTGATTTCTACATATATCGCTTCTCATTTCTACGAGTTGGTTTCTCGTTATAACGAACTGGCTTCTCGTTATAACGACTTTGCTTCTCTTTATTACGAGTTGGTTCCTCGTTATTACGAGATGGTTTCTCGTTATAACGAATTGGTTTCTCGTTATAACGAGTTGGCTTCGCGTTATATTGAGTTGGTTATTCGTTATTACAAGTTGGCTTTTCGTTATAACGAGTTGGCTTCTCGTTATAACGAGTTGGTTTCTCGTTAATACGAGTTGGTTTCTCGTTATTTCGAGAAGTTTATTTTTTTCTTGTTTTGAAAATGTCCTTATAGACTTTCGTAGAGAACAAAGCGGTCATCTTCACGTTTTCGATCAGCACCCTTATTTTCTATGCTGACCGAAAATGGATATCCAATAGAGTTCACGCGTTACGCCATGTGGCGTAGAAAGTTGCGGACGGAGACATTGCGGAAACTGCATTTGGTAGGAAAACAAATTTTTAGCTCATCTGAGCTGAAGGCTCCTTAGGAGCTCATAGGATAGACAGGTTCCGTCGTCCGTCGGAGTGTTCGAACCCACGCCGACTACGGCAACTACGTCTAGCCATTCAGAGACACCAGCTTAACCAGTTGCGCCACTACGCTCCTTAAATAAGGAGTTTGATAGAACAATGTTAAGGTTGCTTTCTCTAAATGACCCGTCGGATAAGGCTATTCGATTGAGTTTTGAAAACAGATAAATAAACGGCAGAATTAGGAAAATCAGATTCTAAATCTTATTATATAACAACTCATTGTTATTACATATATCAAGTTTAAAAATCCTATCTTAAATGATTTCTAAGCAACATTTGACACAAGCATTTTAAAAGTTTGAAGATTCGAGCTTGAATAGTCCCTGAGAAAACTCAAAACTGTGAAACAAAGGACGGGTCTCCATAAGGCCCATTTCGTCCCTAGAATAGATTTCCTTCAAACTTTGTATATGATAAGTACTATGTATTGGCTCTTGATTGACAAAATATTAGATTGCACAGAAATCAGTTAAGCATGATATGCATGATATACGTGGGTGGGGTAATTCCACATGATTCTTAGCTCTATCTCTATAATGCTGTTTCATTTTATAAGAAACCGTAGCCAAATATCAATTATTAAAGAATGGTAATGACATGTGTTTACCAGTTAGTGGTTGCAGAAGTTTCCCGGAAATGCTCCTTAATGATGATGTATACTCACTTACAAGTCATACCTAAATTTTGGCTATTTTTTGTCTCCAACTTTACGAAAAAACACAATTTTTCTACATTTTCGGAGCAATTAATAAGATATCATATAATTATAAGCGGATACAATGGGCATTATACAATAATGAGGAATCATATATACACTTAGATCTTCCAGAGTTATCTGCCCCTGAATATGGAAAAAGTTCTATTTTTCAGGAAAAAAGTTTCTTGAGGGCCCACCCCATGACGCGAATAGATTTCCACCAAACTTTGTGCATTATAAATACTTTGTGTTGATTGACAATTATTTGTCGATATAGTAAACTGACCAGTTATGAGTAACATGCAGTAAGTAAGCTACAGATGGGTGGGGTAATATCACATGATTATTGCCTCTATTTCTAAGATGTTATAGGTTTTTATCAGAAATTGTAGTCAAACATCAATTATCATGTAATGGTACAGATACATAATGTGCATGTATCAAATAGCAGATGCAGAAGTTTTTAACTCCCCTGAGTCAGAGTGCCAGGGGGAGCTTATAGGAAGGTAGTCTTCCGCGTTCTTCATCTGTCATCCATCTAGCCAACATCTTCAAACAACATTTCTCTGACACAACTAGGCCAATTTCATTTAAACTTCACATGCAGCCTTTAGGAAGAAGGGAAAAGAAAATTTTACAAATTTGGTGTAAATCACATGACCAAGATGGCCGCCATGCCCATATATGGTAAAAAACCCTTAAAAATCTTCTTCTCCAGAACTACTGGGATGATTGCCTTGAAACTTGGTTTGTAGCATCTGGGACTCAAGAACTATAATGTTTATATAAAAGATGACCCTAGATTGACCTTGACCTATTTTATTCCAAGGTCAAAATTGGTCCCTTAGGCGTATGAATAGGAAAAGCTGAAAAAAGTGAATTTTTCTGTTCTTATAGTGCAGCGCGATATGAAAATGCAGCAAAATTAATCCCATATGAATTCTAGAGATCAAGGTCATTTGGTGACCCTTTGCAAACGGTCACTCATCAGTTTTCAAAGGATTTCTCGTCTGAAACAACTCGGCCAGTTTCATTTGAATTTCATATGCAGCCTTCAGGCAACGAGGGGAAGAAAGTTTACATATTTGGTCAAGAGCACATGAGCAAGATGCCTACAATTTCCGATAAAAATCTGAAATAACACCGGATCCGAAAAGAATACATAAATGGTTTAAAGACAGGGGTGTTACTATCTAAGGAGGATTAACTATTGGTCGCACACTCGGCGCCAGGTGTGTGCAGCTATGGTTACGTACCGCTGAGCTACTTGGGGAACGTCGTTAGGAGAATTGAAACAGAACAGAACAGTGTCATTCTGTCTCTTGATCACGTAGTGTCAACACCTCCTGTCAGCGAATAAAATGATCATAATTGGTAATTCTTGTCCTTAGATTGGTTGAATAAATTTTCATCCTTTAGCTGTACAGGTAAATATGCAATGAGATGGGAACCAGACCCCGACAGAGAAGTCCTGTATTTAACGTAGATATGAAGAGAACCTTAATCATTAAACAATGTAAATTTGTTAATTGTAACTTAGCGCTTTCGGCCTTAGCCTTCTACAGAGTTAAAACACACTCACACATACATACAGGTAAAGCATACAAATAAATGAACAAAAATCACCAAAAAGCATAACATGGCCAAATAAATATTTGCAAATCAAAACTACGTAATGCTGTAATTACAAACAGGGCTCTTGGACTCAAAAGCTTGCGAACTGGAGAATGACGCCGCTATGTTCAGTCCTTATGTAACAAAATGCATTTGACATTACGCTACAAATCAAATTCAAGAGCGCATGGAACGAAAAGTTTTGCGAACGAGAATATGACCTTTATGAAATTTTGATAAACACACCACTATTATTCAAAGGTTGCTTAGGTTGGTTGTGTAGCGTTTAACGAGCCTTTGAGACAAGTATTCCAGTCTGTATCGGGCCGTCTCCCAGAGAGAAGAGAACAGAAGAACAATGATAGTCGAAGGAAAAAAGAGCATTGTGCAGACAGTCCCTACCCGCACCTGCTGCAAGCACAGTAGGCCCCGGCTCCACCACTATTCAAATTGGAAGGAGGCCCAGGCACTGAAAGTTACCCAGCACCATAGCCCAAACCGACAACCTCACAATTCGAAGTCAAGTGAAGATTTCTTAAAGCTGATAAAATGTTTCAATAAGAATGGAACGAAACCCTATGCGGAGTTGCGCACACAAGGTACCCACTTGATAGTATTTGAGCCTGAAAAATTACTTAATTCCAAATCCTACAGAATTGATAAATGTATGCGGGCACAACCTTGCAGTCTCGTGCATCTTATAAAGGAAGCGTATAAAGTTTCTAAATGATTCATGACAAACTGTAGAGGCGTTGCGCACACGAGGTACCTACTCATTAGGTCAGCACTGCAGAAGCACAAAAAAAATAATGTCTTTTAGCGCAGAAAGTCATTAAGAATATCCGACCATAAACCCGAAGTCATATACACATTTAAAGACCACAAGAAAAAAACGTGCAAGTTTTAGACTGATCGAGGAGTTGCGCACACACATATCTAATGTCAAGAAGAGAAAGAACCATGAAAAGCCGAATACTTTGTCCCCTCGCCACGGGGAATATCACAAAATAAGAGCATAATTGCAGACACAACAAAGAAAAATATACCAGAAAGCTTATTACGCCATTTTTGAGTGGTTTGAACTAAGAATTAATTTTCATTTACTCAGGAGTACTGTACTATTAACAGACTGCGGGGGTAATGCAATAATAAGGATGACTGGGTTTGGGTACAATGCAGACCATTTAATCAGACAAAAGCAAGTATGAAGCTGGCAAAACTTTGCATTCAAAATAATTACACAATTCATTAAGTAAACATATTTCTTTTATACTTTTCAATGAATTATAGGGATTTCTCGGTGAAATCGAAACTGATAATCTCACTGTTTCAAACGGTGAAATTATCACTTTCGATTGTCACTGTTTGGGACTACTTTTTTCTTCCAATGAATTACCCCTTGCAGCGCCTCATCTGCACTTTCGATTTCTAATGAGTATGTTTTGAGTTGTTTCCCTTGTCCAATGTTTACATTGACAACCGGTACGTGGTTTCCGGTGCTTATATACGTGACAACATGAGACCGGGTACCAAATAGGCTAAAAAACCGATCGTCTGGTTTGATTGAAGTTTGATGCTGTCCAAAATGCAACAATCAGATTTTATGGATCTGAATCTTGAATCTCTAGATGAAGTTGACTGGAATGATCCAGATTTTGAAGATATAAGCAGCTTTGATTTGATACATGGGCCTACAACTGGCAACAGAACTTTTAAGGAAGTGGACGTTGATGCATTTTTGCAACAAAATCAAAACAAGTCCACCAAGAAAAAAACTGCAAGCGACATGAAGGTGTTCATGCAGTATTTAGTCTCCCGCAACGAAGCTAGGTTTCCAGAATTTATCCCACCAGACACACTAAACACTTACATAAGTGAATTTCTGCTGTCTGTTACCAAAAAGGATGGTAACGAGTATGAGCCCACAACCTTGAGAGGCTTCATCAGCTCACTGGATAGATATCTGAAAGAAAAAAATTCTAAAATCAGTATCCTAAAGGACCTTGAGTTTGAGAAATCAAGGAAAACTCTTAAAAGCAAACAACAGCAACTAAAGAGCATGGGTCTGGGAAACAAACCCAAAACAGCAGAAGTTTTGCAAGATGAACATCTGGAGAAAATGTATGCAAGGAAAGTTCTTGGAGACCACAATGGGTACTCTCTGCTGTACTCCATGTGGCTCATCTGTACCACATACTTCGGAATGAGGACAGGGAAAGAGACCCATAACTTAAAATGGGGTGATGTTAGGCTTGGTCTAGATCCACAAACAGGAAGCGAGTTCATCCAACTGAACACGGAGAGACAAACAAAGACAAGAACTGGGGAGGACCCAAGAAATATAAGGTTCCTTAGGCCCTACTTAAGAAATAGATCAGCTGTAGCAGTGAATTGTTGAGTAATAATTCACTGTTTGGAGGTCAGTTGTAAAGTAGATCATATCACGAGCGCGGAGCACGAGTGATATATCTACTTACAACTGACCTACAAACACTTAATTATTACTCAATGTAAGATAAATGTACATTTTTATGGAGATTTTAGAAAGAAAAAGAGACGTTACACCGTCTAAGGTCACTCAGTTACGTCAGTATTTGCAATGACGTCTGCAATTAGACTCACGCGCTCCGTAACAGTGAATTGTTGCAGAATAAAACACGGCAACTTTCCATTGCTTCTATAGGCGCACTGTGTTTGAATTATCAATATTTGAGCTGTGTCAAGCATAAAATATTTCTTTTATACTTTCAAATGAATTATGGTTGGTTAATAGCGATTTCTTGGTGAAATCAAAACTGATAATCTCATTGTTACAAACAGTGAAATTATCACTTTCGATTGTCACTGTTTGCCTGAATCTTTGCTGCTGGCACTATGCTAAAAGATACACGATATTCACTTGATGCAACCCATTTGAAAAATCGGAAAAGAACAGTTATATGTCCTTACAATTCAGGGTTGCCACTTATCCTCCATACCAAAATTGCCCGACTTTTCCCCCGACATCTTATAAAGGTTCCATACCCTTTTATAAATCCAAAAGTTGATTTTATTCTTTACCTTAACAGTGCTACATGTAATACTGCATCTCTTGGAAATTGGGTGTTAATCTTAAAGGAAAGAATTTGCTCCCAAAAGGGAACAAATTTTTTCCAGGAAAGAATTTGCTCCCTGACGGGAGCAAATTCTTCCTGAAAAGTAGCCCATATGAGAAAGGAAATGCTCCTGGATTATCTTCTTAGAAAGCACATGTATCATTTAAACTTTCCCCTTGAACAAAATTTATGTATACCAGTAAAATGAGAAGACTGCTGCACTTTCAGAGTTCACGAAAGTCTGCCAGAGTTAACAGGACCGAATCTGGTAAAATGATTAAAATGCACTTGAAAATTCTGAATATTTTTACCAGACCGAATGAATTTTTACCAGACATGTCAGGCGGTCAGACGGGGTTTCTTGAAGACTGACTTTAAATAACAATTATCAGTTTGGTGCATTATTAATTTAAAAGTTATTGTGAGAATGTCACAATAACCTTTAAATTAATAATGCACCACAAACTAATATTTGTTATTTAAATGAAATAAAATTGCTTATTTAATATGTAACCCAGTTTTAATAGAGGATATTTGACTTTTTCAGTGTAAGATCGATTTTTATTTCACCGAATGAACACCAAAAGCAGTATTTTCACGAGTGGCGAAGCCACGAGTGAAAATACTGCTTTTGGTGTTCATGAGTGAAATAAAAATTCATCTTACACTGAAAAAAGTCAAATTTTCTATTTCTTTTATGCTTGAAAATCGCAATAATTCTGTTTATTCAAGAGCGTCAACCATTACGACAGAAACACAACTTTTTTTCTAGCCGTTTTGTGTCAAATTTGATGCTTCCAGCGTGTTTATTGGGTATGATTTTGGTTGTAAACGTAGTTTGCAACTGAAAAATAGCTTGAAATATCATTTTGATAAGCAGATCTCGAAAAATTTGCCAAGAAAGAATGTCTACAGGAGACTCAGGCGGCCTGACGTCGCGTGCAGGTAGACTGTTACGTTGGCGCTTTAAGTGACGTCATTAACGTCGTAATGACGTGCAAACAAGTGTGACGTAATTTTTGTCAAGCCAGATAAAATTTAGCCAATTAATCAACGAAAAACTTGAGGCTATTTCACAAAAATCTGATTTCTGAAACAGTGAAATCGAAAGTGATAATTTCACTGTTTGAAACAGTGAGATTATCAGTTTCGATTTCACCAAGAAATCTCTATAATTCATTGAAAAGTATAAAAGAAATAGAGGATCTTACATGAATGTCATGTATTATTGAATTATTAAACGAGTTGGGGAAAAAGATAAGATGCGAGGCTATGCCGAGCACAAATGCAAGATTTATACAGGAGCACAAATGCAAGATTCTATTTATCATATGACACTAAAATCGCATTTTATACGTAAATTTTGCACTAAAACGTCGCAATTTTGCCATTAGAAAACGCAAGGTTTTATGGATGTCAATGCATAACTTCATCGCGTAATTTGCATATTTAATCCACTAGTGGATTATAGTTTTTAACACATGGCTTTATGACACTCTCAGATGCGACTTCATATGATAATAAAGCTTAATGCAGGAAATCCCTAAATTAATTTAACCAAGTTTTTCCCAGATTCTCCCATATAATTTTTATTTAAATTGATTTTAGAAAACTGAAGCCAAAAGCGTATGCTTACCCAGAAGACCCTCAGCGAGATCCTGTATATCTGTACAAGACATACTCTGACAAACGGCCAGCAGATATGAACAGCGAAGATAGTCCGTTCTTCCTAACGCCAGGAAATGCATCACAACACTGTTGGTTCCGCAGAACACCTATGGGTATCAACAAGTTGTATGGGATCATGAATGACATGAAAGAAAAAGCCGGTCTAGAGGATCCACGGATAACACCTTACAGGTATTCAACATTCCTGAACACACACCAAAAAAATCTGGTCTGGCTCTGCAGTGGCTTTTCCATCTCCATATATACTGGCACATGCCCTTGTGGGCATTTTCCAGTGGTGTCTTTTCAAATATTATCAGGAAAATTGTGGTATTCCGAACGGTATTCCCAATTTTTTTTTTCACCCGTTTGTTTAAAAGTGATACTGCTGACTGCTCCAAAATAAATGATGAGTTTGGGCATGGAAAAAGACTATAGGTGGCTGTTTAAGGCATCTTTATACACCAAAAACACGCTCACCGTATAGACTGTAAAAATACCCTTGTAATTTTCTTCGTTCAATTTCCACTCGACAGTTGTCACACTTTTGGCTGACATCAGAATGCACGCCTGAATTATGCATTTAAATATTCCATATTTCTGTGTTGTAGTTAGCCTGGCAAATTCGTTGATTGGTGACACTTCAAAGATCATATTTTAATCATTTTATCCCATTTTTTGTGGTGGGGGTTTCAGTCAAACCTATGCAATGGCTGTTAATGATAAAATGTAGCAAAAACAAGCTCACTACATAAGCAACCAAAATCCCCATGGTAATATTTTGTGCTTTTGTTTGTTCTAGTGCAAGGAAGAGGCTGATCCAGAAGCTAAATGATGAAGGGGTGCCACCTAATCAGATTATTCAGATCTCCGGACACAAAAATGTGAATTCACTGAATAATTATAGCAAGTTGAATAACGAACAGTCTCGACGGATATCTGATATATTATCAAATAAACCTTTAAATGCCTTGGTACCAACCACAGTCGCCCCACCCACTGCCACCTGTACTGCGAGTTCCAAGCCGTCACAGTTTCTAGGACCAACGCCACTGTCTGATGGGTTCTTCGCGAACAGCCACTTCCATGGCAATGTGACTTTTAATTTCAACAGTAGGAATGAAACACAGAATCTTTCACAACTTACACAGCAAGTAATGCCTCAGGTTCAACAAGCTCCCGTCGTCGATGAACAGCATCTTGTTCCATCTCCGTTTCAATCACCTGCGCCTCCGGACACAGTTTCTCCCTTTCAATCACCACTTGTTCCTCCCACTCGTAAATATAGGCGCATTAAGATTTATCCAGAAAGTGACAGTGACTAGAAGAATACACAAAACAGAAGCAGATGTTGCTTGATTGGTGTAAAGGTTACAGTAAGTTACAGTAAGTAAAACACGTTTCTTTTTTGTTTGTTGAACAGCTGACAAACATGGCGGACTCCGTCTACAGACGAGCTGACTATAATGAGTATTAATGCGCACATGGAATGCACATGTAGAAAAGTAAAATCATATATTTTCTATGATTAATTCCATTTGTTTAATGTTAAAATGTAAAACTAGAAGTGAATAAATAATCTGTTTCAGTAGTTTATAACGTTTGAATTATTGGTTCCTGTTGGAACAGCGAACTATTTTTCTTCAGAGAACGTCACTCATTATCTCGATCGTGATGCGTCACACGTGCAATAAATTGAGGCATCCAGTGGGAACACGAAAACCAATAAATGCCAATTACGGCATCTAAATTCTTGGTTTTGGCTGTGATAAGTATAAAAGAAATAGGAAATTTGTTTTTTAACAGTGTAACATCGAATTTTATTTCATCTCATGAACACCGAAAGTGGTATTTTCACTCGGTGGCTTCGCCACTCGTGAAAATACCACTTTCGGTGTTCATTCGATGAAATAAAATTCGATGTTACACTGAAAAAAACAAATATCCTCTATTTCTTTTATCCTTTCCAATGGATTATAGAGATTTCTCGGTGAAATCGAAACTGATAATCTCACTGTTTCAAACAGTGAAATTATCACTTTCGATTTCACTGTTTCAGAAAAAGGATTTTTGTGAAATAGCCTAAAAAGTTTTGGTGATTAATCGGCTAAATCTTATCTGCCTTGACAAAAATTACGTCACGCATGCTTGCACGTCATTACGACGTTAATGACGTCACATAAAGTGCCAACGTAACATTGTTACTGCACGCGACGTCAGGCCGCCTGAGCCTCCTGTAGGCTTTCTATCTTGGCATTTGTTTTGCAATCTGTTTATCAAAATGGTATTTGACGCTATTTTTCAGTTGCAAACTATGTTTACAACCAATATAATACCCAATAAACACGCTGGAAGCATCAAATTTGACGCAAAACGGCTAGATAAAAAGTTGTGTTTCTGTCGTGATGGCTGACACTCTTGAATAAACAGAATTATTGCGATTTTCAGGCATAAAAGAAATAGAAAATTTGACTTTTTCAGTGTAAGATGAATTTTTATTTCACTCATGAACACCAAAAGTGGTATTTTCACTCGTGGCTTCGCCACTCGTGAAAATACTGCTTTTGGTGTTCATTCGGTGAAATAAAAATCGATCTTACACTGAAAAAGTCAAATATCCTCTATTTCATTTGTTTAAAGCAAATGGTATCAATTCAGAGATAATGATAAGACAAAGAATGTCCAAGTTTGAATTCTTCACCATGTGTATTGTCTCTGAAGTCCATGGCGCGAAATAGCCCTTTTGGTGCTGATGTGCCGTAAAATCCATATCACTCACTCACTTAAAGATATACTCCCTTTATAATAATAACAAAAATGATTTGATGGAATATTTCATGCAATACCTCCGACATGGTCTAATTATACATTTAAATTAGAGTTTAGATAATAATATTTGATAAAAGTGACTTTAAACAAAGAATAAGATGAATTTTTATACAATCGCGGACCGCGGTTGAAATCGCATTAATGGACAAAAATAATTTATTCATACGTCACAATCACGTGCGCGAATAAGAAAAAATCCTCTACCTGATCACATGACAAACGTGGTTAAAATCGATATTCTTACGGGCCGTGAGGAAATAGGTAATTTGCATTTTAATTTGAAGGTTATTTTTCATTCCACATTTATCGAATAAATACGCATTTTCTCAAAAATTTTACGGTTAATTATGAGACTATTACATATTGTCTAACGAAATTTTGTTAAAATATTTGTTTCTAAAAACATGAAATAAACGAGGGAGACAATCTTTAAGTCCATGCCCTGAATAAGGGTAAACCAGAGTTTATCCGCTAATTGTTACAAAACAATTAAATCCATAATATTGTCTATAGTAGATGGATTCCACATAACTCGGCCATCAGAGGCGCACACTGTCTTAGCTTGATTGTCAAATAAATGTCAAATAAATATAAGTATCCGGATAAGTGTCACTTATGGTATATGTCATACATACTAATGTTCCACTATAGCACTGAAGATGAAATCACAAATTTATAGCGTCTATAAGACTATACAAGGCACAAATTACCCATCAAAAAGTCTATGACTTGGCGCAACACAGAATTCTTTTATGCCAACAGTCTGCTATTCAAGAGTAAAATTAAAAAGGTCTTCCTAAACTACTTGACTAAAACTACCCGAAATAATACATATATGTATAGATAATCATGTTCAATCATATGAAAAAGGGGTACAGTGCTTGACCTAGTACAAAGAGGAGAGTGGGTGGGAAAACAATTTGCAAATTTATATTCCAATATCGCGGATCAGTGATGCTGCAAGCTGCTCGCTGCTGAAAGCAATGATGAGGGCCCGACAAAGTAAAGTCAGAACCAATGCT
This sequence comes from Ctena decussata, assembly GCA_963989385.1. NCBI lineage: Eukaryota > Metazoa > Mollusca > Bivalvia > Lucinida > Lucinidae > Ctena > Ctena decussata. The sequence goes on along the minus strand of OZ022499.1, from coordinate 33,895,121 downwards.
TTCGAGGGGGATAAGCTAATTCCTCACTGGAGTATCTTAATCACATGAGTCAAAACCAATGCTTCCGAGGGGGACAAGCTATTTCTTCATTGGAGTATCTTAATCACGTGACAAGAAATGGGGCTGAATAATGTAGTTACTGGAATCGGGGATTCTGAGATAATCAGTATTCTAAAAATAGCCGTCAGCTTACACAACGATCATTGATTAAATGCATGATCAATAACAATAAGCAAGGGGACTAAAAGGGGCACCTTGAGTAAAACCCCTCAAATCAATGACTGATAATACTGCAAAGACTAGGGGTTCCAAAAGGGTTCCTTGAGAACCACTGCAAAAATAAGATCATAAAATTAATAACAGATTAAACAATTTAATCTTCTCATAAACGCAAGGGATACAAATAAGATCTACGTGTACAGCTACATCTGTACGGTTTATAAATTCTTTACGACGGCAGCAAAACTCATTTCTCACTAATCGCCCGAAAAAATTCACAGGATTCATAGAGTGTTTACGCGAACAGGAAATGCTGATCAGCCTGCGCATCCACGAAAACTGGTCTCGACCGCCTTTGTTCACATATGAAGAGACATAAATTTTAAACAGAAATCTTGCACTATAGACAACCTCTACGGGTCTTTCTGCGAAGAGATTCCGCACAGCTGCCCAGTCCGATATACGCATATGATCTGACTGATCAGGATATATATTGTATATGCTGTGAACCTAAGAAACGTAAGGCCTACAACATTTTTTTAAAAATAACAATGAACATCCTGCGTAGCTTTTCCGTCCTTAGAGTTTTCTCTTATTAATGTGTGTTTGCATACGAAAAGTTTTTGGAGACAACGAGTAAAGTAGGAGATTGTTAATGAAATTGCTGGAAATAAACAGGCATTCATAGCGAGCACTCGCTTGCAGGCGCATAGCGCCTGCAATTAAAAGCTACGAAGAAGCTTTGAAAGAGCGGGAGCTCTATGGTAGAGGATTGGTAAGGCATATTATTGCCTTTAATAACATTACATTAAACGGAAGTTCTTTCGTAACGACACCAACGGAAACGGAAGTTATTTTCCAACAGACCGGTTTGAATAGAAATTAACAAAATTAAGAATTGAAATTTGATTTTTCAGCGTTCATCGTGTGATGAGTTCCGGTTGCGCATGCGCCAAGTGTTGTACACTTTCATCTTCACTCTCGAAAATATCCCAATTTTCAAGCTTCCTTCATTGGTTTTTGGTGAGATTCATCCATTACCAGTAGCAGCATTGCCCCATTGCATATTCTGACTGATAATTACCTTATCAGTGGCCCAGATCCTTCGGATCTTTCATTATCTTTGTCCGTCACCGGTAAAAAGCTCACTTCGGATTCGGGAAATCCCATTTGTACATGGCTCATTTTACATGTACATGAGATGTTTTACAGTCTTACATGGTGCTTATCCAGACTTCCTGATGATATAATGAACATTCTCAGTGACAAGAGGGTAAGTAACATCACCATTTCCCAGGTGTTTCAGAACACATTCCCCACCCACACTAAAAGACAGCAGAAGCTTCTGCAGTTTTTCTGTTGTTCTCTGCTAGCATTCCTGTGCTTGTCACTGTTAGTAATAGTGACTGACTCCAACATGGATGTTGACTCATCAGATACTGAGACCATTTACCCATGTGGCAAATGCTTGTCCCCTGTCACCTATGATCATAAAGGGCTCCAATGTGACACCTGTAACAAGTGGTTTCATGCACCCTGTCAGAGAGTAGGTGAATCACTGTATGATTACCTCTCAAATTCTAGCTGTTCATGGCACTGTACTAAATGTAATAGCATAAACTACTCTGTCGGATCCTCTACGGATCTGAGTTCCTTTGCAACTGACAATCAATTCAGTGCATTAGATTTTACAGACAATTTTAACCCCACAATCACATCCACACCCTCAAAGAGAAAGTCTAAACACATGACCTTAAATTCTGAAATCCCCTTGAAAATAGCACTTAATAATTTCCAGTCAATCAAGGAGAAAAAGCCCCAGTTTTTCAGTTACGTTGAATTCAACAAACCCGACATTATCGTCGGAACAGAAACCTGGCTTACACCCGATATGTATGATAGTGAATACTTCCCACCCGAGCTCGGTTTTACAGTTTACAGGCGTGACCGAGTAGATCAGAAAGGTGGCGGGGTCATCATACTTATCAACTCCAAATTTATCTCTGAAGAAAAGCCTTATATAAAACAGATTGTGAAAACCTATGGGTCCAGTTGAACCTTACTGGATCCAAATCAGTTCTGATTGGAGCCTATTACAAGCCTCACGAACTAGATCAGTCCAGTATTGACGAACTGAATAAATCACTTACCCTAGCTAAACAATCGAATTCAACAATCTGGATTCTGAGAGACTTTAATCTTCCTAAGGTTGACTGGGAACATCTCAAGCCTAAATCAGATTGTAGTCATCCGACCTTCTACAGGGAGTGCCTTGAATCTTTTAGTGACTGTATGCTTGAGCAAATGGTGACCCCTACAACTCATGGTCAAAATATTTTAGATCTGTTTTTCACAACAAACCTAACCCTCGTGGACGACATCTCAGTTACCCCTGGTCTTTCAGACCACAACAGTGTATTGGCCAAGGTTAAAGTTAAACCTGAAGCAACGAAGCAGGTCCCACGTAATGTCCTATTGTATAAGAAAGCAGATTGGGACCAGCTTAAGCAGTCCATGAGGGATTTCCACATAGAAATGACACAGTCTGACCTTGCTACCACAGATGTTCAGACCATGTGGGATAAGTTTGCTTCCAAACTTCAGCAAGGTATAGATACCTTTATCCCTGTAAGGAAAGTTGGTACCCGGGATGGGTTCCCCTGAATCAACCAAGAAATCCCCGCTTAATATGTAAGCGAGACAAGTTATACAGACGCTGGTCCAGGTCCGGTAGACCATACGACCATAACAAATTTCTCGAATACAAACACTTAGTACGGCGGGTTTCGGAAAGGGCCTATGAAAAGTACCTAGGCGATATCCTAGGTCTCAATGATGTGAGGGATGACCAAAATATGGAAGAACCCCTAAGGTCAAAACAAAGAATCTCTACTCTCTGCTCAAGCACTCCAAACAGGATTCTACTGGCATTGCTTCCCTGAGAAGGGACGGACAGACTTATTCTTCTGAAATAGATAAGGCCAATACCCTAAATGATCAGTTTCAGTCAGTGTTTAGCCCCAAGACTCCAGTAAGTCTTAAGTCCCTGGCCCAAAAGTCATTGCAGGACTTGCACGATTCCGGTGTTGAACTCCCCTTTCAGCCCAGTCCCTACCCCAAAATGCCAGACATAAGCATTTCAGCTGAAGGCATTGACAAGCTCCTCACAGGCTTGAACCCACACAAGGCTGCAGGACCAGACAAATTGAAACCCATTGTACTACAATCATTACACAAAGAGCTCTCTCCCATCCTGCAGCTGATTTTCCAAAGATCCTTAGATACTGGAAAACTACCGGATATTTGGAAAGAGGCAAATGTGTCCCCCATTTTCAAGAAAGGGGACAAAGCCGACCCCGCTAACTATAGGCCCATATCTTTGACCTGTGTCCTCTGTAAGGTACTAGAGCACATTGTTGCAATTAGCCTGTCTAAACACTTCACTGAACTGAACATTCTCTATGAACTACAGCATGGGTTCCGAGAAAAGAGATCCTGCGAGACGCAGCTTATCATGCTGATTGATGAATTGTCTAAAACTATGCAGATGGGCAAACAGACTGATTTGATTTTATTAGATTTTAGTAAGGCTTTTTACAAAGTTGCCCATGAAAAACTTCTTCAAAAACTACATCACTATAGTATCAGAGGAGCCAGCCTACAATGGATTAAGGGCTTTTTAGATAACAGGAAGCAGGCTGTAGTAATTAATGGACTAAATTCAAACCTTATCCCAGTCTCCTCTGGCGTCCCGCAGGGCTCAGTTCTTGGACCAATTCTCTTCCTTGCATACATCAATGACCTACCAGAGCAGGTCAAATCAAGAGTAAGGCTCTTTGCAGATGATACTGCAATGTACCTTGCTCTTAGCTCACCGTCCGAAGGCAAGGTCCTGCAAATGGACCTACTCAGCCTAGAACAATGGGAAAAGATGTGGGATATGAACTTTAACCCCTCTAAATGTCAGGTCCTTCATGTCACTCGTCTTAAAAAACCCATTCAGACTAAATACTTCTTACATGATATTGAGCTGGATAGTGTTTCAGCTGCAAAATATCTAGGGATCACCATCTCGGATGACCTAACTTGGAGTACCCATATTGATAATGTAACCAAGAGCGCTAACCAGACTCTTGGATTTCTGAAAAGAAACATTCGGGTCCATAATAAGGACCTGAAATCAGTAGCCTTCAAAACACTAGTAAGGCCCCAGTTGGAGTACGCTTCTAGGTCCCCCCACACTGCCACTGATATACATAAAGTGGAAGCGGTCCAAAGAAGGGCTGCCAGGTGGGCAACAAGAGATAATAATTACACATCCAGCGTCACTGCTATGTTGAAGGACCTGAATTGGCGTCCCCTAGACCAACGACGTATAGATTGCCGTCTTATAATGATGTACAAGGTCGTATATGACCTTGTTGCCATTCCTGCATCTGAGTACCTTGTTCGCAACACTAGACAGTCAAGACATATTCATCCACTTTCATATCGACAAATCCCAACTTATAAAGACTACTACAGGTTCACATTCTTCCCTAGGACTATCATCCATTGGAATGCCCTCCCACCCTACATACCGGTCCTTCCTACCTTGGTGCAGTTCAGCAGTGCTGTCTGCCAGGTAATCCATGTCTCTCCCTAAACACCAATTTCTGTTTTTATCTTTTAACTATACTAACACTCTTTATCACACTGTACAAACTCATTTCACATACTTTCCTATACATTTGTTCCAGCTAACCCCCTTCAGCACTTGGTTCGCCGGAACCCGTCTGTTGTCCCCCTCGGGGGTTAAGACGTAACGGAAGATAGATGAAGCCAGTGGGCAGAGCTAAAATTCCATGAAGCGCGAAGCGCTTCTTTTAGAATTTTAGCGACGACCACTGGCTTCTTCACACGATGAACGCTGAAAAAGCAAATTTTTATTCTTATATTTACACTTTATTTTTAGACCCTTCCTGTGCTGTTTTCGTGGTAATTTAATATAGAATATGCGAAATATGCATCGAAGAAAAGACAGAAAAGACGTTTTCGGCCTTTACGTTAAACAGCCGTCGCCATAACGTGGCGTCAGTCGAACGTTACGTGGACCAATCAAGACGTTTATTAACCTTAGACGTCGCTTGACGACAACGTCACATGATCAACTGTCGTTCATCGGTGTATGAAGCCAGTTGTTCTATACGGTTTACATATGGGAAGTCAGTGGCAAGTGTAAACATTAAGAATTAACGGTCGTAAGTCTTTCCATCGCCGCGTAACGCAATGACGTCAAACGTTTCGTTTCCGAAAAACAAGACAGCGTCAACATTTAGCCTTTTGTAATAAAAAAAAAATGCAAGGCGACTTAGCGTTGGGTAAAATTTAAAGGAAAGAGAAAACTGGATACAGAAGAAAATTAAACCAGAGGACCGGAAGCTCACCTGAGACCTTACTGTCAACAGACACAATTTGTCATTTCACTCATTTGTTATAATTTAAAACCAGCGCTTTTCGAAAAGTGGTTATTTTATTTCTAAATTTCAGTGACCTTACAAAGTTCAAAGAATGACCGTGACCTTCTCTGGCTCTTCATGTACTCAATTAGTTAACCATAATTTACAATTATCATATCTGGGCTAGAAAAGTTTCCATTACATCCACTGTTTAAGCATTTTCCCATATAAAAATTTAAAGAGTAACTACACTTCAGGAACTGACTGAATCAGATCCCAAACCATATCCCCAACATCAAAGGGAAAGATTGACAAAGACATCCCAACAAGCAATAAATTACAAGTGATAAGCCGAGTCAGCAGCTCTTTCCCAAACAGATGGCAACTCAGCTATCTTTATTGAACTAAATAATTTAGACCAACAGACGGGTTACAACGGACTAAGCAAATTATATGAAAAACATTTAACGATTATTTTACCTATTTTCTATTTTTATGATAGAAGGATTAAACTGAGAACACAATAAATTAAACAGCACCGAACATAAAACAAATGCAACCGCAACAAAAGTACCGCCTTGGGACGGTCAGTAATAACTACTGGGGGTTTAAACCGGTTTTACTGGGCCCAAACCTTCACCCTCACCCTCCGCTGCGGTGCACACAATTAGTTGGTAGTTCGGTTCGTATGGAGGTCCCCTAACTCATCAGAGAGTCATCACGGTCAACAATTAAGATCAAGAAAAGACCGTGATGAAGCAAGGATGAGGACTCGACAGTCAAAACGTGTTGAGACACCCGAAGATCCCTGGGGCGTCAGCAACACCACTGGAGTACTGGAGCAAAAGAAGACCACCAGTTGAACCCCGGTGGGCCAAGAAACAGACAAACATCCGGCCCCAACCAACTAATATATAGCTTTGTGTAGGGGCTATCATAGAGTCTAAACCCCGACCCACCGTCGTGCAATTAAAGAGGACAGCAAAGTTGTCAATCGTGATTGGGTTAACCACTAAGCATGCAGACTGTCGCATTACATCTATGTTATAGCCAATGCGTTTAAATCGTATGATAAATTTCTTAAATTGATCGGGAAATTCTGTTTTCCCTACGATTTTGCGTAATTTATATACTAAGTCACCATAAAATCCAGGTTCCGATAGGCCCTGTTGCAAAAGTGAGCGTAACCCTATATTATAGAAAAAGCTTTCCGAAGTTTATGATTCCGATACCCCTGCTGTAAAAGCATACGAAACCAAAGTTAAACTCACCATGAATAAAGTCAAGGTCAATGCAGGGTCATCATTTGAACAATCTTGGTAGTACTCCAGCAATCAATGCTACAAACCAAGTTTCAAGGTTTCAGGTCAATTGGTTCTGGAGAAGATATTTGAATGTTTTTACCATATCTGGGCATGGCGGCCATGTTGGACATATGACCTGGACCGTTTGAACAAATTTTCGTACCTTCAGTCCCTGGAGGTTCTAAACGAGATCTGGTTACAACTGGCCGAATGGCTTTTGAGGAGATGTTTAAAGTTGTCAAAATATGATGTTCTGGGTCAAAGGTCAAAGAATGACATTGACCTGTTCAATTCACAAATGTTCAAATATTATTAAAATGACTATATTTACCAATTTTTAGGCTAAATTATTCAAAACTTTTCATGAAATCTTAAGAGTCATTCTCTGTAAGCACCAAAATCATGTGAAAATGACATGTCTCAGATTTTCGCGAAACTCAGTGTCTTTTTTGCTTATGTCAAGTGATGAACAAAAATAAAAAGTTTTTCTTCGATCAAACTATCCGTTGCCATGGCAACCAGGATATTGTGTTTTTCAGCTTAATCTGGTGATTTTTCAAATGAAAAATGTAAGATTTGACTCCAATTGTTCTGGTAGTAATTCACAACAAATGGTATTGATACTTACATTTTACAAGAGAACCATGTAAGTGCTGCTTACGAATACAGAAAATTTTCTTCATATTGCTATGGTCAAGCAGTCAATGACCTTGACTTCCACCTAGTAAGGCGTCTATTTCAAAACGTCGAAAATCAGCAAATTTTAAAGACGTTTTGCTAAAAAATGCGGCTATAGATTTTTTCTTTCTCTTGGTGCAGAGAGTACAAAGCCTAGTTGTTGAAATATCAAAAAATTGGAGATGGTATATTTTTTAAATTGAAAATATTTTTCTTTGAATTTAGTCACCGTCAGAGAAATCAGAAGAAACTTTCATAATTGAAATTCTGAGATAAAATACAATACCTTGAACATTTTCAAAAAAAATATGAGCCAAAATACAAGTTGATGCATGATTAACAACTAAAAAAAACTACATAGAGAGTTTTCACCCTCAAAAATACATTAGTACCTTACAATTTGGGGTTAAATTACCCCACCCACTTTCTTTCAATGCAAAACCAATTAAAAATTGCACGCCACAATTAATATATCTCAGTCTTTGCTGATTTTGAATGGTCTAGGGGGCTTCTACAAGCTTATTATTTCTGTCGTCTTTCTTTTTTTCATAATATTCCCACAGTGGTTGGTGGGTGGGGGGCGGGATGGGGGACATATTGTTTTTTTGGTGTGGATCCCATCAGCGTCTGTGTAGCCCTTGCCTGCACTCTATGTCCTGTAGGAATAAATGGATTATAACCATACTTGCATGCATACCTAATTGGGTAGGGGTAAAGAACTGATAGACTTTGCTGACCTTGACCCTATTTTCAAGGTCACAGAAGGTCAAAGAATGATGAAAAACGGCTTTTCTGCACCGTATCTCCTAAATGGATAAATTGATTTTACAAGACTTGCACAAATATATCATTGTGAAATGGAAAGGAACTTGCTAGATTTTGCTGACCTTGACCTTATTTTCAAGGTCATGGAAGGTCACTGAGTGCTGGTAAAAATGGCTTGTCAGCACGATATCTTCTGAACTGAATGGATGGATGGATTTAAAGCAAATCTGCACAGACATATCACTCTGAAATGAAAAAGGATTGATTAGATTTTGGTGACCTTGACCCTACTTTCAAGGTCTCAGGAGGTCAGAAATGTTGAAAAATGGTTTGTCTGAATCATATCTTCTAAATGGATGGATGGATTTTAACCAAACTTGCATAAACATATCACTGGGAGATGGAAAATAAACTGATAAGATATTGGTACCCTTGACCTCATTTTCGAGGTCACAGGAGGTTGTAGCGTGTTGAAATATGGCTTGTCTGCATGATAACTCCTAACGGGATTGATGGATTGCGACAAAACATACATAAGTTTATAATCAGGAGGTGGAAAAGTACTGATTAGATGGTGGTGACCTGGACCCAGATTTCAAGATTTACAAGAGATCCTAACTTTGCAATATTTAGGGAAAATGATACAGCTGAGAAAGGATTGGGGGGGGGGGGGGGGGGGGGGGTTCATCTGTTTTTGTGAAAGAAACATTTCTAGTTTATTTTATTTACCACGTAGTAACCATGGCAACCAATACTCTATCGCTAGTCTGTTTTTGTTGGAAACGAATATTTAAAATGGATGGCTGACTTGCGATTTTACGTCCTTTTCAACAGTATTTCGGTCATATCAGGACAATGGGACGGTGATAATGAAAGGCTGTGTGCAATGGAACCCTGTTTACGGAAGGAAAAAATTTCGCCTCAAGCGGGTTTCGAACCCGGTCTGCTACCTCAGTTGGCCAGTGCTTAACCAACTGAGCTACCGGGGCTCCTGGATATTTAAAAAAAAAAATCAGATTTAGTTGAAAAGTGTTGATTGTGGTTTTCCATCTATGTATACACTTTCTATTGGCCAAATAAGTCTCACCTTGGACAACAATTCGGTATATTTTAGTTGCTATGGATACAACCAGATGTTCCATCAAAACAGCAATTGACAATCTGAGTGCCTCTGGTAGCAAGCAAATAAAGGCCATAAAATGAGCAGAACTCCATTTGAATATTTCATAATGGAAAAGAAAATTTGCTTATATATTTATCATATTGATAAGCATATTTATGTCCCCCCACCATTTGGGGAGGGGAGTTGGGGAAGGAGGAAAGGGAAGGCAGGTATGCTGTTTTGATGCAGATCCCGCCTGCATTAGTGTCGGTGTCTGTGTGTCAGCATAACTTCATGTCTGCACTCTATCTCCTGAAGGGATAAATGTATTTTCACCAAACTTGCAAAGATACATCTCTGGGTGGGGAAAAAGAGCTGATTAAATTTTGGTGACGTTGACCACATTTCAAGGTCATATGAGGTATCTGAATGGCTTGTTGGCGCCATATGTCCTGAAGAGATGGATATATTTAGATCAAACTTGCACAAATATATCACAGGGAAGTGGAAAAGAACTGAAAAAAGTTGGTGACCTTGACCATATAGGTCACAGGAAGTCAAAAACAGTGAAAATGGTTTGTATGCACCATATCTTCTGAAGGGATTTATGGATTTTGATCAAACTTGCACAGGTGTATTATAAGGAGGAGGAAACACTGTTAGACTTTGATGACACTGACCTTATATTCAAGGTCACATGAGGACTTACAGTGTTAAAAATGACATGCTTGCACAATATCTCTGGAGTAAACAGATCGAGTGTGACCAAACTTGCACAGACACACCATTGGAACATGGTTAAAAATTAATTAGATGGTTGTCCAGGGACAACGTGTCGAGCCCACTGTTTGCTTTAGTGGCCTATAAGTATGTCAAGACTAACTGCTTCATTTTTTACTTATTAGAAAGAATCCAAAGAATATCATGATACAGCACATTTCTTTTTTTTTTCTTATGAAGGAAAACAAGTGGAACTATGGCCATGACAAGCACACATTATGACAATTTTATTATTTGACCTTGAAGTGCGACCTTGACCTTGGACCAACCTAAACAAACATTTCTACTCGTCAAGGAGAACAATTGTGCCAAATTATTTTGAAATTCATGCATAACTGTATAAATTATATGGCCCGGACAAGCTCAATTTGTGACTTTTTTTTGTCATTTGACCTTCAAGTGTGACCTTGACCTTAGACCAACTTTAATAAATTTCACATGCCACTTCTACTCATCAAGGAGAACAACTGTGCCAAACTGTTTTGAAATTCATCCATAAATGTAGAAGTAATGGCCAGGACAAGCCCTATTTATGATTATTTTTATCATTTGACCTTCAAGTGTAACCTTGACCTTGGATATACCTGCAAATATTTCAAATGGTACTTGAACTCATCAAGGTGAACAACTGTGCCGTTTTTTTTTAATCTATGCATATAAATGTAGCTGTTGTGGCGGACAAGCTCAATTTATGACAATTTTTATCATTTGACCTTCGAATGTGACCTTGACCTTGAAATGACACTTTTACTCATAAAAGAGAACAAATGTGCCAAATTATTTTGAAATCCATCTATAAATGTAGAAGTAATGGCTCGGACAAACTCAATATATGACCAGTTTATCATTTGACCTTTAAGTGTGACCTTGACCTTTAGACCTACCTGAAGAAATGTTTTAAATGACAATTCTGCTCATCAAGGAGAACAACTGTGCACAGTTATTTTGAAATCTATCCATAAATATAGAAGTTTTTAAGGTCCCAGGAAGTCATAGAAAGCTGCTAAATGGATTGTTTGACCTTTATTCTGTTTTGAAGGTCAAAGATGGTCTTAAAATGTTTAAAAAATGGCTTATCTATAGCCTATATTACGAAGCATTTGTTGGAATTATGCTTAAACTAGCCATAAATCATCATTTGGAGATGATTCATAACTGATTATTGCGGCCCAGCCAGAGGAAGTAATTTGTTATTTTGTATTTTTTTTTTTTGGTACGGTAATCGTGTCCACTCCATAACTCTGAAACTCTTTGTGATATTTTCATGAAACTTGGTATAAATGTAAAACAGGATCAGACAATATGCGGAAAGAAAGAACCACAACTCCACCTACATTGTTTACTGAAATATGCCCCTTTGTAATTTTTTATTACGGAAATCGTGTCCCCTTCATAACTTTGAAACTTTTTGAGATATTTTCATGAAACTTGGTACAAATGTAAAGCATTATCCGACGATGTGCAGAGAACAAGAAGTGTAACTCTTTCTACATTTTTCACTGAATTATGCCCCTTTGTAATTTCAGAACGGAAAAAGTGTCTGCTCCATAACTCTAAACCCGTTTTAGACATTTTCACAAAGCTTGGTACGAAAGTAAAACATCATCAGAAGATTTGCAGACAACAAAAACCATAACTATACTTATGTTTTTTACTGAATTATGCCCCTTTGTTATTTGCAGTACGGAAATCTTGTCCGCTCTATAACTTTAAAACTATCAAAGATATTTTCATGAAACTATGTACAAAACCTTGTTAGACGATGTACAGAGAATAAGAACCACAACTCCATCTACTTTTGTACTGAATTATTTCCCTTTGTAATTTAAAGTATAGAAATTTTGTCTGCTATTCAGCTTTTAAACCGTCAAAGATATTTTCTTGGAATTTTGTACAAATATAAAGGATTATCAGACGATGTGAAGAGAATTAAAACTGTAATTTCATCTATATTTTCTACAGAATTATGCCCGTTTGTAATTTTCCGTATAGAAATCATTCCACACTCTAACTTTAAAACTGTAAAAGATATTTTCTTATAAATTGATACAAATGTAAAGCATCATCAAACAATTTCTAGAGAAAAATAACCATAACTACACCTTCATTTATATCCCTTTGCAATTTTGGGTATTGAGACCATGTCCAATCTATAACTTTAAAGCCGTTGAAGATATTTTCACAAAACTTGGTACAAATATAAAGCATCATCAGAATATCTGAATGTGTGCAGAGTGCAAGAATGGTAACTCCAGTTTCCTGCTTTACAGAGTGGTTGCCTTTGTTTTAATCAGTCATGATTTTGTGTTTTGCCCGTAAATTAATTAATCTACCAAACAACATGAAGTCAAACAACATGGTAACAGAAAGCTACTAATGTATTTTCTGGTCGGGGACATACGACTAAAATTCCACCAACAGTCTAATAAAGGCGGGGGCCCTGTTAGTTACCATGTTTCTAGTTAGGTTTCAGTGACTTTGACCCTATCTTTAAGGGTCACTTGTTGATTTGTCCTGAAAAACGAAGATGTATCTTGAACCAGTAGAATCATTTTTACCAAACTTGCAAAGATCAACCTTTTAGGCAAGACAAAGACTTAGAACTTGGCGACCTTGATGCCATTTTCAAGGTCACAGGAGTATTTTGTCGAACCCACTTCACGTAAACGAGGCAGTCGACAAAACTTCAGTTTGGTGTATGTGCATGCATATATGCATGCGTGCCTCCATCAAGAACTTTTACAAAAACAAAGGTCAATAGACAAGAAAGCTTATGCAGACCAGACATGTGATGAGCAACTTTAAAACAAGTGTACCAGGTGCTATTTTATCATCAAAACTCATAGTATGTAACTTGTGAATTTGTTGTATATCTAAATAAGGTGGGTGGGGTAACTCACCCCCTAGATATACAGATTAAACATATTAAGGAATGAAAAAATATAAACATTGTATGAGTGGTTTATTTCTTCTCCAATGCATGTCTCTATTTATGCTCAGTTGCTGTTCTGTCTCTACATTGTACTACATACACTCAGATTGACTGATTTCTTCGTGGAAGGAATGAGTGGTTTTTGTCATAGCAACTATGAAAAAAATTGATTTATCGTATATTATCTAACAAAATCAACACTTAGAATGCGTATGCATATGTAAAAAGTAAATAACAAGGAATACGTTTCATCAGCATTGAAACGATTTTCTGTAAATATCCGTGTAAATGAACACTGATCCATGATAGAATAACAGTTACCATGGTTACCAAATGATAAACAATGTAAAACAATGACAGCAAACATGTGGTGATCTTTTAAAAATGTTTCAGTTTACTAACAATTATGGAAACTTGAGATATATTATCCATGACATGTAAGTTTTGCATTCATTTCATATTCAGTGGAAGTGGGTGGGGTAATTGCACCCCAAATTGTAAATTTTAAGCATACTTCTGAATGAGAAAAGTATTTATATAACTTCCCTCCACTGTATTCAATGTATTTATTTGTATTACTGCTCATATTTGCTTTACATTCTCCAGATATTATCTCTTATAACAGATTTTCTGCTATCACAGTTTCTTCTGATTTTCCTGACGGTGACTAAATTCAAAGAAAATTATTTTCAATTTAAAAAATATACCATCTCCAATTTTTTGATATATTAAGAGCTAGGTGTTATACTCTCTGTACCAAGAGAATGAAAAAAATCTATAGCCGCATTTTCTAACAAAGTGCTTTCAAAATTGGCCAATTTTTGATGTTTTTAAAGGGATGCTTTACTAGATAGAAGTCAAGGTCACCAACTCCTTGACCATAGCAATATAAAGAAAAATTTTCTATCAGTACACAGCACTTACATGGGTCTCTTAAAAGACATGAAAGTCAATAACATTTGTTGAGAAATACTGTCAATACAACTGGTGTCAAATCTGGCATTTTTTATATGAAAAATCACCAAATTAGGCCAAAAAACAGAAAATCCTCGTTGCCATGGAAACGGACAGTTTGATTCGAGAAAAAATTGTATTTTTGTTCATCACTTGACATAAGCAACAAAGACATTAATTTTCATCAAAATCTGAGATATGTCATTTTCACCCCCTATTGCAATTTTTTGGTGCTTACAGAGAATTACTCTTAAGTTCTAGCATTTTCTTATATTTGACTATGCCGTTAAAGGGTCAAGGTCAACTAAATGTTATCATTTGAACAAACTTTGTAGTACTCAAATACCCAATGCTACATACAAAGTTTCAAGGTCTTTGGTCTATTGGATTATGGAGAAGACGATTTTTGAAGGTTTAAACTAAATATGGGCGTGGCGGCCACGTTGGCCATGTGACTTCGACCGTTTGAACAAATTTTCTTTCCCTCAGCCCTGGAGGTTCTAAATGAAATCAGGTTACGTTTGGCCCAGTTGCTTTTGAAAAGATGTTTTGAAATTTTCAAAATATGAGAGACTTGCGTCACTTGTCAAAGAATGACCTTGACCTCTTATACTCACAAATCTTCATGTACTCATTAGGATGACTATAATCATATACCAATTTTTAAGCTAAAATAATCAAAACTTTCCTAGCAATCTTAAGTACTATCTTTTTTTATACTTGGCCTTGCTGTAAAAAGAGTCAAGGTCAAGCAAAGGTCATCATTTGAACAAATTCGGTAGTACTCTAGTACCCAATGCTACATACCAAATCTCAAGGGCTTTGGTCAATTTGTTGTGGAGAATAAGATGTTTGAAGGTTTTTACAATATATGGGCATGGCGGCCACGTTGGTCATGTAACCTGGACTGTTTTAACAAATTTTCTTTCCCCCAGCTCCTGAAGGTTCTAAATGAAATCTGGTTTCAATTGGTCCAGTGGCTTTTTGAGGAATTTTTAAATTGTCAACATAAGAGAGCCCTGGGTCAAAGGTCAAAGAATAATCTTGTCCTCTTGTACTCACGAATTTTCAAAAACTCATTAAGATGACTATATATACCAATTTTTAGACAAAAAACTTCAACAGTTTCCAAGAAATCTTATGTTCTATCACTTTCTCATATAAAACCACCAGAAAGCAAATTTGACCTTACCGAAAAAGATCAAGGTCAAGCCAGTATCACAATATGAACAATCTTGGTAGATCTTGTGTACTCGAAGATACATACCAAATTTCAAAACCATCGGCCTATTGGTTCTAGAAAATAATATTTTTGAAAGGATTTTTACCATATATGGGCATGGCGGCCATCATGGCCATGTGACCAAGATCATTTGAGCAAACTTTGATTCCCCTGATCCACAGAGGTTCCACATCAAAAATTTAGAATTAATTGGCCCAGTGGCTTCTGAGATGAAGCTGTTTCTTACTTTGACTCAAGGCTATCTTGGAGGAAGGTCAAACAGTGACCTTGACTTTCAATATTAATTTTTCCATAAATTTGATTTATTTAGCATTTCAAAATTGAAAAGTCTCATAAAATCACTTCCTTAAGCATTTCCTATATGTGAGACTTTGGAAACAAAATTGACCCTGCTATAAAGTAGGTCAAGGCAACCCAGGATCATCATTTGTATAACTTAGGTTGATCTTGTATCCCTTATGGTGCTTACCAAGTTTCAAACAAATCGGCCTGAAATTTTCTGAACAGGAGATTTTTAAAGAGTTTTACCATATATGGGCATGGCGGCCATCTTGGTCATATGACCAAACTCATTTTAGCAAACATTTGGGTTCCCCGACCCAGAAAGGCTCCAAATGAAATTTGACTTCCATTACCCATTAGCTTCTGAGGAAAAGCACTTTCAAAGTTTCACTCAAAGTCACTTTGGACGGACAAAGGTCGAACAATGACCTTGAATTTCAATTTTTTTTTTTTTTACAAAATTTGATTCATTTAATATAATGAAGTTAAACAGTCTCATAAAAGCATTTTCCCATATATAAGCCTAAGCAAGTGAATTTGACCATGTCGTAAAATAGATCAAGGTCAACCGAGGGTCATCATTTGCACAACTTTGGTAGACCTTGTGCCCCAAATGCTACATACCAAGTTTCAAATGAATTGGCCTATTGGTGCTAAAGAAGACAGTTTTTAAGGTTTTCACAATATATGGGCATGGCAGCTTGGTCATGTGACCAAGATCATTTGAGCAAACTTTGGTCTGCCCCCCCCCCCCCCCCCCCCCGACCCATCGTGGGTTTACATAAAATTTGACTTCTTTTAGCCCAGTGGCTTCTGAGGATAAGATGTTTGAAAATGTTGAAGTACAACGGACGACGTAGCTTAGGGTATACTATAACTTCACTATAAGCTAAAATACATGTCCCGTTTTCCAAGGGGAAATTACTAGGGGGGAAATCTGCTATCTTACAGTTTTTCACCAGTTTTTCAGGCGGAGTTTGCAGCTTTTGAGTTGCAATAATTTTATTTTAAAGTTCATACGACAAAACAGCAATGTGAAATTGAATCAAGAATCGTACAATGAGTAGGCAGATCAGGGTCTACACTTCGACAACTCATTTTTGTTCGAAACTTTAGAGTTAAAATGGTATCAGCCAAACGGAGATTTATACATACCACTCAGACATTAATCATTGTACAGAGCGATGTGCTCGCCTATTGGCGTTGCCTATTTACATATTATTTCTATAAATAAGCACTAAAGGTAACAGCGTTATGTGTACGGCAGTCGATGGCGGGAGACAGAAAATGACGTTAACGCATAATAACATTTGACGTCGACGCGCTTGTATGAAAACCTTGCTAAATAAAAATGGTTTTCCTTCGATAACTCGAATATTTGGACGGTGTCCTGTTTTGCACGAGACAGATCATTCCTTTATAATAATACGGGGTCCATCTTCGCTAGCTAGCTAAAATGGCTGACTTCCAGAAAGCCTCCGACATAGTTAACCACGATATTGTTGAAAAAAATAAGTTTTTATAAGTGTAGTAGTTTATCGCTGTCTCGGTTTAAAATCTTATTTATCAAACCGCACTCAAACCGTTTCAGTTAGTAGATTTCTTTCTGAAAGTAAAAGAATTCCCCATTATGTTCCCCAAGGATCTATTATAGGCCCCCTCTTATTTCTACTCTTTATAAATGACTTTCCTTTAACATTCAAAAACTTTGTATCAGCAACTGACCTGTATGCTGATGATACCAATTTATATGATATTCAGACAGACAAATCGACTCTCCAGGAAAATCTCCAATCGGCTTTACATTGGTTAAAAACCTGGTGTCAAGAAAACGGAATGCTGCTCAATCCTGATAAAACTAAAACTATGCTATTTACAAGTAGACAGAAGCGAGTAAGTTTTACTGGCAGCGGTTTATTGCTAAGCTATGATGATGTGGATATACAGCTCAGTGCCAATAAAAAGTTTTAGTTGTTAACATTAATGAGACCTTCATTTGGACTACCCATTTTAAGTATTTTCAAAGAAGGTTTCTTCAAATTTGTGGCTTTTGTCTCAAATAAAAAGTTATTTCACCTTAGAACACAGACTTTTATTCTGCAGTGCGTATATCAAAACTCACTTTGACTATTGCAGCATTATTTGGGGAAACTCGTCTAACAATAACATAAATAAAATTAAAAAACTGCAACGTCGAACCTGGAAATTTATCCTTGGCAATGAATGTATAGATCTTAAAGAATCCCGGAACCGTCTTAAGCTGTTAATACCAATTCTCTGTAACCATCGAGAATGGTGGCTCACGCCTAGTCACAGATTTTAACGAAACTTTCTGAGCATGTTCCTTGTCACTTAAAAAGAAAATATTGAAATACAACTACCTATTTTTTATGGCCCGTTTCCATGGTAACGGGATTTATAATATTTGGCCTGAAACTCTAAAAATATCAGTGAAAATTGACTATTTTTGCACAATTACATCTTCTAAACTTTATATATTTATTGTAAATCGTAAACTGTTCTTTCAAATATTACTCAGGATGAATTCTACAGCGAGCTACTAAAACGAATTCAGTTGACTGTAGAAACACACGTGTGCTTCAAAGGTGGGTGGGGTATCAAGATATTGAAATTCATCGTTTTTCATCATTTTTTACCCAATATTCCAAAGCCCCGCGGGCACTTTGACACATCTCCACATATTCACTGTCAATAATGGCACTTCATGTTTAACATTATGGAAAAACATGTGTGGGAAGTTACCATCTTCTTATCGTTACCATGGCAACAATTATGTTACCCTTTTAAAAACGAAAAGTGGAAGAATCACAATTGAATAAGTCTTTGTTCATCCACAGCACTTTAATACTGCAATATGTTGGTAGATAAACACATTTTATTAGTCAGGTCTTTGCTTTACTACAGTTTATTGATTGTGGGCCCAGATGGGCAGGTGTTAAGGATCATTTTAGGGGCCCGAACAGGTAAATATTTTGTGCCAAAAATAGGCAACAATCCAAATATGGTTTACCACCTACCCACTTCTCTCGGCGGGAGTTCTGTAGATTACAGATTTCTTAAAGCCTAGCATCTTACAAGTATTTTGCAACATGTAAGCCCTCCGGCGATTGTCGGGTTACGCAATAATAGCATGTTACAAACGTGACCCATCAAAAACGTAAATAAAATATAAAACTATGAAACTTACAAAAGTATGGAAGTCACATTCACATGTTTAAAATCATAATATGGTCTATAAGGAGAATCCAGTAGCTAACAAATTATGCTCTTTGAAATATCATTTTAGCTTACATTACGTTACATACGTTACATTTGTCTTTACACTTCATTAAAATTGCTGTTTCCATCCAAAATGATTTATTCTTGTAAGGTTTTTCTTTCCGT
Source organism: Ctena decussata (assembly GCA_963989385.1). Lineage (NCBI taxonomy): Eukaryota > Metazoa > Mollusca > Bivalvia > Lucinida > Lucinidae > Ctena > Ctena decussata. The sequence continues at coordinate 33,876,019 of OZ022499.1, read as the reverse complement.
ATTAGACCATAGGTTTGCTTCTGTCTAAAAGGCAATTTATTTATCTTTTCGAATCAGTCAATATTATCATCTTAACTTTTATACTTTGGGAGAAATAGGATGTTGAACACACTACACTCTTAGAAGATATTTCATATCTCAATTATCACTTGCTGGGCCACATGTCATGTATGGTTACCTCCTCCTCGACCCCTCTCCGTAGGAAGTTTATAGATCATAATGTACATAATGCCCAATGTCTTACAAGTATTTTGTATTTTAGCGCTCTGGCAATGGAAGCGCTATGCTGTTACAGTTTGTTAAAAACGTTACCCATCAAAACGGTAAATATAATATGAAAATAGTGAAAGTTACAAAAGCATGAAAGTCACATTCACACGTATAAAATTATAATATGTTCTAACATAAGAATACGGTAGCTATACTTTGTGATGTTTTAAAGATCAGTTTAGCTTACGTGGCGTTACATACGTGATATTTGTCTTTGCAAATAGATAAATAAATAACACTCCATTAATTGCTGTTTTCATTCAAAGTATTTTCTTCTTGTAAGTTTTCTTTTCCGTATTAGACCTTACTTTTGTTACTGTCTTAAAGGCAACTTATTCATCTTTTCACTTCAGCAGATATTATTGTCATATCCTTTATACTTTGGGAGAAATGGGCTGTTGAACACAGTACCCACTTACAAAATATTCCATATCGTAATTATTTATTGCCTTATAATTCAAATGCTTGAATAACAATATGGTAATTTCAAACAACAGTAAGGTAAATTGCCTCTGTCAGCCTATCGAAACAGCAATTATGGGTGGGACAATATGTTGAACGCATCTCTATCACTATTTCTGATACTCCCTTGGCCGTAACTGTCGCTTATAAATGTTGCCTGTGACTTTTTTCTTTAAAATCATATAATTTGAAGATAGAACAGTTTGGTTTTCTTTTGTTAGCAGTTTCTTCATAAAAGAATCTTCGAGTATAAGAAACATACATTCTGGTTTGTTTTTTAATTAGCTATTACTAGTAGTGATGTAAACAACATTAATGTATAAGATAGTTCATTACAATACCACCAAATTCACCGTCTCTCAGAAAATTAACGCAAATAAATAGTTGCAGCCCTAAAGATCTTTTGTGTACATGGTACATGTTTCTTTGAACACTTTCATCAGCTAGTAGACCTTGAGCCGGCCATAGACCCCTCCCCCACACCCCCAGGGGGGAGTTTTTTATCCTAATTATTTATAAAACTACATTATATAAGTAACAAAATGACTTATGTTAACCCTCTGTACGTTGGGGCGTTAATGTTTAACTTAAACGTCAATTACGTTTACCCATATTAATATATTCACGTTATAATTGAAAATACGCTTTGTTACACACGTGTAAGTATTCACCCTAAATAATGTTGGGTTTTGTATGCTGGTACATAAATCGCTGTTTCAAAGTTATTGACATGTCAGAGATATGTTGAAAAATCGGTATAACGTAGCTAACATTGTATTTGACGTTTTTTCCTTCTATGTCTATATACATGTAATATAAGGAGCAAATTGTAAGAATTGAAGCGTAGAGAAAGCTAAGATCACAAACATGTCTATTTTAATAATCTAATACATAAAAAACTAAAGTCTTACAACAATAGTCAGCAGTCACAATAAATATGTAATGTATATAACCATAACAAAAATAAGAAAAAAAAATGATAAAAAACAGAATGAGACTAAATCGCTGAATTGGTGGACTGAAATGTATACATGCTTCTTCACTCTTCTTCGAATCATACCCAGCTGAGATAAGTTAGGTAGCACTTAGCAGTGGAAATATTAATTGAGGACAGAATGTATCATTTTTTAAGAATATAACCTACAAAATGATGAGAAAATCTAGGAAACCTAACATCAGCTGCTGTAGTCTTTCAATGTTATTTGCATTACGGTATGTCTTAAGTAGACACTGCTGTACATGTAAATATGAAGAAACACCAATGTTATGTGTTTTCAAACTTAAAAAAAAAAATCGGATACTGTATATTTGAAAGGCAGTCTAACAGTAACATTACGTTACATGTTTGTAATATGTCTGAGGATAAGCTTTGTGAGTGACCTGTTACCACAATATTAGTTCCCTGGCGGCATAAAGCATTCATTGTTGTAACATTAGCTTACCACTAGTATTCAGATGGTAAATTTAGCTCTTTGAAATGCACAAGGGTTTAGCAAGACGCACATAGATCGTTACAGCTGAAGCAGTTGGACCTTGCCTTCTATTCAGTTTCATTTAAAAGTGACTTCATAAAAATGCTATTATTTTTAATTTCATGCAGCAAATGAAGTAAGTATAAGTTGATATATGATGTAACTATCACTATTTATGTTTAGAGTCATAATAGGGATAAAATCAATTTTGCTACCTGTGCTGTTGATTGAGCCATTGAATTGCCCTACATACAAATATGTGACTGTGACTGCCCGGTGAGGCAATCAAAAGCAGTATCAACTCGGTTGACCGGCATTAACACCATTATTGCTTTGCTGTCAGTCGCTTCTTCAGCCAACAGCCTCTTTGCACAGTAACGGCTTTGCATAGGTTAGAAAACGTGTGGCTCCTGTGATCATAACTTGCTTGTTAAATTGTTATCCACGTGATCTGTTTACACAGCCCCCATCGAATACATTGCAACATATTAACAATATGAAAATTTAAGGGTTACAGAAATGGACATTGTTTATAACGCATACAGCATTCTGTCATCATCCTGTTAGAGTTCTATTTGTCATTCTGTCGATACAAATATTTAGTTGTAACTATCAATGACTAAAGATCTTACGAAAGACAATTTTCAGTCAGACGTTTTCAATATGTTAGCTTCTTAAATTGTTGTTTGGATACTGCCAAAATGCTGTGTTATCTAACAGCATTTAAAATACTTGGACAAGAATGATTTGATTAGCAGTATGATATCATGAATACGCAATATACAACAATATTTATTGCTAAACAATATGGGTATACAAAGTCATGGAGATGAAATGCAGTAAATTATTTAGGTTAGCCCTTCCTTTGCATGTATAGGTATGCACTTCCTCTATTGTTTGATTATTTGCTGTTCAGAAATATTGTATTACTGGTCAAAGGAATTGAAAATGAAGATTTTATAAACTCTCAATGAATAGTTGTATACGTTACTTGCTCGTTTTTTGTTTTGTTTTTTCTCACTATTATGCTGCAAAGTATAACTCCAATGTAGGTGAGTACATTCTGAATGAGAACAATTAACATTTGCTCATAAATATCTGAATAGCAATGACCAGCATTAATATACTTTGTTATTTTAATTTTCCATTTCATTAAGTTTTTAGAGCTCACTGTTACACTGTTCCTGGAAAAATAACAATATTTTTGTCTAACTAAACATATCTATGTGTTCTTTTGTAGATCGATTCTTTAAGCGATGATTTAATATAGCCAGACTTAAAAGAGCAAGAAACAAAAGCATAGAAATATAGATTATCTTAAACATAGCACTTATACATTGCTATCATATCATGCGTAAGCTGCGAGTTCTCTATTTATGTCTTAAGTGTTTCTGATGTTATACTCCCAAACTCCTGGCTGACAAATTATTGTTAGGAACCACATGTTAAATGAACTTAATTAAGCAACGTATTAACACTACCATTTAACATTTTCAAACGTATGTTTTATTTTTTCACTGAAACTGAGCAATGTTGTTTCCCTTGGTAACGTAAAATACACGATAGTTTTACACAAGTAAGTATACACTACCAGCAAGTATTCACGTTAGTTTTGATGCATAACTGTTTTTGGCTGAAGTCTTCAAACCTCAGATTTACTATTCTGCTTTTGAGTTTTTTAGTGTGCACGTAAAAACTTTCCCAAATCCTGTCAATAAACAAGTTGTACCACATTTTGTATTGTTGATTACTGATTATTTTATAGTTTTATACGAAACAGGACGAAACTGCTCAAGTTCCGCTCAAGTTTTAACGTTATCAAACTTATTTTATATCATTTTATTCGAGACCTATATGCAAAATCAATGCTGGCTTTTAAAAACAGTGGCTTTATCTTCTCTGAAGTTCTATTTATTATTATTATAATTTTTTTATTTTTTTTTTCACCTTCCTGTGTTTTTTTTTTTTTGTGTTTTTTTTTTTTTTTTTTTTTTTTTTTTTTGTTTTGTTTTTTTTCTCTCTTTTTGCATTTTTTCAGCTTTATATAACAAATTTTCACGAATGTTACCATCCTTCAAACTCAACTGTAAAAATTCTAAAAGAAAGATGGCGAGAAATGTCATTATTAAATACTTTGATTTTTTATATAATAACCAAGTAAATAGCAAAACCAGGTTTGCATGTTTAGAATATGTCACGTTTCTAAACATTACAATTTGAAGAAGAAAAGTATACTGTGTTTAATCACGTATAAAACACTCCTCATGAATCCCTAAAACTAATCAAGGATGGAAGTGTTGATAGGCCCAAGTACACAAAATATCACAAGAACTTCCAGACTTATATTTGTTATTGTTTTCTATGTGGAAATGAAAAAAAAAACTGATTAGAGGTATGATAATGAACTATCTTATACATTAATGCTATTCACATCACTAATAGAAATAGCTAATGATAAAGAATAAACCAGAATGTATTTTTTTCTAATATTAAAAGATTCTTTTATGAAGAAACTGCTACCAAAGAAAACAAAATGATTTTATCTAAAATTTATATGATTTTAATAAAAAAATAGTCTTTGGTAACGTATATAACCGATCTTTATGGCCGAGTGAGCTGCTTTCAAAATATTGTGCCACTGTTCCTTGCTATTTTAATAGGCTGACATATTCGATATTACACTATTCTGTTGTTTTCAACACCAACAGTGTAATTCGAGCACTTGAATTATACCGCAAGTGATAACTGTAATATGGAACATTTGTTAGGGGTTACTGTGTTCAACATAATATTTCTCACAAAATATATAAGATAGGATAAAAAAAATTGCGGATCTGAAAAGATGAACAAATTGCCTTTAATACAGTAATAAATATATGGTACAATATGGAAGGAATAATTTACAAAAAGAAAGTATTTTGGATGGAAATAGCAATTTTGATCGAGTGTAAAGACAAATATCACGTATATTACACCATGTAAGCTAAAGCGATAATTTAAACATCATAACTTTTAGCTACTGGATTGTTCTATTAGAATCTAGTATAATTTTAAACATAGGAAAATGACTTCTATTTTGTTTTATAATTTTCAATAATTTTTATGCTATTTTTATTGTTGTAATGGGTAACGTTTATAACAGGCTGTTACAGCGTAACACCCCATTCGCCAGAGGGCTAACATGCTGCAAAATACTTCTAAGATACTGGGCTTTTAGAAAATGATGGTCTACAAAACCATATCTGTCTCACAGCTTATATATTCTAGAAGTAAAATAAGAATTGTGTGTGTTTTGAGTGGAGTGGAAATTTCCCTTTTTTCTTCTTTGGACCCCCCACCCCCACCCCCCACCCCCCTTAGAGGCTAACATTAGTTTGTTCACGGCATATTTTGTTTCCTCCTGTATTCTCAGATGCAAAGTTTAATATTTTGTCAATAAGTGCATATGAGTATAAGTTACATATGATTGCATTATAATGTCTTAGAGATATTTCACATTTTCTATACCCCCCCCCCCCCTGCCTCCCCCATTTTTGAGCCCTTTCTGAGCCCCTTTTTCTGTAAACAAATGGCTTCAGAGCATACATAGTGTCATAATACAATGCATGATATATTCAGAACAGCTTTTAAGCATATTTAAGTGTTGTTAGTGCTGTTTTTCTAGAAATGAAACGAGATATTATTGAGTTTTGTATTGAAAATTTCATTTTTCGCCCCTTTTGGTGCCCCTGAATGGCCTAAAATTAATTTTTTCACAGTATCTGTTGATTGTTTACACAAGAGTGAAATTAAAATAACAATTCTGACTGTATGAAATTGTTCTTATCACACCATATAGAAATAAATGAATTCTTTTTTAACAATATTGTATTTTTGTAGTTTTTCAATAGGGGAGGTTTTGTTGCCATGGTAACGACCATATGATGGTAACTTCCCATACATGTTTTTTTTTATTTTATGAATTTTTAAACCCCACTGTAAAATTTAATAGTATGCGTATATGTCGGAGTGCCCGCGTAACTTTGGTGTACCAATTCAAAAATGCCTAAAAACGACATTTTTCAGGACCTGCTTACCCCACCCATATTCCATGGTATGTGAGACTACAACAGCAATTCAGTAAGGGAGATATTTAAACATATTTTTATTTATCAAGGTCTGCATTTTCATAAACAAGACATATTAAGGCCAAATAATGGCAATTTTAACAATACTAAAAGGACTAAAATGTTCAATTTTAAGAAATTTTTTGTTCATTTTTGGCCAAAATCCTTGGGAGCCGTTACCATGGCAACGGAAGTGTGAATGAATGAAACAGCGGTCATTCATTTGTTTTTGTGATACATCTCACACTGTCAGAAAGTTTGAACAAAATCTGAGACCATGCGTGAGCCACCCCTATTATAAAATTCTTGATGATTACAGAGAATTGATATTAACATTTGGAAAAAAATCATGTTTGCAAAAAGCAAAGTTGATATGTAAATAGCGCAAAATTGCCCCTTAATTGATATGTTCGAAAACAGAAACAGCGATGCTAATGAAAAAGCTTCCAATTTGCGGTATGTGTCCAATAGAAACTTTTTATTATTCCCAAGCCAAACAACAATTTATATAAATGTAGCCTGTCATACTCTGGAGCAGTATACCATTAGAACTTAAAAACGACGTATCCATTTATTCTTTTGTTAATAAATGTATTACATGGATGAAAAATTAAATTATCAATCAAGTTTGCCCTTTTCACCCCCACCGCCATTTCATCTGGGTGTTTTTCTTCTTCTATTTTGCTTTCAGTATTCCGGTGCTCATATTTGTCTTTTGAAATTGTTAGCTGTTTCTAATTTATTCTTGCTTTTTTTATTATTCTGCAATTAAATTAGTTGTACATGCTTATCGTCAAAAATTCATTCTTTATCAATTCGTCTAGTATGTATGCAGCGGGCGCGTGACGTCGAGGTTACGTCCATTCGATGTAATGACGTCTTATTAACGTCTATACAATGTCATTTCGACGTTACGTGCCTGCTCTGTGTGTGTGTGTGTGTGTGTGTGTGTGTGTGTGTGTGTGTGTGTGTTGAATTTTCATATTATTGTAATTTTTCACATATTCATTATCATGATGCTGAATTGTAAAGTTTGTATGCATTAACTTTTAGAGGGCCTCATGGAAGATTGGCGAAAGCCAAATGAGTAGCCCTCTTTAAATAAAGCTTACTTACTTATTTTTACTTACTTACAAATGAGCATGTAGTACTCAGCGTATAACACTAATGTTTTGATTGATCCAAGCTGAAAAAAGATTGTAGCCTATTATTTTCCATGTTGCCAAGTCTGAAAATGGGGCATAAATGTGTGACGTTGGTTAAAAGTGTGACTCCATATTTTGTTTTAACCTTCAATTTATAATGAATAGAAGACATTTCTTTGCTTCGGAAAATAGAACAGTAATAGGAAGGGCAATGTCTTTCACTGGTATTTAAAGAGAATACACTGAGATAAATTGATATCATTTTTTCTCTTCTGAGTTGTTCCATGGTGGATTTATTGTGCCATAACTAAACATGCTGTATGAAGATATGTTTGACTTTTTTCAAAGGGGTGTGTGTCAAAAGCTGTATTTTTTTCAAACCTCATTGGAAATATAAAGAATTTGGTGTAAAGTAATAGTAGTATTCGGCTCATTGGAAATTGCTCCCAATTCTGAATCAAATTGACCCCTGGGGTCATGAGAGGTCACAGAGTGAATACATGCATTTTGATGGATTTTCTTGGCTTTGAGTTAACCTGGGACTAATTTCAGCTTTATTTTACTTTATTATATGAAGTATGTCGGGGTTATATAGTTTTTCACATTCCATTCGTTTGTCCATTCGTTCGTCCGTCAGTCCCCTCGTCTGTCCGTTCGTGTACTTAACATCAAAGTTTGGCGTTAAACCTTTGTGATTGCTCATGTCTCTGTTACCACATGTCAGATTCTTTTAATATCTGGTTCAATTGATGTTTACAGCATTGTCTATAATATGGTTAAAGTTTTATATTAAAACCTTTCTGATTGCTTTTGTCTCTGTAACACATGCCGGCTTCTTGTCATAAATGATTCATTGTATTTTTAAGGTATTACATATGAGATGGAATATCTAAACACTGGAGTCAGTTCTTGTGTGGGGTCAGGGGTCAATAATTTGGACTTAGCTTACCCCAAAGTTTTGCATTAAGCTTTTTTGATCGCTAATATCTCTATAACCACACAATGGATTGCTTACATATTTAGTACGAGGGCGAGTCAACAAGTAACCAGCCTAACTTATTTCCGGTTGAGATCCACCACTTCTTTTTCGATGTAATTGCCCTCTAGTTGGATGCACTTAGACCAAGGGTGTTCAAGTGCCATCAGCCCAGAACTGAAAAAGTCGGGATCCTTTCCATTGACCCACTCTTCAACTGCCGTCACGACTTCTTCGTCAGACCGGAAATGACGTCCACGGATATCCTTTTTCAAGTTTGGGATTAGGAAGAAGTCGCTAGGAGCTAGGTCAGGCGAATAGGCAGGATATGGTAATAATTCATACCCGTTTCGCTCCACAGCATCCATTGCATCTTTGCAAGTGTGGAATCTCGCGTTGTCCTGTTGCAGCAGAACACCTTTAGAGAGTTTACCTCGGCGTTTTTCACGGATGGCGGTTCTCAGCTGGTCTAGCAAGTTTGCATAGTACACTCCAGTTATTGTACTTCTCTTGGGTAAAAAATCCAACATAATAACGCCCTTTGCGTCCCAAAATACTGTGGCCATCACCTTGCCAGCAGATGGATGCGTTTTGAACTTCTTTGGTCTCGGGGACCCAGGCCCTACCCACTGACGACTCTGAGCTTTATTATCCGGCTCATAATAATGAACCCAAGTCTCATCTACAGTCACCAGACGCAAAAGAAACTCATGACCTAAAACGCTTCAACAAGGCGCTGCATACTGATGCTCTGGTTGCCATTTGCTCATCGCTAAGGGATTTGGGGACCCAACGGGCTGTTAGCTTGCGAATACCTAAACGATCATGTAAGATTTTTCAAACGCTACCATGTGAAATGCCTAATGCCTTCGCTATTTCTTCCCCCTGAATTCGCCTATCAGAGTATACCAGATCCCGAACTTTGTTACACATTTCTTCGTCGGTGGCATCTAGTGGGCGTCCAGACCCGGCTTCATCTTCTAAAGACGTTCTACCGCGTTTGAATTCCCCTACCCAGAATTTAACCTAAGCATACGATGGTGCAGAAGACGCGTAAACATCAGCTAACTCGCCGTGTATTTCCTGTCCCGTTTTACCGTTTAAATAAAAGTACCGAATTACAGCACGGTATTCAACTTTAAATGAAAAGCATGCCTTTGCATCACTAGCCATGTTTGACATTCAATATCTTATTAAAGAATGACTCGATACGTGTTCAATTTTGCCTCCATATATAAAACATGTATTGAAACAAGGTATGAAATTCGTGACTGTCACGGTCAATCGGAAATGGGATAGGCTAGTTACTTATTGACTCGCCCTCGTATATTATATATCCGTAGCATGTCCTCTGATATGGAATATCTAAGTGGGATCGGGTCCTTGGGATGGGACCGGGAACATAGTTTTCGTCAGAGTTTGTGTTTAATCCCTTGTTTGCTCATGTCTCTGTAATCACCTGTTTGATTCTGATCCTATTTGATTCCTGATATATCTGTTGCACTTCCTTTGATATGGTATATCTAAACAATACGGTCGGGCCCATGTGTGGGGCCAGGGGTCAATAAGTAGGTCTTAGTTAGGCGTTATGTTGGGGTATTCCTGAGCTCAAATGTTCTTGTTTCTGAGTAAGAATTTCTTTAGAACTTTCTTTAGAACATAATCAAGAGTCTTTTGAGTGTCTTATATTCCAGGTGTTGGAATATGACAGTCAGTGTCAAATCAAAGTCCTCAGTGTCACTATAACCATTTTTATGTACTTTTCTTGCACATTGAATTTAATGTTACGTTATCTGTGAGACTAGCTGACAGGCCTAAGTTTTTTTACCATCATCAACATTTTTATTATTTAAGTCGTTTTTAATCGATTTGAAAGCGTGTTGCCTTTAAGCTTTTTCACAGCCTTTCTTCATTTTCAAGATGTGACTTCTTTTCTTATTTGTTAGTTTTATGTATTGTTGATATCATTTTGTTTGAAAGGATCTTACAGGAGTCCTCTCCCTCATTATGGTACATGAGAGGTCTAAAACTTTGACCCTTAACATAATAAAACAGAATATTAGCGGCTTTGTCGAAAGTATGAACCCAATGTACCATTAGTACCTTTTTCCCAGTCCCTCCTCTCCGAATTTACAGCCGAAAAGTTTATAAATTTTGGGGTGACGCATAAGCATTTGTAAAAAATCTTACTCCGGTTCTCAACTGCCCGATGAGTCATCATTACCTGTATATGCCAATCGGACTACAATTACAATGTTTCCAAAACTTTTGAAGAAAAGCAATTTACAATATCTCAGTATGTTACAAGGCAAAATCACAAATGATTAACAAATTTTCCCTCTATTTAGACATAATCAACCATGATGAAAACTGTGTCAGGATGCAGAAAACCTAGTCATGATGAATCGTCATCTAGGCCTATGAGCTATCTTTGTACTACCAAATTACGATTAGAATTGTACTTATATTGAATACAACTAGGTTATACCAAGCCCAATCGTTATCCGGGATTATCTTTTGACTCCCGTGCGATCTGTAACCTTCCTAGGGATAAATGTCATGTCCTGCTCAGCTAGCTTTGTCTGTTCGGATACTGTGCCTTGACTGAGCAATAGCTTATCAAGAATCGTTTTGTAGAATGTTATATAGTTTTATACAACAACTGACGCTGAACCACCATTCAGAATTTCAAAGAAGTGGCTTTTACCAGTATTCCAAATTTGCAAAAAAAGATATCAAATAAACAAAATGCTCGAACCAACCATTTAATCGCAGTATTCGAAATCTATCTAAGCTCAGAAATTAGTTAATGTTTAAGTGTGATTTCAGAAAGCTGGGGGTCAGCACGGAGGAACTTCCAGATATTTATTTTTAAGATTATGTAACGGTTTTTTGTGTTTTTTGTTGTTTTTTTTTTTTTTTTTTTTTTTATTTATTTATTTTTACCATTTTTAAATAGAAATTCAATAAATATCCATATATTTTACAGAAATACATGCCTATATCAAAATCACATTTTTGCGCAGGTTTTAATCTACTGTATTTTTACCCTGTTTTATAGAGAATGTCCATTAAGTTTAGGCACATTAAGGTAGACGAATAGTGAATAAAAATATTGGTGGGGCATTCATTTCATTATACCAGCTGAATAACCCAAAGAGCTATAAAATATTTGGATATGAAAAGAAAATTTTTCACCGTTTTGTTTTCCTAAAAAATAAACTTTTGTATTTATACATACTTTTTTACACATTTTCCATTAAAATTCATGTCTCTAGCCCATGGATGCACTTTCATTTCTGCAAATCATATAATCTTTAATATAGGGTATTTGTAACAAACTGGTAAGAAAAATTGCAATTATCTTGATAATAAGTATATTTTTACATTTTTTAAAAAAATGCAAGAAAATTGAATTTCATGGAAAACGTCATGAAAAATATATTCAATCGATGGGGCATGCTTATGCATATTGATTTAGTAAAACTTACATTGCATGATACAGAATAAAACAAAAAAAAAAACATTTCACCGTTTTGTTTCCCAGAAAAAACAATGTTTAAGTTCAAAAATATCCCCAAAAAAGACTGTCCAAATACTGCACCTGCTGCAATCCGGTCCTTGCCCTGTTATTTATTTTCCTGTTGGTCCGGGTCTACCATAGAGTAATGCCTCAAAAATGCGCAGATGGAATTGAAATTGTAAAGACCTTGATCATTCTGGTTCCTAAGGAACAGTTTGATCACGGTTTCCACTGTTTGTACAGACGTATCTGCCCGAAAACTTAGGATCTTTATGGTAGGCATTGTAGGTGTGTATATATTCCATAGTTGATTGATTTCAACTTGAACAATAACTCTGTTATGTGTTTTAACAAGTCAATACAGAGTTATTGTGTATCTAAATACCTTAAGTATGTACGTTCCCAAAATAATCTCTTAAAATGTTTTCATATATCTTATATTCATGTTTTACGTTCCCATTTTTGGCACAGAAGCCTATATGATATATGGAATCATTACGGAAATGTTACTACAAAAACATAGGTAACAACGACCTCGCATTATACATATCCACTGCATCGTTATACATCTTAACCCTAATTTCAAAGTTTTATTAGTGTAGAAAACCAATATTGACTTGACGAAATACAAATAAGGAGTCCCTGTCTAAGTGGTGTTCTACAGATTATCGACAAAAACAAAATACCTTCTAACACCAAGTGATTTTGGGGTATTTACAAATTATCTCCCTTGGGCAATAATGCCGCATTTTCATACTTGACAACAAAGCGAAACGTCTACCCCAGGGGTAGCCCTTAATATTAAAACAAAGGAATTGCAATATATGACGTCAGGTTCATGCTGGGTACCGCTAGTGATTTTTTTCCGACGTCATTTTGGTAAGGAGGTGCTTGTATTATGCTTATTGTATGCAATATGTAAAGAGAATTTGAAAATTTAGGAACATTTTCCGTTTGAGTTTGCTTTTGGCCTCAGAAACACACATATAATGATAGTTAATGAAAATGTTCTGAAATATGGCATGTATCAAAGTTAAAGCCGGGGTTAAAATAATTAATTTTAGGGAGTTCGACATTTTATTCCGTAATCTCTAGTAGGATGCATAAGTTAACTAATCGGTTATCTAGTACAGGATAAATCTGGTTCTTTCTGCTATACAATATTCCCAAGACTCTGCTTGTTAAAGTGCAATAGCATCACAAGTCACAAGCGAAAAACCTCGAATTTTGTTCGATCAAAAGTCTTTCACGGTCTGTTTTTTCTGCTAGGTTTGAGAACAAATCATGACTAACTATATGTTTCTTTTAGTATCTGAGACTTGCATCAAGCCACCACGCCATCACAACATTTTTTTTCCATTCTTTGTTACCAATCAGCAGCAAATATACTGAACAAAAATAAAAACTTTACGGTTTTTATTTCTTAATTCCGACCAAGGTAGCAAATTTATAATGTATATATGGATTTTTCTGAGTTGAGCAGACGTCTGATTACTTAAGTCATAAAAAGCATTGGTAATTTTTTGTCCTGCCCGGAGTTATCTAACTTAATCCTAATTTAATAGTTTAGAACAGGACTTTAATTTGCGCATGCGCAGATGGCAGTTATCTTGTACGCAATAAACAATAGTTCCAGTACGCACAGAAAACACTTTAAATGCTTATGTTCATTGTAATCACAACCTGAAAATAACGTTTAAAGTTTCAAACCTTTCAGATTATCTCCCTTTGAATTAAACATATAGATATTTTTGAGATGCCATATCTTCCATACCAATGCGTCTTTCTTGTTATTTTTTTCGAGATTTGTTTGGCTGTCTTACAAACTCAATGTCTTTATTACTGAATTTATTTGAAAGCTATTTTTTAAACTGCCATAGAATTTAATGTGTAATGGGAATTCCATTGAAACTGAATTTCTGACATCATAATGGTTTGGACTGAGGTTTTTCGTCTGGTCCTCACGGCCTCGTACTCGACCGTGCATCGGCATAATTTTAGCTTATGAGTCCATACAGATTGGATTTAATAATGGAAAGGCATTGCCAACAGAATTGTTATCATTGAAGCAGACTTTAACAATTTTTTAATACGGTAATTGTTTGGTTTTGAGCATAGAAAACAGAAAAGTACCCCTGTGACGGTTACAATAGCCTCAATTTTGCTGTATCTAAAGAATCTTGAATTTTGTATGACTATGATAAAACAGAATGATTACTTTTTCTTAAATTAAAAGAATTTTCATACTTTACTTTTCCCGACTACCGCAGGATGCAAAATAGCGACTGTCAAGTTTTTATTTTTGCTAAGTATATATTTGAAAATATGCAAAAATTTAGAGACTAAACCCTGATAAATTTTAGACATCGTTAACATGGCAACAATATTCCTATACGGTACTGTAAGACTTTATTACATGTCATATACTTACTTCTTAGGTATTATATATCTGGATCGCTGTTTTGACACATAGCTATGGAAATAAATGCTAGTTTCCATTAGTTAATGATCACCCCTCGTGTAACATTCTACCACTGTATGAAGTTTCAAAAAAAATCTATTGCAGTTTTTATAGGATGATTTCGCTGTCGTAAATTGTCTGATTATTATAACATCATTATAAACTAGTGCAATATGTGACAACACATACCGGACATTAATGTTAAAAGAAACTAGACATGTGTCGAAATTACACAGATGCCCCCATCCTATGGCCTTTGCCGATAAGTCTGTTACATTCGCCCTGCACCCTAGCTCTACCCACTCCCCACAAGAGACCCACAAGACACTATGATCCTTATGAATAAGAAGTCTATAGCAAACAAATTGTCAAATTTCAACTTTACATAATCAACTGAATTGTAGTCCTGAGTTATGCACAACAACATATTGAACATGTTTTTAGGCCCTACCCCATAACCCACCCCTATCCATAGTCTATGGGCATATGTCGTGAAAAAGGGGTCCTGTGAGCATGAATGTTAATTTCATGCCCTTATCATAGTCACTTACGACAGTGTTTTAGAAGTTGAAAAATGGCCATTTTTTCTTTCATCATTTTACCTAGAAAATGGCCAAAGTAGTGGGTGGGGTAACACTGACCCAATATAACACCAAGTTGTAAGAAATGAGTTGTAGGAAATGTTTTGTGCCATAAATATGTCTCTTTGAATATTCTGATACATAAAAAGCAAAATGTAGTCCTTAACTTTTGGTCAACTAAACTCAACTAAAACCGGTTTAAACTCCCCAGTAGTTATTACTGACCGTCCCAAGGCCGTACTTTCGTTGCGGTTGCTTTGTTTTATGTTCGGTGCTGTTTGACTTATTGTGTTTTCATTTTAAACCTTCTGTTAGTTATTATCAAGTTCAGTAAAGATAGCGAGATGCCACCTATTTGGGAAAGAGCTGCTGACTCGGCTTATCTCTTGTAATTTATTGTTTGTTGGGATGTCTTTGTCAATCTTGTCAATCTCTCGCTTTGATGTTGGGGATAGGGTTTGGGATCTGATTCAGTTAGTTCCTAAGGTGTATTTACTCTTTAAAATTCTCATGATATATTTGTTACGTATATAACTGTAACCAAACATTCGAGTGAACTATGAGAATTATACCAAATCGGTGGAATGAAGTCTATACATGTAGTCATTAATGAGCATAAGATTTCACTTGTTTTTGAATCATGCTCCTCTTATCTTTGAAATGATTTCTTGATATATTTTGAATCACTTAGTTTGCAGCTAGCAGTGGCAATAGCAACTGAAGTCAGAATATAACTAATTTCCAAAAACACTAGCAAGAAGAGCTAACGGCTGTTGAAGTCTTTATTATATCTTATGATGAAAAGTGTATGTGTAAGCATGAAAAACGCCATTCTTACATTCACTCTACTATAATAACATTGGTGTTTTATTCAAAAGGCATCCAAACAGTAACATTACGTTACATAACTGTCATCTGTTCGAGGGATAATAATCCAGGGTGATGTGCAATACAAGTGGGACCCTGTAGGCATAACTGTTGATTTCATACCTTGATCATAGTCATCAAGGGCAGGGTTTTTAAAGCTCAGAAATTGTTGTTTCCACACTCTGTTTCTGTGTTTTACTTAGAAACGGATCGACGTAGTGGTTGGGGTAACACTGGCTTTTACAGCAGCCAGCTGTTACATATGAAATGTGGGGAACAATTAAATTTATAAATATGACCTTTTTTTAAAAAAAATATTTGATATATAAAACAAAATTAAACTATTTCAAACAGATTAGCTACCCGTCACACCAGACCTGTAACCCTGTAACGTATATCACTATAACAAAAAACAAACAAACCATGATCTGAATTAATCGCTTGAATGAATTTAGGATGTGTTGTTTTAACAAAAAACTCTGTCTGTTCTGATTGAATCATGCCCATGTTTGAAAGAACTGTTTGTATATTTTAGCAGTGACATTGCGAGCTGTAGAAAGAATGCAAGGTATTTCCCCCTAAACTGTCGAAAAGTGCTAACTGTAGATGATATGGCCTTTCAGTGTAACCTTTTGTGTCTTAAGTTAACAGATGTACATCTAACCGCAAAGAAACATTAATGTTATATGTCTTTAGACTATGATAATGTGGGGTTGTCCTGTACTTGAAAAGGATTGTAATAGTAACATTAAGTTACATGTTTGTAAACTCTCATGGATATATTTTCTATTACTATTATTGAGAAAGCTGTTTTTTAAGGCTCAATTCTCAGATGCCAGAGCACATTTAACTTACCACCAGTACTAAGATGGCAAAGTTTGCTATTTACTACTCATAAGCACTCAACAAGACGCATACAGATCTTTACATTTGAAGCATCTTAACATTTAATCTGACTTATAGCAACATCAGAAAACTCATCATTTAAAATTACATGCGACAAGGTAAATATGTATTAGTTGATATAAGACAAAAGTGGTTCATGTCTAGGTTTAGAACTGTCACATGGGTTATACCTTTTTCCTTCCTGTGCTGTCGACCGAGCCAATCAGACAACCTACATGCAAAAGAGAATTTCAGCTGAGGCAACTGACAGAAGTATCGGCTCAGTCGACCATTATTAACACCCTTATTGCCTATTATGTCAAGTGCATTCTCATTCAACAGCCCTTTGCACAGTGCAGTACTGCGTCATGAGCAAGTTTGTGTTAATCCTTTTATTATAACTTACATGCTGAATTGTAATCAACATTACCCGTTTGTGTTGCTCCCATCAGTTACACTTTAACATATTATTATTACTGTGTCAATGTAGTTATAAAAAATTATGTTTTATGAGACACAGAGTGTCTTATTATCGGTCTGTTCCTGACATGTGTCGCTAACTTTTACATTACCAAGATTTATTTGGTCAGTTTATTCTATACACTCCTTGTCTGTGTTCTACTACATTATCACAAACAGCTTAATGTAATGAAAGACAAATTTAATTTTGAGCATTCAACTTTTAATATGTATATTTTTTCACTTGTTGTATTGATTTTACTGGCGTCATAAAGCTGCATTATTTTACTGTATTTAAATATCTGGAAAAGGATCATTTAGAATAATAGCAAGATTTCATAAATAAGAAGGTTATTTCCGTAATCATTGCCAAGCAATACGGTAGTATGTTCAAAGTCATTGAAATCATTTGAAACTCAGGTATTAAGAACAGTACTTGATATACGCAGTATGCATTACCTGTATCATTTGCTTGTTTCTATTCAGGACTAATATATTACTGTTTGAGCATATGAGATATGAGAATATTTTAAACCACTCAGTAACTGGTTGTATTTGTTACTCGTTCCGTTTTCCTTCTTATGCTTTGTTATCGTGCAATTATTAAAAGTTATGGTTCAATACATTATTTAGAACAACGGGGATCGCCAAGATATAACTGAGCAGCAATATCCTACACCAAACTACTCTGTTGAACTTTGTCCGCTAAAAAATAAGTTAATCGTTAAATCAAAAGTTCGCATAAGTTCCATGCTGAATAAATTCTTTTAAGAGATTGTTTTATATAATCATACTAGTAAGAAAAAGGAAAAATAACATAGAAATAAAGATAATCTTTAGCCAAAGTACATGTATACATGTATTTCTATATTGCTATGATACTCCGTGACACGACCCCCTTTTTTTTCTTTTCTTTCTACTTATGATAATTGTCTCTGACGCTGTACTCTTAAGGTCCCGGCAGGTACATTACCATTAAGAATTGTTATTTATGTATATAAATATGGTTTGTATGAGGTTTGTAAATGCGGCTCTGTGATCTGCCTGGTTGATATTATATCTATTATTCAAACATGTAGTCAGATTAGCAATGTTGTTAAACTTGACAGGACAGAATCTTTGTTTTCAGTCTTCAGAGTTTTACAAGGGAGTAACTACATTTCTGGAGAAGCTGAACCTTTCTGTAGGTAATGGAAGGGTCAGATCAGGTCAACTATTGTTTGGCAGTTAGGGGTCATTGTCCAGTGAGGAACTTTGGTTCCAGGGATGCACTGCTTCAGTTTGTGATTTGCTGTTTTAGAGAACATTTGCTTTCTCATATTATTATTTTTATTTTTATTACATCTGGATATACAGTCAAACCTGTCTTAAGGGATCACCCAAGGGAAGCCCAAAAATTGACTGCTTAAGACAGGTGGCCCCTTAATACAGGTTCATTTGCACTGTATTTTGGTTCCAGGGACCCAGAAAAGGTGGCTGCTAAAGGCTGGTGACCCCTTAATAGAGGTGACCACATGAGCAGGTTTGACTGTATACTTATAAACAACAAAAACAAAAACAAAAAAAAGGATATGTGCTTGTTTATTAACTCATAGAGTGAATACACTGTATAGTAGTCAACTGGCTATAAGATTAATTTCCTAGTTTAGTGACATTTGTTGTTTCTCATGACACTATGGCTTCAAGACAGCAGACTTCACGTACGCGCAAGCGCTTCACACCTTATGATGTGAATTTACCTGTGAACTGGACAGCTGCTAAGCTGAAGACTGAAATTGCTGCCCTAGGGGTAAATTTATCTTCTAGAGGTATACCAAAATCAGCCCTGGTTCAGATCTATGAACAGCTGTCATCGATAAACAGCAGACAATCATCTGGTGCAGAGCATAGTGAACAGAATAATTCTAATGCGAATGAGAGTAGCGTTGAAACGGCAAGCAGTAGTGACAATACTAACAATGTCATGATTAGTTCACCAGAAACATCACAGGAGACCATTACTGTAGCACCTGGCATGTCAGGATATCAGCCTTCAGTGTCGGTTCAGGACAGTGCATCACTTTACCAGCCAGCAACCCAGGATGCTGGCTTACTACAGAGCACAGTTGGGATGGTTTCAGCTATGCAGGGGACCATTGCATCCCTGCAGACTACAATAAACACTTTACTGCAGAAACAAACTTCAGTGCCCAACAGTAGTAATCTGGAGAAATTTTATAGTGGGACTGATTCAACAACAAACATGTCTAAAGAACATGGAATAGCAGCTGACAACCTTCCTCACATAGATGTGGTCTCGGATTCAATTAGAAAAAACATCACCAGTGGTAAATACATCAACTTGGCAGCACTGCTGATTCCAGACAATGACAATCTCAAATCAGCAGAGAATAATGCTGCTCTTGATTTTGATTTCTTGAAGCACCATCAGAGAGATCATCGTCTTGACAGACCCCTCAGCATAAAGCAGTTCTATAAGGCATTTGGAATTTACAAACGTGTTATGTGCGAAGCTTTCCCTCAGCGCAGAGATGAGTTGGACCTGTATGAGGCTGATATAGGAAACATTTACGAGCATTATGGTGAGGTCTTTTATCAGTATCATGTCCAATTTAGTAAGCAAGCAGCAGCCTACATTGAGAAAGGCATTAAGGTAGACTGGTCAAAGCGCCATAAGGACATGTTTCAGTTGTTGATTGGAGGCTCTAAAACTAAGCTTTGCGACCATTGCTCCCAGTCTGACCATCAATCACCTTTTTGTCCAACTCAAATTAATGTTGCCCGTAACTCTCAACACAGACCTAATTTAGGTCTGGAATCTTCTAAAGATAGACAGGGTCGACAGAGGATCACATTTAGGGGAAAGAAAATTTGCAATAATTTTAATGAAGAGAAAGGTTGTGCCAAGCAGAGTTGTCCATTTGAGCATATTTGCCAAAAAATGTAAAAGGTCTGGTCATAGTCAGATAAAATGTCGCCCTATTAACAGTTCTGGGTCAGAGAACTCCAATTCTGCTGAGCTTAAGAATAAGCAAAAATCCCTTGAATGACTAAATTTATTTAGGTCACTGACGCCTTCAACTCCCATTGATGCTGATAGATTGAAATTTGAACTTAGACAGCATCCCGATAAGGAATTTGTCTGATACCTATGTTCTGGTTTGCATGAAGGTTTTGATACCTTAATCCCTTCTGTTTCTTTGGTAAATTTAGAGTGTAAAAATTTATTGTCCGCTAGGAACAATCCCTCTGATGTTCAAGAACTTATTGAGAAAGAATGTCAGAATGGCTTTTTGTATGGACCTTTTAGCAAGCCTCCATTTGACAAATATAGAGTTAGTCCCCTTGGTCTTGCAGTGGGAAAGTACTCTGGAAAGAAAAGATTAATTGTGGACTTATCATCTCCACATGATGACCCTCATAACTCTAGCATCAATGAGTTAATAGATAAAGAATCTTATCGGCTGTCTTATGTTAGGATTGATGACGCCATTAGAGCCATTCAGAGCTATGGCAGAAATGCTTTGCTATGTAAGATAGATATAGCTAATGCTTTTAAAACTCTTCCAATCAAAAGCTCTCAATGGCCATACTTTTGTATTAAATGGAGAAATCAGTACTTTGTATATGTCAGGTTAGTTTTTGGGTGTCGATCATCACCTAAGATTTTTGATACTTTGTCCCAGGCTCTTTGCTGGATAGCAACCAATAACTATGGCATTGAGACAATTTTCCATCTTTTAGATGACTTTCTAACTGTCGATGGGCCAAACATTTGCAAGGGTAAGCGCACTATGGCCTTGCTTAGTTTGCTTTTTGGGCGCTTGCACATTCCTCTGGCTCATCATAAATGTGTTGGCCCTACTGTCTGTCTAGAGTACCTCGGTATTATTTTGAACAGCAGTAAAATGGAAGCTAGGTTGCCTAGGGATAAGGTTCAGAGAATCTTACAGTTCACTGAAAGTATACTTGGTAAGACATGTTGCACAAAACTTGAACTACTCCAGTTGCTGGGACATTTCAATTTTGCATCACGTGTTATCTTACCTGGTCGGTCTTTTGTGTCCTATCTGATTAACTTGTCAACAACTGTGAAAGGTCTTCATGAATTTGTGTTGCTTGACAGACACTGCCGAGAGGATTTAATCATGTGGTACAGATTTCTTCAAGAATGGAATGGAGTTTCACTGTTCTATGAAACTTTTTGTACCTCATCACCTGATATGGAATTGTTTACTGATGCTTCATTGATTGGCTTTGGTGGGATTTTTAACACTCAGTGGTTTTGCTCGGTTTGGCCCAAAGATATTCCATCTGTCAAGGACGAGGATCTCTCAATGGCGTTTCGAGAGCTTTATCCAATAGTTGCTGCTGCGGTTCTCTGGGGGAAACAGTGGCCCACTAAAAGGATTGTATTTGTGTGTGATAACATGTCTGCTGTATATATACTTCAGAAGGGCCGGTCTAAGTGTCTGGCAATAATGAAACTGATACGTACATTGACATGGACTGCAGCAGTGAACAACTTCCACTTTACGGCACGTCATTTGTGCGGTGAACAAAATAAAACAGCAGACAGTTTATCTAGATTATTGTTACAGCGTTTTCGGGACCTGGCTCCAAAAGCGGACAAAGAACCCCAAATTTGTCCACAGCCACAGCAGTTAATCTGGGAGTAACCGATTTGAATGAGACAGTGTCGACACTGTGGGATTGTGCCCTGAGTAGCAGACCATTATCTACATATGAGACAGGATTACAGTCGTTCAAATCATTCTTACTGATGAACAATTTCATATCTTCAATTGATGCTCTACCAGTGGTATCAGACGATATCCTGATCCTTTATGTAGCACACTGTTATAAAACTTTAAAGTTGAAGTATTCTACAATTAAGCTGTACTTATGTGGGATACGTTTTGCTTACCTAAAAGCAGGTATCTCATGCCCATTGATTCGATCCGATACTTCCTCATGCTCAAGGATTTCTACATTGTTAAATGCCATTAAACGTATACAGGGACAAGTAAACAATCCTAGACAACCAATTACTGCAACAGTTTTGGACAAGATGTGTTCCATTTTGAATATGAGATATTTGACTGTTTATATGGATTGCTTATTAGTAGCTGTGTGTGTTACAGCATTTTTTGAATTTGTGCGTTGTGCAGAATTTACTGTTATCAATGACAAAGACTTTGACCCTGCATATAATATGTGTCTAGGGGATCTAACTTTCCACAAGGATCATGCTGAGCTGCTATTAAAGTCCTCCAAGACAGATCCTTTCAGACAGGGTATTGTCATTCAGCTTTTTAAAAACACTACCAATTGTAAATTGTGTCCTTATAGCACACTTCAAACTTACCTAACAAGACGTAACAATAAGTTTGTTGACCGCCAGAATTCTCTAGAACCATTGTTTTTAACAGAGAGTGGAATTCCATTAACTAGAACATGTTTTATCCTTCATGTGAAGCAAATCATTTCAAGACTAGGTCTAGATACAAGGAGATATTCAGAACATTCATTTCGTGTAGGTGCCGCGAGTTCTGCCTGTGCAGCACGTCTTGAGGATCATTTAATCAGAACTTTGGGCCAATGGTCTTCTGACTGTTACCGAACATACATACGGACACCACAACAGGTTATTCAGGCAGCTCAGAAAGCACTTCTGAGTGCATTGCCTAAGTAATACCATATTGTTCTAATGACTACATTAGATGAATATATCATATTGTTCTGACCATTCATATGGATATGTTGCATTTCACATTAACTACAATTATGGTGATTACAAAATACAATATTTCTATGATTACCTTAATGGGCCTATGTTTTGGGACACGTAAACTGGTTGCTTTTCCATTTGGAACAAGTGGAAAAATCGAGTATTTTGGGTGTCCCGATGCTTACCCACACTACGGTATGTGTGTTATTTGCTTGACAGCAATCAATTAGTGTTTGCTGAGCTGGGCATACCCAGGAATGCTTATAATTCTCTTTACTTTCAGTATTCCCTGTGCTGTGCCATGTTTGGCTCATGACAGGTTCATTTGTTCGAAGCTATAGGCTTAATTCTTGAACTTGTTACTGTAAGCTTAAGGCATACTCATGCTGCTTCATCTGACAGATAAGCTCACCTGAGTAACACTTCTGTATGTAACAGGTTCAAAATAATATGCTTGCTGAGGAATGCTATGGGATCATAAGAATCTCCCTCCCAAATCTCTCCACCATAATTTCATGATTTATTGAGCATGGGCTGTCTGTCCATAAGGTTAATGACTTAATGTCATCTTGATATAGCAGTGCTACTTTGCTTTATCTGTTATATTAAACCCATTTTGGATTATTAAGGTGAACAGATATGCTTTCATGTTTACTGCCATTTTACAGGGGAAACAACCTTTGTGACTTCCTATTTGCTTCCCTGGGTACATTGGTTCCTTTGGGCTGGGATCTTCTCTTAGGGGAATGAATTTGCTCCTGAATGGAGCAGGTTCTTTGCTTGAGGGGGATCTCAGCAATTGAGAGGCAACTATTTCTTTGTATATACAAACAGTGAGTTTTCATTGCCCATTTCATTTAATCTCAAGACATCATTTTAGGACACTCTGGGTTTTGGGGTGCACTAGTTGGAGGAAATAAGGTAGTTATTGTATTTCTCAGACAACCTGACTCTGGTCATATGAGGTCAATGCTACAGTTCTGTAAAGCAATTAACAGTTATTTCTCACATGTATTTCCAGCAGAGAAGGGACTGACCTCTGTCTAACCTGATGCTAGCCCCTTATCAGTATAGCAGGTACACTGTAAGGAGTTCTCAAAAGTTCAGCTGGGTGAAATTTATTTTTATTCTATCTTGAGCCCAGTACTTTGTTTACAATTCTGGGTCTAGACATGTTTACTTGCATGTAAAATGTACCCTTTATGTTAGTCACCAATCATCTGTATATATTTTGTGTTGCCTTTCATCAGTTATGTCAAATGTTGGACATGGAACTTCTTATCAATTCTACTTTTACTTGGGGAAAATCAACCCAATGTTAGCTTTACACTTCACACTGACTTGCATTTCTGGGGATTCATTTAATTTCTAGCTGAAATTAAATTAATTTTCCCCCAAGTAACTACAGTCTGAACTAGAATTGCATGGTTACTTGTTCATTCCCCTTTAAGCAACTGCTGGTCTGTTGGATCAGTCAGGAGTCTCCTTCGGAACTTCTTATGGCCCGGGCCCTTCTGCTGGGTTCACCACCTGTCTGATCCCTGTCATAGCATTCCATTGACTACAGCTGCTCCTAGCTTTCCAACAAAGCTGCCAGCTACAATACCGTCAAAGTACATGCTGTGTCAGATTATGCAACTTCATTCACTTTCCGCAGCAGCTTCAGCTTAGAGGTACCAGACTAGCTGAGCCTACGCCTGGCCCTTGTATTGGGTTACTCATGATTGAACCTCGTTCAAGATACTGAGTTACAGAGTACGATGCTAGTCTAAGGGTTGTTCATAGCTGGGTTGGTTCTTCAAGCCAAATTGAGTAGTAAGTAGAAATGATAGCAAAAAAAAAAATCTGACTCTTGTGTCTTCTTTCTAGATGTTAGATAACCTCATATAAATTGTTATTTATGTATATAAATATGGTTTGTATGAGGTTTTGTAAATGTGGCTCTTTGATCTGCCTGGTTGGTATTATATCTGTTTATTCAAACATGTAGTCAGATTAGCATTGTTGTTAAACTGGACAGGACAGAATCTTTGCTTTCAGTCTTCAGAGTTTTACAAGGGAGTAACTACATCTCTGGAGAAGCAGAACCTTTCTGTAGGTAATGAAAGGGTCAGATCAGGTCAACTATTGTTTGGCAGTTAGGGGTCATTGTCCAGTGAGGAACTTTGGTTCCAGGGATGCACTGCTTCAGTTTGTAATTTGCTGTCTTAGAGAACATTTGCTTTCTCATATCCCACCACCACCCCAAACTCCTCCTATGTTCAACATTTGCCATAGAATCAACCCAGCTAATGCTTGCAAGTGCAAGTTTAAGTTGTTACATTATTTTGGATACATTTTACGTAACTGCTATGAAGTTGAGTGAGATTCTTTAGTGGGATTCATTTAATTTCTAGCTGAAATTAAATTAATTTTCCCCCAAGTAACTACAGTCTGAACTAGAATTGCATGGTTACTTGTTCATTCCCCTTTAAGCAACTGCTGGTCTGTTGGATCAGTCAGGAGTCTCCTTCGGAACTTCTTATGGCCCGGGCCCTTCTGCTGGGTTCACCACCTGTCTGATCCCTGTCATAGCATTCCATTGACTACAGCTGCTCCTAGCTTTCCAACAAAGCTGCCAGCTACAATACCGTCAAAGTACATGCTGTGTCAGATTATGCAACTTCATTCACTTTCCGCAGCAGCTTCAGCTTAGAGGTACCAGACTAGCTGAGCCTACGCCTGGCCCTTGTATTGGGTTACTCATGATTGAACCTCGTTCAAGATACTGAGTTACAGAGTACGATGCTAGTCTAAGGGTTGTTCATAGCTGGGTTGGTTCTTCAAGCCAAATTGAGTAGTAAGTAGAAATGATAGCAAAAAAAAAAAAAAAAAAATCTGACTCTTGTGTCTTCTTTCTAGATGTTAGACAACCTCATATATAACTATAATATACGCAGACCAGATACAGCGATGTAATAAACTCATGCCGTGTACATGCTCTTAGAGAATTGACCCCGACCGACCCGACTTACTGCTATATAAACTCGGGTTACTCGGGGTATCGATTTCACATATGTTTCTAATGAAACTGGCCGTATAATCCTCCGGTATACCAATAAATGATACAGAATTATGCAACTGCGCAGCAGTGCCCCAGGTGGTGAAGATAACGCTGTTAACCGATTTTCTCTAGTTAAAAGTAAAACATAAATATCCCGCATCCTAATCTTGATATAAACTAGAAAATCGAAATCCTCGTTAAAAGATATGTTGTTTAGGCGTTTTGAACGGATTCCTACGTTAAAATTTAAGCGTTTTGTAATATAACAATTTTGTAATGGCACGGGAACCAACCAGCGAAACAGTATTCCCTCTTTCACAGCCTTTATAAAAAATAGTTCCAGTTGTATTGCAAACTTATTTTAGTGTGATACTTCAAAAATATGTCTTCAAACACACTGACTGTATTTAGAATAAAAGTAGACAAAAATTTATCATTGGATATGCGATTTTCTAGAGTATTTTATGAGAGCGTTCTTTAATCGGCGCACTAATACCGTGCATCAGGTTTCAGTAGCACCGCTGATAAAAATACTATATGCTTGAATTACTGTATTATAAACCGGGCACCAGAGCTAAGGGCAAAAGTAGTTCACAGAGCATGTTTGTCTGATACCTGCAGTGTCCAGGTAATTAGGGGATGGCGAAAACATCTGGTCTGATTATCAGTTAGGCATAATTTTTAGGTTATTTTTCTCTAAGAGGATGTACACATCATGTACTATGCAATTTTTTAACCCGGACTTTGTTCCTCGCCTGAAACTGAACACTTGCACACGTAAAACGCGTGATAGTCTTTCGAATGTAAGTATCCTCAGTCAGCAAATCTTTGCGTTGGCTTTGTTAGATAACAGAGTGGCTTCATTCTTCAAGAGTCAGGTAAATTTCTGTTTTAGAGTCTTTCAACTTGTACTTTCAATGTGTCAGATCTTTTCAATACTATTTTGAATTTCTGATTGCTGGTAATGTTTAACTTACCAGGACAATCGCCGATCAGGTTTCATCTTTATCAAACTGACTATATCACTTTATTTTGCGCCTTTATATAGATCAAATGCTGGTTTATGACTGCAGATGTTTTCTTTAAAGTAATAAATCTGTTTTAGCAGTTTTTTGTTTGTATACAAAGCTGTCACATATGTTACTGTCTCAAAATCGTAAAATTGAGTAGCTGGGTAATTACATCAATAAAACTTATGGGTAATGCTAGAAAAATAAGCAAAGAGCAAAACTGATGTGTGTGTTCAGAATATGTCAAGTCTTAATTTATTACGGCTTGAAATATTCTTAGTTTCGTCACGTATAAAACACACCTCACAAAGTCCTGAAACGACTTTGCGATAAAGTAGGTAATGATACTGTTTTCCGAGAGATATTGTTGTACATGATTATGTATGCACCTTTCTATTAGTTTGCCTATGTCACTCAATAGGGATATGGGCCTATAGTTATTTGGAATAGTAGAGCTGTCCTTTTTATAACTGCAGTTACATTTGCCCATTTCCTTGACTCAGGGTATAACTTTAATATAAGAGACAAGTTAAATAATTTAGTAAAAGGGTAAACTAATTGGTCCATGCCTTCTTTTAGCAGTTTGGGATTGATAAGGTCTGGGCCAGATGCTTTGTTAACGTCAAGAGATTTTGTAGCCTTGAGTACTTCAGTTTGTGTAATATTTATATGATTTAAGGTGGTGATTTATGGTAAATGTAAAAATCTGCATAAAACCATAAAAAGTAAGGTATCTCCCTGAAAGTTAGCAGACTTCTTATTTTTGTTATTCTTTACCGTTTAGAATACAAAATAGACGTACACGCTGCTAAAAAAGTGTTTTTATAAGGAAAGATCAAAGGGTAGTTTTCTGCGCAATAATCAAAAAAAATAACATCGTTATTGAAAATTTACGTAGTACTGAAGGTGCGTTATTGCATAATGAAGAGCGACCTAGCAATTATTTATTCCAACTCTTTCTCAAATTGTAATGTAGACCAGATGAAGACGGTAGCTTTTTCTCAAATGTTCAACCATGTACAAGGCAATGTACACTGGATGCATTTATTAAATATAGGGTAGGCAAGCATACCTATGTAACACCTACAATATAAATAATACATTACTTACATAATCACTGGTGTGTAGATGAAATTGTTCAACCTTGTTGAAATAGTCTCACCTGTTTCACCTGTGTGTTTTGACAAAAAAAATTTGGACACAGACCGCATCTTTTTTCATCTGCTCAGCCTGATAATGTGTGAAAGAGTTTGAAAAAATAATTGCTAGCTCGCTCTCCATTATGCAACAAGGAACTCTCAGCACTAAGTATATTTTCAATAACAATATTATTTTTTTTCAGATTATTGCGCTCAAAATTACCCTTTGATCTTTCCTTATAAAAACACTTTTTAACATTAACAAATGCTGCATTTTGGGAGTCTGAATTGTCAGAAACAACATAAAGAAGGCATGTGCTAAGTTTTGGAAAGATCAGTGGTATTTTGAGTGTTTTATGCAGATTTTTGTCTTTGCCCCAAATCAGTGATTATCACCACCTTAATGTGCTGTGAGCTGGGGAAACGAAAGGCGGAAGAGTAGCATTTGTATCATTTATAGAAGACTGTCGAATAAAAAAAATCATTTAAGACTTCAGTTTTATCTTGATCTGATTCGATTAATCCGTTATCAGTCTCTAAAGAAGGAATTGTTTGTTGTGCCGAATCGTATTTCAAAAATTTGGATGCAGTTTTAAACCATGACCTGCTTGATGATAGCAGACGTTGCAGATCCATGGCTAATTTATCAAAATAACCCCTTTCTGCTTGTCTTATATTTTCTGTTACTTCATTGCGTTTCCTTCGAAATTTATGCCATGCGTACTCTGTGTTTATTCTTTGAGCGTGTCTGAATAACCGTTTACGTTGTCTTATTTGGCGTTTTATATTTGAATTCATCCATTCTGGTTCGTTAGGTCGTATGAACACAGTTTTATTAGGGATAGTTTCTTTAGCAGCTGTTATTGTATGTTCAATTTTTGTGTCAGCAATTATGTTAATATTATAAACAGAGAATGCATTGTCCCAATTAAATTGGACAAGTTTGTTTCGAAAAATATCATAATTTCCTTTTTCATACACCCAAATATGCCGTTTGAAACCTTTTACAATTGATTTTCGAAATTTTAAAATAAGCATAGTAGGACAATGGAAGCGTACAAGGTCAGGTACGAAGGACGACGTTACACCACTATATAGTACATTTTCTGGTTTACTTACTAGAATAAGGTCAATAACATGAATGATGAATGCTCAGTATAATGGGTAGGTTCGTCAATCAGTTGGGTGAGGTTATATGACAAAGCAAGATCGTGCATTTTGTTTGGTATGTTTGGCTGTTAAATGTCACAGTTAAAATCACCTTATATAATCAAATCATTTATGACAGAGTTACTAAAGTGATCAAACGTTGATTCTATTGAGTCCCAATAATCGCGGCCGGAATTAGGGGGTCTAGAAAAGCCAGCAAGTAGGAACTTGTGACCTCGAACAATCACTTCAAGACAAAGGATCTGGATGTTATTATCAACAAGATTTACTTGTTTATGCAGTGCAATCCCAAATTTGAAATAAATTGCAACGCCATCACCTAATCTATCTTCACGGTCTTTTCTGTAAGGAAGGTCAAAATTCGGTATGCTTACGTCGTAATTAGAAGTGCTCTGTGAAAGCCACGTCTCTGTTAAGACCACAATATCATAATACTGCATTTCAATTTCCATTATATCCAATTTAGGCAAAAGACTTTGTATATTCACATCAACAATCTTTAAATGATCATGAAGAACAGACTGATAGGACGAATCAGAAGAAGACATAGAGGACAGTGACTCCGGCCCGGGGTCCAGTTGCACATCTCCTGATTGTTGGTTAGCTAGCAATAACAACCGTAACAACCATTATTGACCAGAACGATGCACAATATAGCACGCAATGTGAATTCATAATTCTTGACAGCCTGTAACCCTTGAACAGTTGCAGACCCTATTAGAAAATATATCATATATTTGTGTATGTGTGCTTCCATGAACCTTAATGGTATATAACATGCAAATAGTTACGCGTGCATGAAAACACAGATGTGCTGAAAACATATATGCAGACATGCAAGCGTATACATGTCTACATAAACAGCATACATGTATATACCACTACGTTATTTTCAGCACAAAGCTGTACCATATGAAAATCACTTTTTCTGCATAAAAAGATAATGCTCTTTTTTTTCTTTTATTTATTTAGTTTATAAGATTGAAATCATATAAAGCATAAACAAAGGGTTTGCATGTTATTTTAACCTGAAATAGAATTAGGAAAAGTGGTTTGGGGTGGTGTTTAGGCGGTTTGGGGTGTTTTGGGGTGGTTTGGGGCAATTCGATGGAGCCGCCAAAATACGCATCCATTTAAAGCAACACAAAGTAGTAAGCATGTGGACTTTTTGTATGGGCTTTCCAATCATATATAAGTCTAATATGGTGGACCTGGCATTCACAAAATAATTGCTATATTTATTTTGCATACTATAGTTTTGTCATATGCGTTATTTAAGCAATGAAATCTTGTGAAATGTGAAACAATACTGCGATTATACGCGGCTGCGCCGCGAAAAAACAAACAAATAAAACCAAGGACAAGTGATATATCATAATGACATTGGCTTTTTGACTGTATATCACAGGATATACTTGTGTTATCCAATTACACATCATGTTACATTCCTAAGTGCATTAGAATGAAATCGTAACAGCAGTTTCAGTTACACAGAGTGCATATGTTGAATCAACGTATTAGAAGACCAAAATGCATCTCTGAGAGGAAAAATTTGGAATGGGGCAACTAATATGAGCTAGTGCTGCATTTTTATTGTTATCTCTTATGGGGGCCCATCAAAGAAATATAAAGGGAATACCAAACCAATACAATCAGTTAATCAGTCTAACATTAAGAATATTATTTGAGTTCCAGTCCTATCGTTGGAGTGGAATAGAGTTCTCTACATAAAGGATTGCTCTTTAAGTAGATGGTTTTATGATGCATGCTGATAGGATCTGCTTTCATCTGAACGTATACGGTCAAACACCATGTTTCATAATGGTCAACAAATGAGAGACATTTCAGAACTGTTATTCATTCAAACATGTTTTAAAGGGTCACCCTCATAAAAGAGCTCTTTTAGGAACGAATTCTTTACTTGAAGAGTAGACCCCATTTTTAAGAGCTAGCTAAGTCCTCCAGAGAAGCAAGCAGGAGTTCATGTTGTTCCCCTTTGTAAGTTTATGGCAAGTCAATCTTACATTTTTTTTTTGGAAAAGGGGCAGGGGCGTTTATTAGGAATGCTATGGTAATTACATATTTAACCCATTTTTGACCCATTAAATGCATATAAAAAGAACCACAGGGCAGCCATGGTTATGGCTTTAATTCATTCATTTTTATTTGATCAACAGCTTTTGAACCAGTGTATCTGTAACAAATATAGTACGCTCTTTTGTGAGATACTTAAAATTTTTGTGCAATTTTCTGTATTTTTGACCCCTTTTTGGCCCCTCCTGGATACAAAAATGCAATTACTTTGATCCCCATAACACATTTCATGTGCCTTACATTAGACTGATGTTTGCCTTTATAAGTAACGGAAAATGGTTCAGATGCTATATGAAGAGTGTAATTAACGGGTAATTTTGCTGATTTTTCCCCTTTTATGGCCCCTTACGGGAATATAACTAGAATAACAGAGCACCCCATTGCCATGTTTAAACCACTTACTATTTGACTAATGGTATCTAAACCATTGTAATTGTATGCACTGTTGTAAGTTTTGTTTAATGAAGGAATTCATGATTTTTGGTCGATTTTCCCATTTTTACCCCTTAGTTTGGACCCCTAAATGACCCCAGAATATTCCAGTGCCATAGTTTATATCTGGTAACTTCACACATGTATTTTCACAACATATTAAAGAGAAATCAATAATTTGTTTTGCAGTTTTGCGATGAAAATTTGTTATTTTGGGGAAAATTAGCCATTAAAACCCCTTTCGGAGCCCCATGAATGATTTTTATGAGGACCCCGTTAATACCCCTTGTAATGTTTATAGTTTTTAAACTAAAACTGATATTTTACAACTATTGTGCATGCAATAAATGCTGTATTTTGATTGTTTAGGATAACAAATAAGTGATTTTGTGCACTAATGTGTTTTCTTGTTTTTTGAATAGCATATTGTTCGTTTCCATGGCTACGGTAATAAAGAGGTAACTTCCCAAACATGTTTGTTCAGTTCATGATACTAGAGATCCTCCTCTAATATTCTGTCATGTGCTTATATATCAGAGTGGCCGGCCGAAATGGTAGTACGCGCTTGAAAAAGGCCAAAAATTGGGGTTTTCGATATCTCGATACCCCACCCCACATGAAAGGCTAAAAGCAGTACCAAAGAACTAACAAATCTGATTTATTCTTTCCTCTGAATTCTCATACTGATTCATATTTTGTCGATCAAAATGTTTTTAGACTAAAGGTAATGACTTCTATGATATATAAATGTTCGAAATTGGAAAATTTCACTAATTTTTTACTATTTTTGGGGAAAATCTTTGGAGGCCGTTGCCATGGCAACGGACACACAACAGAAGGAATCGACCATCACTTAAATGTTTTTTCGTGACAACAAACAAACCGAGAAAGTTTGAGAAAAATCTGAGACCATGCGTGCCGAACCCCCATTGTAAAATATGAAATGGTTACAGAGAATTGCTATTAAAAAAAGCATATAAAACTATGATTAGTCGTAAAAAAGACGACTTCAGAAATTTGCAAACTATGAAACTTGAAAAGGCTTGTAATAATAACAACCCAAAAGAATTTTGGAATTTTTTAAAATCAAAACAACAAACGTCGTTTGCGAATATTTCTCAGGACGAATGGTTTAGTTACTTCTCTAAACTTTTTAATCCAGATACCGATTCAGAATCCGAACATGTTCTCGAAGATGCAACAGAACATTTGACAAATGAAACTCTTGACGCACCTATTACAACATCAGAAATTCGGGCATCAGTAATGGATTTAAAAAAAGAAAAATCACCCGGTCTCGATGGGATTCCAGCAGAGTTCTTTAAGGTTGCATGTGATAAAATTTTACCTTACTTTGAAATACTGTTCAATAAATTTTATAATGACTCGTTTTTTCCAGAAGATTGGTCAGTATCAACTATAAGTCCAATTCCAAAAAAAGGTGATAATAGCAAACCTAATAATTATCGTGGTATTAGTTTACAGCCCGTAATAAGTAAAATTTTTACAAATATTCTAAATAAAGGGTTAGCAGAGTGGAGTAATGAAAATGATATAATTGGTGAAGAGCAATCAGGCTACCGAAAATCATATTGAACAGTTGATAATTTATTTTGTCTGCAAACCGTAGTTACCAAATATTTAAGAAATAAAGGTGGGCACTTTTATGCGGCGTTTGTTGACTTCGAAAAAGCGTTTGATCGCGTTGATAGAAATGCGCTATGGAATAAATTACAAAAGCTAAAAGTCAGTTCTAAAATGAGTAAATGCTACAGTCTATCTACACATCTGTCAAAGCATGTGTCAAAACTAAATCGGGGTTTACGTTAGTATTTAACTGTCCCATTGGGATTAGGCAAGGTTGTTGCATTTCGCCTATTTTATTTTCCTTTTTCTTAAATGATTTAAAGGACTTTGTTTCTACTGGCAGTTATGGTATTGATCTTGATATATGTAAAATATTCCTTTTACTTTTTGCAGACGATCTAGTGTTGCATGCAGAAACTAAAATTGAATTACAACGGTTGCTTAATAAACTAAAATTATATTGTACCACATGGAATCTAAAGGTGAATTTGAATAAAACTAATGTTATTGTATTCCGAAATGGCGGCTATCTTCGAAGATACGAGAAATGGTTTTACGGAGATACACAGTTAAAAGTTGTGACTTATTATAAATATTTAGGTTTGGTAATATCTTCTCGATTATCTTGGTACATGTGCCAGAAAACATTAGCAGAACAGGCCTCAAAAGCAGTTTTTAGCTTAAAATCAAATCTGAATAAATTTGGGCCACTTTCGGCAAATTTGTTACTTAAAATATTTGAGACGAAAATTTTGCCCATTTTGACATATGCTGCAGAGATTTGGTTTTCCCATGAAAGTTTAGACATCGAAAAAATACATCATGACTTCTGTAAATATATCTTGCGAATTCCAAAACGTTCTCCAGATATATTTGCTAGGGGTGAATTAGGTAGACATACTATTTATATGACTCGATGTTTAAAACTTATTAAATATTGGCTTAGAATTTTACGTTTAGAAGATAGCAGATATCCTAAAATATGCTATAAACTTCAGTATAAATGGATAAATCACAACGCAAAGACAGATTGTTGGGCGAGACAAGTTAAAGAGGTATTAGAAAAATATGGATTTGGTTATGTTTGGTTCAATCAAGGTGTAGGTGATGAACGTAATTTTATTTCTATTCTTAAACAAAGATTGTTTGACATAGAGATACAAAGTTGGAGATATGATGTTCAACAGATGGATAAACTTAGAACTTATGAAATGTTAAAAGAAAATTTGATTTGTGAATTTTACTTAAATGAAAAAAATATGGTTCCGTATAGACACATAATGTCCAAACTTAGAGGGGGGTGTTTAGATTTAAGGGTGCATACTGGAAGATATGAAAATATACCTTATGAAGACAGAACATGTCCAGTTTGCAATACGGATGTAGGAAATGAATTTTATGTAT
Source organism: Ctena decussata (assembly GCA_963989385.1). Classification (NCBI taxonomy): domain Eukaryota; kingdom Metazoa; phylum Mollusca; class Bivalvia; order Lucinida; family Lucinidae; genus Ctena; species Ctena decussata. The sequence goes on along the minus strand of OZ022499.1, from coordinate 33,841,202 downwards.
TATTTGAATGGTCTTTTTACACTACGGCGAGACAGAACTATATTCCTAAATACTACTGTACCAATCCGTCATTTGATAAATTTAAAGAATTAATGTGCAAACAAAATTCTATACTATTATTAAATATTTGTAAGTTTATAGTAGTTGCATTGGAAATAAGGGATACATATTTGACAACAAATGTTTAAATTCTATAACGTATACTTTATTTATAAAAAAAAAGGTGCTAAAGATTCGTTTGAGAGCGTGAGTGTCATTAAAAAATGTTTATTATGTATAAATGGCATTATGTTTGAGATTTGTATTGAATATATACATGTATGTATTTTGTATTTTGGGCCGGTGGCCTATATTACGAATAAATTCTTCTTCTTCGCAAGTATCTGAATAGACGTTATACTGCGTCACATAATTGTAATTTGAACACTGTTTCATTCAGTACCAAACGATAATATTTGTTTATGAATAGCTGCTTTCAAAGCCTCAATGCCTGCATGCCTCTAGCCCTCAGTCTTTACAATTAACTTATCGTGCGTATTTTAACTGTTACTCTTTAAGATTTTAATTTTACCTCACTGCAGCTGATGTTGTGCCGTGTGGCGGCCGTAAAACGTCTCCCCGAGCATCATCCATAGTGCAGATTATATTTTATTTTCGTCCTTTGAGGTCAAAGGATATATTCTGAGAAATCTGTAATTTTTGATTGGCCTATACTCATATTCTAAACCATCGTTTTATATATTATTTGGGCCCTTTTTGATACTAATCCGTCTTTGAATCGACTGTCCAATTAAAATTAAGAAATTACAGTATGCTTTTCTCTGGTTTCGTCACCAGATATTGCCAGGGTCACTGAAGAGGCTTTATTAGCCGAAACTACTTAGTCTGGCCCATGTTCCTTCTTGTGAATGTATTCTCTGCTCTTGAAGGAACTTTTTAAGATTTTAATTTTATCATTATTGAGCATAAAATCGCAACAATGAAGAACAAAAGCGGTTATAGCTAAAAACTTATACTTCATTCCATCTCAACTTAAATCTAAAACAAAGTCTCAAAATTGAACTTAAATAGCGGATTCCACCGTTAATTACGTATCCATTTAAAGAAACTGTCAGTGTTTTAATTAAGTACCGAGGTTTACTTGCTGAAATGTTATCAACGTTACTGGTTTGTAGTTATAAGGAAAACATTAAAAATATTCTTGATGTGACGAATTAACGGAAGAAGGAAAATACTGTAACTTATAAGATGTCCCATCATCAGTCTATTCAGGAGTTTTGTCAGTGTTTACGGTAATGGGACGGGTAAATTTACAATATTGGCCACATTATTCCTACATGGTATTATCTGCACTCAAAATGTTACAAAATGATACATTTTACTTACAGTCGGACGGCGAGTAGTTGACCGGAGGCTGGAGGATGTGAAAATACATTATCTCAACTTGTAGCATTTCAGCAGTGAAAAATTTGATTAGCAGTAACATTAACTAATAAGAAGTTTACATGTTTCCGATGTTGTACTACCAAGCACATGATGTATCAATGTCTTTAGGGACTTTTCAAATTGACCGAAAGGTCAATGCAAAATAATATCGTAATTTATTGATATAATTGGGCTGTTTCTTGATTTTAACTGAAACTTTCACTTGAGCATTGTCGTTTTTATTGGTAACGAAAAAACCTCCAAGCAAGTCTCATAAAAGAATGCGTACTTTGTAAGCAGATGCTTATTTTCGATTTGGCAGATACTTTTCTGTGCCTCATATCATTAAATTCCAGTGTGTATTTTAGTTTTCTCACCTTTCTGTAGTCTTTCAGTTTCTATGCTCTATGAACCGATTTTTTCAATATTCAATGTAACAGCAGGTTTTGAGGTTTAAATTACTAGTAATTCCCTAATTTTATATTTATTTACATTTAAAAAAAACAACGATGTTTGGTGGTCGCTTGACTGACACCACTATAAATAACAATGTTCAGAGCATTAGTAGTTTTATTTCCCTTGGGGTAATATATTCTCTATCTCTCAATTTATCTATTTGTTTCTTTTTTATTGCTTTGACTAAAAGTCACGTATGTTAGTGTCATGAAAAGCGTAGCAAGAAAATTGAACCGTTGTATGATCATGTCAGCAAAAGTGTTGAGCGTTGCTACAAGAAGAAAGAAATAGCAAAAAAGACTGTTTGTTCAGTATTTGTCAAGTCTTTTAACACATAACAACTCTCTTTTCTGTTTCACATATAAAACGCAGTTTGCGAGGGCCTTAAACTGCTTGGTGAAAAAGGCGACAAACATCTGTCAACAGTATTTCTTTAAAATGTCTGGATACCGTATTTATGATAGTTTCCTGGGAGTTGGTGAAGGTTGCTGATTAGCTGTGATGTAATCGAATACATTTTGTATAAATGTTATCTACGCTAATTCTAGGTTAAATCAAGTAGTAACATATGCAAATGACAAGGAATCAAGCAGGCTGTAATTCATCTAATATTTAAAAACGATTTAAAGGAGGATATACTAGCAAAAGAAAACAAAACAATTCTGCCTTCAATTTATTTACATTTTGGGAATATTCTCATATGTAACTACTATAACCGGATGTTACGGGCTTAAGCCATAATGGATAGAAAGCTAATAAGTATCAGTCGTTAGGAGTATGATAGACTTCTTCTAAAACTTATGTTGTTTGCTTGAAACTCCGCTTCAAATGACATAAAAATAAGGAGAAAGGCAATCTATCATTTTAGCATTTCTTTGATACCTAGTTATCTCCCCTTATTTTACATCCTGGATCCACTTTTCAGGACCACATCATACCCTAAGTTAAAGTTGGGATGACAAACTTTTATAATATACCAAATTTCATCCTTTCGAATTGTCGGGGCATTAAACTCCAAAAATAGGCCCTTTTATAATTTCAGCGTCCTGACTATTTATGCCCCCGTGACAATAGTCAGGGGGCATAAATATTTTCCCCTGTCTGTCCGTCCGTACGTCTGTCCGTCACACTTTAGGGTATAGACTTTGTGTAATCAACTCCTCCCACAGTTTTCAGTGGATCTTTTTCAAACTTTACGTACGTATTGTGGATATAATGAAGATGCGAGCATGTGGGTTTTTGGTGGAGCTCAAATTAATCTAGACAGAATTACGGCCTTTTGAACTTAGTCATTTTAGGCAAATTTTTGCCCTGTAGAGTATGACGTTTGTGTAATCAACTCCTCCCACAGTTTTCAAGGGACTTTTTTCAAACTTTGCATACTTATTGTGGACATATTGAAAATATGCATGTGGGATTTTGGTGGAGCTAAAAATTTATTTTGACAGAATTACGGCCTTTTGAACTTAGTCATCTTAGGCATTTTTTGCACTCTAGGGAGTTTGTGTCTTCAACTCCTCCCACAGTTTTCAATGGGCCATTTTCAAACTTTGCATACATGTTGTGGCATATCTAAAATGTGCATGTGGATTTTTGATGGCGCTGAAATTAATTTTGACAGAATCACAGCCTTTTGAACTTAGTTGTTTTTTGGCAAATTTTTGCATTGTAGGGTATGGAGTTGCCCCCATGAAGATAGTCAAGAGGCATTAAGATTTAATTACAGCCTTTTGAACTTAGTTTGTTTGTGTTTTTTTTTTTTGGGGGGGGGGGCAAATTTTTGCATTCTAGGGTATGGAGTTGCCCCCATGACGATAGTCAGGGGGCATTAAGATTTGCCCTTGTTTTTCCGTCTGTCCGTCCGTCCGTCACACTTTAGGGTATAGAGATTCTGTAATCAACTTCTACCAGTTTCCAATGGATATTTTCCAAACTTTGCATACTTATTGACATATTGAAAATATGCATGTGGGTTTTTGGTGGAGCTCAAATTAATTTAGACAGAATTATGGCCTTCTGAACTTAGTCATTTTGGCAAATTTTCGCACTGAGAGTATGGAGTTTGTGTAATCAACTCCTCCCACAGTTTTCAATGGACCATTTTCAAACTTTGCATACATGCTGTGGACATACTTAAAATGTGCATGTGGATTTTCATGGAGCTAAAATTAATTGTGACAGAATTACAGCCTGTTGAACTTAGTTGTTTTTTGGCAAATTTTTGCATTGTAGGGTATGGAGTTGCCCTCATGACGATAGTCAGGGGCATTTATTAATCACAGCCTTTTGAACTTAGTTGTTTTTGGCAAATTTTTGCATTGTAGGGTATGGAGTTGCTCCCATGACGATAGTCAGGGGGCATTAAGATTTGCCCTTGTTTTTCCGTCTGTCCATCCGTCTGTCCGTCCGTCTGTCCGTCACCCTTTAGGGTATAGAGATTGTGTAATCAACTTCTCCCACAGTTTTCAATGGATCTTTTTCAAACTTTGCATACTAATTGTGGACATATTAAAAATATGCATGTGGGTTTATGGTGGAGCTCAAATTAATTGAGACAGAATTATGGCCTTTTCAACTTAGTCATTTTAGGCATGTGGATTTTTTATGGAGCTGAAATTAATTTGACATAATTACAGCCTGTTGAACTTAGTTGTTTTAGGCAAACTTTTGCATTGTAGGGTATGGAGTTGCTCCCATGACGATAGTCAGGGGGCATTAAGATTTGCCCTTGTTTTTCCGTCTGTCCATCCGTCTGTCCGTCCGTCTGTCCGTCACCCTTTAGGGTATAGAGATTGTGTAATCAACTTCTCCCACAGTTTTCAATGGATCTTTTTCAAACTTTGCATACTAATTGTGGACATATTAAAAATATGCATGTGGGTTTATGGTGGAGCTCAAATAAATTGAGACAGAATTATGGCCTTTTGAACTTAGTCATTTTAGGCATGTGGATTTTTAGGAGCTGAAATTAATTTTGACATAATTACAGCCTGTTGAACTTAGTTGTTTTAGGCAAACTTTTGCATTGTAGGGTATGCAAATATTTGCATTGTAGGGTATGGAGTTTGTATAATCAACTTCTTCCCCCCCCCCCCACCCCCACCCCCACCCCCGTTTTCAATGGATCTTTTTCAAACCTTGCCTACATGTTGTGGACATATTACAGATGTGCATGTAGAGTTTGGATGGAACTAGAATTAATTTTGACAGAAATATGGCCTTTTGAACTTAGTCTTTTAGGCAAAAATTTGCATTGTAGGGTATGAAGTTTGTGTAAGCAACTCCTCTCCCCGTTTTCAATGGATCGTTTTCAAATCATTCATACATGCTGTGGACATATTGAAGATGTTCATGTGGCTTTTTGTTGGAACTAGAATTAGTTTTGACAGAATTACGGCCTTTTCAACTTAGTCATTTTAGTCTTTAGGTATATGTTTGCATTGTAGCATAAGTACTTTGTGTAATAATCATGTCCTCCCTCAATTTTCAATGGCTCTTTAGTGTAGACTTGTTGTGGACATAATAAAAATAAAGATGTGCATGCTGGTTTTGCTGAAAAAGAAAAAGAATAAAAAAATAATTTTGAAGGAACGTAGTCATTTTGGGCTGCAATTTTGCACTAAAGGGTACGAAGTTATTGTAATGTTTTCAATGGATTGTTTGTGAATAGTATTTGTGCTTGAAAGTTGAAAGGTGCTTTAGGGATGTACGCATGTCCTATGACAAGTGCTGCACGAGGGCATCATTAGTGTCTTACAGACACAATTTTCTAGGGTTTTTTTTAGCATCATACATCGGTGAATGACATTTTGAATAAGGATAAATGATGCCGTTGTTTGTGCTTTAAATATGAAATTTCCCATCCAGACCCTCCTTATTCTGTCTCCCTCTTCTTTTTAGCTCCCCTGTGTCAAGGGCTCCGGCGGACCTTTTAGGATGATACCCTCCGGCGTCCGTCCGGCGTGCATTGTCTGTCAACGTATTCAAAGCACTTCTCCTTTGAAACTACTGGGCCAATTTCAATTGAATTTCATGTCCAGGTACCAGGCAAAAGGGGGAAGAAAGTTTATATAGTTGATCCAGGTCACATGAACAAGAAAGCCGCCGTTTCCATATTATATGTAAGAAAAAAAATCTGCTTCTCCAGGACCACTAGGCCGCTTGCCTTGAAATTTGTTGTGCTGCATTTGAGTCTCTAGTACGACAAGTTTTATATACTCTGGGTTGACCTTGATTCATTTATGGCAAGGTAAAATTTGGTCCCTCAGGTTTTTGAATTAGAGGGCTGAAAACGTGCATTTTGCTGTTGCTGTTGCACTCTGTGATATGAAAATGCATTCGAATTCAACCCCATAAAATTCTAGAGGTCAAGGTCATTTAATGACCTTGGCCACAGGGCAATCATCCGTCGCCTGTCAACATTTTCAAAGGACTTTTCCTCTGAAACTACTAGGCTGATTTTAATTTAGTTTCATATGCAGCCTCCGGGCAAAGCAAAGAGGTAACGAAATTTTATATATTAGGTCCAGAAGACATGACCTAGATGGCCGCCATGCCCATATATGGTTAAAATCTTTTAAAAATCTTCTTCTTCAGAACCACTGAGTCAATTATTGATACTTGGTATGTAGCATCTGGGACTCAAGTACTACAAAGTATATATAAATGGTGATCCAGGGCTGACCTTGACTTATTTTACTGCAATGTAAAATTTGGTCACTCAGGCTTTTGTATGGGAAAAGCTGAAAAGGTGCTTTTTCTGTTGCTTTTATGCTCTGTGATATAGAAATGCAGTTGAATTCAGCCCCTATGAATTCTATAGGTCAGTAGTCTCAAAAACATTCTCCTTTGAAACTACTGCGCCGATTTCAATTTAGTTTCACAATCAGACTTCAGGCAAAGGGAGATAGAAAGTTTTCATATTTGTTCCAGGTCACGTCATCACATGACCAAGATGGCCGCCATGCCCATTTATAGTACACTCCTTAAAAATTACTCTCAAGAACAAATGGGCCCATTGCCTCGAAACTTGATGTATAGCATCTGGGAAAGTAGTTTTACCAATTTTATACAAATGATGATCCTGGGCTGACCTTGACCTCTTTCACGGCAAGCTCAAATTTGGTCACTTCGGCTTTGGAATGGGAAAAAGCTGAAAACGTGCAGTTTTCTTTGTTATAAGACTCTTTGGTATGGAAATGCAGTCGACTTCCATCCCTTTGAATTCAAGAGGTCAAGGGTCATTATTGACCTTGGCCAAAGGTTACTTCGGTTGAATATTTTAAAGTACCTTTTCTCAGAAACTACTAGGCCTGGCTGCATGGCTAACCACCATTTTGGCACTGTTACCTGATGTCTACAAAAGATCAGTAAGTTCAAAGCAAAAACAGATGTCCAAAAAGTTCATATCACATTAAAGTCTCGGGTCTCAGAGGATCAATCAGGACCTAATGGTTCTCTTGTTGTTGTTGTTGTTGTTTTTGTGTGTGTTTTTTTTTTGTGTGTGTTTTATTCACTGTGCCCTGCAGACTAGTCTTTGCCAAGTCAGAAGATCTTGAGATATTGCCAAACCATCTTATTATGATTCCGTTTCTTCATTTTACCCCCGCAATTTTTGTTTGTGGTGGGGTATACTGTGTTCACGCTGTCCGTCCGTCCATCCGAAACACTGTTTTTTTTTCCTAATATCTTGAAAATGCAGTGATGGATATTTATCAATTTCTGCAGATACATTAATATCAATAAGGTGTACATACATTTGAAAAAGTAAGGCCCAGAGGCCAATTCTCTTAGAGTAATTGCCCTTTGTAAAATTTCTTAAGATAGTTATAAAAAGCTTGTGTGCACACTATCCCAATGAATGGAATTTGACCAAACTAGCACAGATGCATTATTAGGACAGGGCAAAGAAGTGATCAGATTTGTGACCTTGATCTCATTTTCAAGGTCACTACATTATGAGGCAGTAAAAAGATAGCGTGCATACTACTATCTCTTTAACCAATGGCTGGAACTTGACCAAACTAGCACAGATACATTATTAGGACAAGGCAAAGAAGTGGTTAGATTTTGGTGACCTTGACCTCTATTTCAAGGTCACTTCATTATAAAGACTGAAAATGAGGCTTGTGTGCTCTCTATCTCATGAATCAACCGATGGAATTCGACCAAACTAATATAGATACATCACTAGGACATGGGTAAGAATTGATTACCTTTTGGTGACCTTGACCTCATTTTCACGGTCACACTGGCACTTTGAAAATCAAATATTGATAGAAGAAAGCTTGTGTGCACAGTATATCTGGAACCAATAGCTGGAATTTTACTAAACTAACACAGATACATTATAAGGACACGGCAAAGAAGTGATCAGATTTTGGTGACCTTGACTTTATTTTCAATGTCACTACATTATAAGGCAGTAAAAAGCTTGTGTGTACACAATCTCTTTAACTAGTTGTGGACTTTGACCAAACTAGCATAGATACATCATTAGGACATGGGTAAGAATTGATTACCTTTATGTGACCTTGAACTCATTTTTCACGGTCACACTGGCACTTTGAAAATCAAATTTTGATAGAAGAAAGCTTGTGTGCACAGTATATCTGGAACCAATAGCTGGTATTTTACTAAACTAGCACAGATACATCATAAGGACATGGCAAAGAAGTCATCAGATTTTGGTGACCTTGACCTCATTTTCAAGATCACTACATTATAAGGCAGTAAAAAACTTGTGTGCACACTATCTCTTTAACCAATTGTGGAATTTGACCAAACTAGCACAGATACATTATTAGGACAGTGCAAAGAAGAGATTATATTTTGGTTACCTTGGCCTCATTTTCAAGGTCACTACATTATATAGACTCAACTGAGCCATGTGTGCACTCTATCTCATGAATCAATAAATGGATTTCGACCAAACTAACACAGATACATCATAAGGACATAGAAAAGAAGTGATTACATTTTGGTGACCTTTACCTCATTTTCAAGGTCACGCTGGCACTTTGAAAATCAAATTTTGATAGATGAAAGCTTTATGCACAGTATATCTGGAACCAATGGCTTGAATTTTACCAAACTAGCACAGATACATCATAAGGACATGGCAAAGAAGTGATCAGATTTTAGTGGTCTTTACTTCATTTTCATAAATCGCTTCATTATAAAAAAAATCTAAAAATGAGCCATGTGTTCATACTTACTCATGAATCATTAGATAAAATTTGACCAAACTAGCACAGATATATTATTAAGACACAGAAAAGAAGTGATTCGATTTTGGTGCCCTGGACCTCATTTTCAAGTCACTACATAATAAAGACTCTAAAAATTAGCCTTGTGTGCACTCTGTCTCCTAATTAATAGATGGAATTTGACCAAAGTAGCACAGTTACTTCAATGAGATCGGGGAAAGAAGTGATTACAAGTACTTTTTAGTGACCTTAACCTCATTTTCAAGGTCACACTGGCACTTTGAAACTCAAATTTTGATAGGAAACAGCTTCTTTTAGTTTATTTATTTACTTGTTTATTTATTTATTTATTTATTTATTTATTTATTGCAATATCTTGTAAAGGCAGTAATGGAGTTTCATGAAATTTTGCAGGAAGATTGACAAACACAAGACAAACATTTCTGTCAATTTTGTTAGAGTTATTTCTCTTTGTAGTTCTTGTCTCGAAGCAGAGGCGAGACATATGTATTGCTTTTCCGGTGGCGTCGGCGTAAACGTTTGTCGAGGCTTGGCGTTTAGGTCACTTTCTCAGAAACTATAATGGTTAGAGCCATTAAACTTTGTTCATGCATAAATCTGGAAGAGTAGATCTCAAAGCCATTGTCAATATTGAATCTTGACCTACATTTCACGGTTGACTGACTTCGCAATTTTTTGTTGAGATTTCGCGTTTAGGTCTGTTTCTCAGAAAATATAAGGGCTATATCCATGAAATTTGGTTCATGCGTACATCTGGAAAAGCGAATATCAAAACCATCATCAATATTGAGTGTTTACCTACATTTTACGGTTGACTGACTTTGAAATTTTTCGTCGAGTTTTCGCATTTAGGTCAATTTCTCAGAAATTGTTAGTGCTAGAGCCATGAAACTTTGTTCATGCGAACCTCTGAAAGAGTAAATCTCAAATCCATCATCAAAATTGAGTCTTGACCTACAATTTACGGTTGACTGCCTTTGCAATTTTTTGTCGTGTTTTCGCGTTTAGGTCTGTTTCTCAGAAACTATAAGGGCTAGAGCCATGAAATTTGGGTCATGCATTCATCTTAAAGAGAAGAGCTCAAAGTCATCATCAATAATGAGTCTTGACCTACATTTTACGGTTGACTGACTTTGCTATTTCTGTCAAGTTTTCGCGTTTAGGTCATGTTTTTTTTTTTTTTTTTTCAGAAACTATAAGGGCTAGAGCCAAGAAACTTGGTTCATGCATACATCTTTGCTGATTTTAGCTCTGTTTTGTGCAAAGCGCCAGCAGGCGAGACACCGCATTCCGCAGAATTCTTGTTTGTCCGGAGTTAGCGAGTTTTCTTTACTGACCATTACTGTGCGGGGGGTATCTGATAACTATTGCTTATTGACTTTTTTCCTTTCAAACTGAGCTCCTTCAGTGTCACCGGCAAACCGCAGATTGATAATTGGTATTAGTTCTGCCGCCTGTGCTTGCCTTTCCCTCATGTTCTTTTGGAGCATTAGAAAGGATCCTTTGAGGTCATTGAGATATGTCTGCTGGAGACAGGTCGGCAACCCTTGATGGTACCCACCAGGATTCACCATGTCCTTATTCAACAGAAAAATCTCTGTCCTAGTAGAACTTGTGTCTACCATCTTTTGAGCATCCTACCAAAATTCTTTCGGCGCATCTCACAGAGTTCACGTGTGCTCAGTGGTATCTCATGTATCAGCTTTTCAAGTTTCCTACCTGGCTTTAGATGTCTAACGTTCCACGTTATCCTGCTGAGCTGTTCATCGCTCCTCTTATATGTCTGGCATTCGTCACAATCACCGCCGTCCTATCGTCTGACGGAAGGCATGGACATTCGTAAGCAGGCTGTGGCGGTATCAGTAGAAATTTAACTTTGGCAAACTTCATCTTAACTTTGCCAGACTAATTTCGTAAATATATGGCTGTATTATTTCTATTTGTTGAATTTGACTAATTTTCACACTTTTAACTGTTTAGACCTAAACTGCTTAATTGAGATGCAACGTTACTGTAAATATTTGATGAGTCCATTAACTTGATGAAAATAAAGTTTTATTGCATTCCTTATTGATAGAGTTGAACCGTTTTTCTAGACATGATAGTAATAGCTATTTCTTTTGCGTTGAGGAAAATGAAATCTATATAACCGTTGACCTTTTGAGGCATTGAATTAGTGTATAAATAAAAAATATGTTTTCTTTTCTGCAGGATTTGTAATAGCAGAGTTATTTATGTTCCTCGTTTAAAGGAATATATGTGGTCCTGTTAGCAGGATTTCACGAGATCCAATTGACATTTTTATTCTTTAGTACATAAGGTATAATTTCACCTGATTAAATTGTAAATGTGTAGCTGACTCTGACTAATGCCCCTTTGTCGACTTTGGCATTTTTCCAGCATCTGAAACTGTTTGGCCTTGAATGCATACTTTTTTCAGCTATAATGCAGTGACGCTTTAGTTACGTGGCCTTCATGGTTGAGAGCTTCGTCTTTTACGAACAGATTTTCTTATTCGTTGTTTTTCTTGTTGTTTTTCTTGATGTTGTTATAAGGTTCTATTTTCCCTTCAGTCTCTTTCAGTTGAAGACAAAAATGCCTGGAAAGAAGTACCAGCTGTTTCTTAAAGGACTCCAAAACAAAACGTGCAGGATTGAAATAGATGAGGTATGTATTTAAAAAAAATATAAGTAGAAAGTTCACGATTGAAAATATTTTCACAGGAAAAGAGCGAGCCCTTTACAATAATGCACGCTCTATTGTATTCTGAAATAAGTAAAATAGACAAAGTAGATGACAAAAAGCGACACAATTGTGTGGCACAGCCCGTCCCAAACACTAAATAGGAAAGGAAAAACTAAAATAAATAAATAGACGGCGCATGCACAAAGAAAAACAATAACAATTTACAAGCGAAATCCAAAAAGTTAGCCCTCTCCCAATAGATGGCTGCGAGGTTATTCTAGCTACTGTACAAAATGTTAAAGCCTATCAGATTTGGTGTTGTTGTGTAATTGTTTAACGTCCACGGTAAACAGCTATAGTCATGTCGGGACGGTCAGTTAACCTAACCACACTATTCCTGGGCAGGCTTAGACCTCCTAAGCGGTTAACCAGTACTAAGTGCACTAACTTTCACCAGTAACTGACAACTGCCCTTCTTGAATCATCGGAAGTTGAAATGAAAGTAAAAGGCCAGACCTGGTATCCAAATAAGGACCACTGGCTTACAAGTCAGGTGCCCTACCGACTGCGCTATGCGGCCCGGCCAAGACTATCAGAAAACCGACAATTAATTATAATAATAGTAATAGTGATAATAGTAATAAGCTACATCAGACTGACTGCCTTGGAACGGTCAGTAATAGATAACTAGCGGTCTTAAATAGTACTCAAATCGAAACCTTCGCCCTGGCGTTTGTTTTGGTTCATAAAGATCGATCGAATCCTGGGGTAATACAGAGTGAGGGAAGGTACACCGAGGGGAAGGAGCGGTGAACGGGAAATGACGCTAATGCAGTTAGAAATAATAGTTTTGGGCTTGGCATTTTAAGAGAATTTAGTTGACAGCCTTAATGCTCGTCATAAGAGATCTATGAAACGTGCATTTTCAGACTAACCTGCACATACTGCTGTTAGGGGCAAGCACTTGAAATGGGTTTTAAAGATGCAGATGAGATAGCAAACAGTGTAGACTCTGGTCAGTTTGATCTGCGCTTATACTAGTTGCTTAGAAACTAGAATTGTTAGATATTACATTCTGGCATTCGTATTTGTTGTAATTTTGTTAACAACAGGACGCTTCGATCGAACACTTGCTCGACAAAACCTCCGAATTGTCAGGAGTAGGAAAAGACGCCCAGAGGATCTTATATTGCAGTAAGTTTTCTACTTCTACAATGCACAAAGAACATGATTAGACGATATACGTGTGCAAGTGACACCCTGGCTTCAAGCTGTTGATGTTTCAGTTCTCATAACGATGATCCCCGAGGCTTCAACCGCTGCACATCGCCTATATACATCAAATCTATGTTTCTGTATGTTTGGGGTCGTTCTTTTTTCCGAACGAATGTTAAAATCACATTTAGAGGTCTAACTTCTAAAGAACCATCGAACTACTTCTGGTTTTGACAGACTTATGCCCCTTTATATATTTATCATAGTTATTCTGTAATATTTCGAGCCTGCTTCATATTTTAAAACCGTTATGCTTTCTTGTTTAAAGTTTATACAAGTATAAAGTACCATCTGGTGTTCATGATGCGCAAAGGAAAAGAAACATTAACCTACTTCCGATTTCGACAGAAGTATGCACCTTTGTGTATGCTTTGTATATTATATAATCTTATCACATACTGATTTCAGCCATAGACGAATATTATAAAATGGTACTAAAAAGGCAAACAAATGATCAATAGATTATTTTGAAAGTTAAAGGAAAAGGCTCCAAAAGTTAATGGCTTTTTATTTTCGAGCTGAGAATTGATACAAGTTTCATCAAAATGTGATGAGGTTCATAGCACAGAGGCTGTCAAGAAGACCGCTGTTTCAGCAATTTTAGCGAGCTGGTGATGTCCTTATTACATAATCAATTAAGTATACATAGCTCAATAATTCATTTCTACCTCACAGGCAGATGACGTCGAAACTTCGTCATGTTGACGTCAATACGATATCAACGTCGCACTGACATCACTGTGAGACCTTTTCAACGCCATGTACCCACTTTTTAGTGTGTTTATTTTCTTTGGCAGCTAAACAAACACCAAACTATTTTAAATTTGCCTTAAAAACTACCTTGTTTCTTTGCAACAGAAAGGTTTAATTGTTATTTATGCATTATTATTTTTATTTTTTATATATAACTGTTGTTTGATTTTTTCAGATACAAACTTAGTTATGTTTCTTTATTATTATTATTGTTATTATTATTATTATTACTATTATTATTATTATTATTATTTCTGAACGATTTTTATAAAATTTCGCACCAAATGTTCCGTTTTTGAACAACTTGCAGCAATCTCACAGGGGACGGACAGACAAGACTCGGTGCCAGGAGTGTGCACGTATGGATTCGTTCCGCTGGGCCTCCTGGGTCTCCTAAGGAACTAATCAAGCAATCTATCTATACCCCTGTTAGGGCAATGGCGCCTAGTTTTTATGGCTTGAACCAAAATAATATTTGTTTCGTTTTTATCACAATTAGGCAAGGAACTGCGCTCTTTAGATGAGTATGGAGAAGCCCAGTACCTGTCTGATTACGACATTCAAGATGAGGGCAATCTTTTCCTAGTTCTACGCCTCCTGGGTGGATCCGAACAACTTGATCAGGAACCTTACGTTCCGAAAGCATACGGGCCTGATGTCGAGCTTACAGATCTACCGGATATGTTTACCTTGGATGATGAAGAGGGCGGTCAAAGAGCATTGATGCCATGCAAACATGCCATAGGTAACTTAAGCTTACAGTATCTAATGCCCCCTCCCCGCCATGAAATGGCGGAAGGGCATACAGTTTTTGCCCTGTCCGAGTTTGTGGGTTACTAATAATGTGTCCGGCCCATAACTTTGTCCTCCATGGCGGGATTTCAACACTATTTGGCTCATGATAAGATGATGTGTCTGGTGCAAGAATCATGTCGCTAGGTCAAAGGCCAAGGTCATATTATGCACGTAAACTTTGTGTATAAGCCATAGTGAAAACATGTTCAAAACTTTGTCCAACATGGTGAGATATCAAAATTATTTGACCTAATAAATTCACACCGGGTAGGCGGCAATCCTGAACACTCGCGGCAATCACGAACGCAGGTCAAAAATTTACACGACTGTTTAGGATGAGTCGACAAAACTTCTTTTTTCAGCAGGAAGAATCAGTTAACAAATAAAGGTAACTATGTCACGACTTTTAGATATGTTCAAAGATATTCCTCACAAATCTTAGTTGTTGAATTCTTATTAAGTTGCTTGTAGTTTAGGCGTAAACGTAAAATCTGTGACTTTTAAACCCCCAAAACAACAAAATAGACCAAAATGTTCAAGTTTGCTACACATTTTGATCATTTTCATGATATACAGATAAAATTTATTTTTTTCTAGACAGACTGTGCGTATTCATTTGACTCTGTCTTGTACACAAACGAAGTTACATCGATTTGAAAACAATAGGGTAGAGAACGGCGGCAATCGAAAACGGTGTTCATGGCAATCGCCTGACGTCAAACAAATGTTTGAAAGGCAATCGATGAACATTTATAGCTTCTGCCGATTTTAATTCAGATTTAGCCAAGAACCTGTAGAATGTGTTTCTTTTTATTAATTTATTTATTCCTACAAATGGCGCCAGGCATTAAACGTGCAACTTATGTACACTTGGGATACATCTTACTATTGTGGAGCATGTTCTTTCCAAAAACTAATTAACTTCTGGAATCAACAGAATAAAGCAAACTTATTCAACCATCGATATTTTGACTCATTTCGCTAATGCTCTTGTTATATGATAAATGTTCCTTGTAAGAACGTTCTCTTAAAACATAAACTATGGTGCTCATTATAATTGCCCCATTGAGACAATTAAATGAGAACCAACCATATATGCTTTAAGCAGAAATTATGATAACCAATGTTCAGTCTTACAAACCTCTACTTTCTATGTACGTTATAGGAAGCAAAACGAGGGGTAGTCAATAATGTAATGTACTGTTTGTTTTAAGTTTGAAATTCAAACTTAAGAGAGGCGTATCAGGCACCAGTAGAGACGCTGTGATTCAGCCACCGCACCTATTCTCAGAATAGACAAACAAGTGTTAATATTCGATGTCTTATAGTCCAAACGCTTATTCAAAAACATTTCACATGGCTTAAACATACTTCCATTCCAGCCCCTAGATGTGTTCCTCATTTTCAGTTCCGAATTAAAGCATCACATTGACAAGTTTTTCCATTCTCGATGCTTGAACAGGCCAAAAAAGGCATAAAACACATGTCTTTCTGCATGGTACGAACAAGTGCATCCCCCTTTCCGCAAAATATATGATAAATGCAAAGAAATTATGCTTCTAAAGTGAACAGAATATGTGAATAGGCAGACCTAAAGTACCATTCTATAAATCACATCTCCCTGGGGAAAGATTTTTTTTCATCTGCACTGTCGCCAAGTTGTATGTAAGCTACGTCACCCGCATGATACTGAATAGTTAGCAAGCAATAAACAAGTGTTTCGCTTCCAAGTTAATCCTTAAAACAAACATGTATGATTGTCAAATTCGATAGCAACTATATGGGTGCATTGACCGCTTAAAATTTGAAGATTTTTTTCTCTGAAAATTACACGTTTAGCAGAATGGATAAGGATGTAAGCTACGTTATCGCAATTGTGAAAAATCTACAGAAAAGGGGGGAATGTTGGTACATTTATGATCGATATGCTCACAAGGGTAGTGCAAAACTAACAAAAACTTTCGACTTGCTAGTTCGTTTATTGACGTATGCATAATTATATCGTATGATGTAAGCTACGTTATGTAAGCTACGTTATGAGTATTTTGCCCTTGTTCCAGAACTGCTGTTGAAGTTATGCCAAATAAGAATTACAGCAGTTAGTGTTCTTAGTCTTGCATATTCTCTCTTTAAGTCCTGCTACTTCCGGTTTACACAGTCCGCTAATTGTCGATTTTCTGATTCCCATCATTGTTACACTGAGCATCGTAGTTTAGATAAGTAAAAAAATGTGACTTTGTATGAAAATATTTATCGTATGATTATATTAAGTGTTCTGACATGCTTACTTCATAAGAAATAAGATGACCTCGCGAGCTTATAAAAACCAAGCCGGCACCAGCTTATGCTGTGATATTTATTCAACATTGAAAACATAAAATAACCTGTTGACTTTAAGTGTGTTACATAAATTGAGGGAATGCGTACACGTTCAGTTAAAATAAGTTGGCATCTTTATTTTTACCTCTTTTCTCAATACTTAATTAAAAGAATGTTCTTCCCTTGGAGCAAATTCTTTCATTTAGGAGAACAGCTACTAATAAGGTTCGACATTCAAAAGAATTTGCTCCTTTGAGCAAATTGCCTCTTGTTGGAGTAGACCTCATGCGGATATTGATCTGTCGTCCAGGGAAACAAACAGGATGTCACAAAGGTTGCTCCCCTTTCTGACAGTGGCGGAAAACTTGAAAGTGTACCCATACACCTTAATTAAGATATAATTGCTCCGATTTCCACACGTCAGAGAATTAAAGTAGACAACGTCAAAACAAAGTATGAAACTAGTTATTCATGGTTACATAGCTTACCAACTGCTTTCTCGGCGGATATACTTTTCTCATTATGTTCCTCAAACAAAGGTGAGGGAGGTGGGGGAGGGGGCGGGGACCGGGAAGTATTGTTGTAGTGCGGATCATGTTGGTGTCGGCCTCTGTGTCGGCATATCCCCGTCTCTCTCTCTCTCTCATAGCAAACAGTTGACGGAGCATGGCAAACACTGTGTTTGCCGGCAAACACTGTTTGCCATGCTCCGATACCAATGACGTCATAGATCTGTACCATAGCAACTGAGTGTTCATACTGATGTCCTCTAAACGTCATTCTGCGCGCTCTTCAGAAATACTCTTCGGAAATACAAGTATTCTAGCAGAGGCACTTTACTGAGTGCTCACCGAAACTACAAGTATCCTAGCAGATACTATACTGAGCGCTCTGTGAAAATTCAAGTATGCCAGCTCAGCGCTTCAAGAAAATACCAGTATCCTAGCAGACTCATAACACTGAGTTATTCCAAAGCGCTGTGGTAAAATATCTATGACGTCATTGGTATCTGAGCATGGCAATGTTCTGACAATTTTCAATGGCAATGAAAAATAAAATCCTTTCAACAGAAACTTCAAATTTTCTCAAACATATAATTATTCTCGAATCATTTAATTCCGTGTTTCATATGAATTTCTTTATTGTCTAGTCATTTGATGTGTAAGTAATGTTACCAATATATAATGAACAGATAGCAAATTGGTCTACAGTTCCTTCTACACTTGGTATAAACTATTTTAGCCTATGCATTTGAATTAAAGGTCTAACGTCAATACAAAGAATAGTGGACGGGATCACCTGAAACTTACGACAGGCTTGTTCATATAATTTGATAGCGTACCTTACAGATTCACTGTAGTCTTGTAGTATACAAAGTATCTAAATTAATTGAAACTATGACAGAAAGAAAAATATTATACAAAATCTTTTAAAAGAATATATGTAACTTTTGCAAAAAGGCGAATGCTGTTGACAGTGACACTGATATATATGCTTCTGTCAGTATACGAATCAGTACTTGTTCCTTTTCTGTGATATAATTTTATGTTTTTGAGTTAATGAAATTGGTAAAGCAGTTTTGAAAATTGTTAATAACGAGTGATATTATTCTCAGTAAGAATAGAATACATTTTTAATGCTATTGGTGTTTAGATTTTTATATCCTTTATTTACTTGTTATACTTACTTATTATGTAAGCTACGTTACTCAAGTAAATTTATTCTACAGCTGTTACTTTTTTCTATTATCTTATTTCTTTCCTTGATAATTTCACACGCGTTGGTGCTGCAACCTGTTGATATGAAAATATTCACAAGAGCCTCTTTCTTTTTGTTCTGACGAAAAAGGAAGTCAATGCTTTACGCCTCTTTAGAGTTAACTAATGCATGAGTACATGCATTTCTTAACATTCTTATAGTTGGGGATTTGTTAGTTTAGTAGTATCTACTGTTTTTCTTTGAACAACATTTTAATGGGCTAAAATGTTTCACAGACATTACTTTTAACAGTTTCTCATATACATTATTTGCAGTTTTCCTAACGAAGGGTAGCTCCTAATATTACTCCTTTAGTGTACCCCTTGGCCTTTGGAGAGGCTGGAAGCTAATAATAGAATCCTCTCCGAATGCAGATATTTTGCCATATGGTTCTTAAGATACATTATGATGCATGAAATAAAGAAAATTTGCATTTCCAAAAAAAAATTAATTTCACGTTTTTATAAATTTATTGCGCGCCTACTCTGAGAACAGGTGCACCGGTTGTCGTTCCTGAAATATGTCCGAACTGAAAAACGTTGCTGTTTCCTGTCCACTGTACTGCGATAGAAATTTGTATATCTGCAAGAACATATGCTGTCTTTTTTTTCCTATTTCTCACTCTCTGCTGTGTGCTGTTCACTGTCTACTTTCTACGGCGTCCTGTCTACTGTTTTACAACCACATAAATTTTGTGCATCTGATGTGCATTAGTACGCAAATACATCCATAGCATTTGCCCATGTTCTTGCATATGCACAAATTCGATCTTGCAGTAGACCTTAAATAGACAGGAAGCAGTGACAGTTAACAGGACACAGTAGACAGTAAAACAGTAAAAATGGCATAAAAAGTATGGACTACCTGTGGTGTATGTTGACGAGCGTGTGTGCATGCAGGCATGTTTGAGTGCTTGATATTGGATAGCATAGGATTCGCCATTAAATTCTGAAGAATATCTTGCATTGCATTTAAATTTCATGTATGGTATGGTCCAGTATGGTACTGGCTATTATGTAGTTTGCCATTTGGCGAATCCTGTGCATGGTAAACGATTCCTATGCATGTAATTACCCAACATGAGCTTGTAATTCGACGAATCCCATGCATGATATTTTAACTTCAATTCTGGTATTTCCAAGCATGGTTTTGCCAAGCATGGGATTTTTTTTTAAATATGCGAATCCCATGCACGGTATTGACCATTATCGCATTTGGTTTTTGACAATTCCCATGCATGATATTGGCCAGTATCGTATTGGCTAGCACAAGTTTGCCATTCGACGAATCCCATGCATGGTCTTTAATTAGCACTCCTCCCTAAGAATCAGGCAGGTCCTATAGAAAAGGTGACGAGTGACCTTTTCAGAATACTAAAAATGTTTAGTGCATTTGTTTCTTTATGTTAAATTAGTCGCAAAGGGAAAGTCACATCGTTGCCATGGCAACGGCCGAGAGTAGTTTTTGCCTCCAGAAGCAGGATTTCTTCTCTTTTTGTTTTGAAACATGAAAAATTATAATTTTGAAGACTATAAATCAGACCAATTTTAAATAGTCATATAAATTAATCTATTTGATGAGATCAAATCGTGTATGAGCTTTTATAAGCATGCATCAAAAAGTAAATACAAACACACAGAATGTGTTTCCATGGTAACCAACAGGAACAGTGTCAAGCAAGTTTTCTGCTGGCTGAAAACGAGGAATTTCCGTCTCAATTATCTCGCAACAGCAAAACTGGGACGCAAGGAGAGAGCATATGGTGCATACACTAGGATCTTGTGTTGGTAACGCAAAAAAATAAATAAAAGTTTTACAATGTTGCATTTTCCTGGTTTCCATGATGACCAAAGTGGACATGGTAACGTAAATTAGGAACATTGTAAAACTTTTTATTTCCAGTATGAGAAAAGCAAATATGAGTTATTTTGATTCTGTAGGAATACTGATATACACCTCTGCTAAAGAGAAATAATGTAGTGCTAAAATGCTATATTTTTATGTACGGTTGCTTACAGTTTGACATTTTGGTTGCCATGGTAACGTAAATTTGGAACAAAGAATAAATTTTTGTTTTAAGCATTGGTAGACCAGATATAGGTTACCTATAATTTGTATGGATTCTTAGTATGCACCTTTGCTAAAGGTAGATAATTTGCTTTGAAAATGTTTTTAGATAAATTCACTGACGGTTCGGTGTTTCTATTACCTTGGCAACGTCGATTTGGAACATTGTAAAACTTTTTATTTCTTATATAAGTAAAACAGATGTTGATTAGCTGGACCTTGTATGAATTGTTTCTGCACACCATCAACAAATAGACATCATCAAATGCCAAAAAGCAAACGTTCAACCCAATGCCATGCTGTGCATTCAAATTCCATGTAAGGATTTTATCGAATGACGAAACTAAATCTAGCCAATACCTTGCTGAGTAATAGCATGCATGTGATTTGAATACTGGTCTGCATGAGGTTTATCGACTGGCAAACCCCATATTAACCAATAAAATACTGAGCAAAATACCATGCAGGGGGATTCGTCGAATGGTGAACTCCATGTATCCAATACCATGCTGGGCAATACTATGTATGCATTTCGAATACATAAATAATGAACCCCATGCTAGACTTGCTAGTTGACATCATGCTGTGCAATTTCATGAATGGGATTTGAATACCATTCTTGGTATCCATCGAATGGCAAATCCAATGCTACACAATACCATGGTGAGCAATATAATGCATAAGATTCAGATACCATGTATGAAATTTGTCGAATGGCGAACCTTAGGGTATATGTACCCGATACCAAGCTGGACAATACCATGCATGGGATTCGAATACCTGCCAAGGTATTCGTTGATAAATGGCAAATCTCGTGCTAGCAAATTGATTCATGGAATTCGTATATTGATCTACGTTGAGCCTGACAGCAGGAATAACAATAATCACAACAGCAACAATATATAGTGACACTGTGTTATATTGGGGAACGATGGGTATTTAGAGCAATAATACATGTACTACGCTTCGTTGTGTTTTTCGAGAGTCTGATTTTGAAAATGACCTGAAAAAAACGACAACAATAATTACAACATTCTCGACAACAAATCAATAACAAGAACAACAATTTCAGCGACAAAAACAAGCAAAAGGCTTTTACCCCTATAGAATATATTTGAACGTTTCCAGGCATAACTCTTCTTCAAGACATACATGGATTTCAGTGCCATCTCGTGTCTGTTAACAGAAACACTCAATCTTGACCGCGCATGTCATTAAATGAAAAATAATGCAGCATAGCTTTATCTAGAAACAGTTTGTTATACAACTTCTTCGTCATCGATTGCCACGCCCTGCGTTAGTCGATTGCAACCGATTTTAGAAAACAGCGTTTTCGATTGCCAGAAGTTTTTACCCTTGCATTTTCATCCCCCTCCAAGTACGGTGAAAATTAAACGTAGAACATAGAACTTTTACAGGTGTTTAGGAAAGACATTCAAGTTTATCAGAAGGCTGTGTTTTATTTAATTTGACCTTGAATAATTTGGAATATAAGCCAGAAATCTGAATTTGCCAGTCTAAAATTTCATGGTCAAAATGTAAGTAGGCAGTGCGACATTTAGTAAAGACTTTGTGAAGAAAATTCTTCTTCAGGGAAATTTTCAGACATGCTGCTTCAGACCAGTAATAAATGTTTTACCGAAAACCGTTCGATTAAATGAAATAAAACATGTTAAACTGAGTTACCCTAACTCGTCGCGTAAATATTTGATACGCGTTCTGGATTGCCGCGAGTGTTCAGGATTGCCGCCTACCCGGTGTGAAATTATCATGTCAAGACGATCTGTCGCTTGCAAGAACCAAGTTGCTAGCTAAAAAGGCCAAGGTCACAGTCAGCACTTAAACTTTGCGCGCAGGCTACAGAAAAAAAAAAACTGTTCGTATCCGGCCATAACTTTGACGTGCTTGGTGAAATTTCGAAATTATTTATGCCTTCGCTATGAATTGGCGAAAGGACATACTGCAGCTTTTACCATGTCCGTGCGTGCGTGTGTTGGTGCGTGTGTTTGTGTGTTACCAGAATCGTGTCCGGTCCATAACTTTGCCCTGCTTCTTGGGGATTTGAAAATTATTTCGCATCAGTGATCATCATGACAAGACGATATGTGTCGCGTGCAAGAACTTTGTCGCCAGCTGAACGGTCAAGGTCACGCTGCGCGCTTAAACTTTGTGCACAGGCTATAGTGAAAACATGTTCGTGTCCGCAGTACCTTAATCAAGGCGCCATCTTACGCAATGCACTAGGTGGGGCATCTGTGTTTTTTATTTGAATACTCTATGTTCGTTTAATTTGAATTACAACCACATATCCTTTCTGTGGGCAAGTCTTCATTATTCAGCCAGTTTGATCAAAATTTTCAGGTCCTGAGTCCCTGACAGCTTTTTGTCGAAGCCACTTAACGGCAGGCATGTTTGAGTTTCGATGCCCATACAAGGGAAAACCAACTGACCCATTCTGCGACCAGCTTTGGGAATTCTCCACCATTAAACGGCTTGGTGTTTTGACCAAGGCAGAAATTGAAGAATTCGAAACAAAGATTGCGGCTAATTATTTGTTGAAGGCCGTTGGGATTCAGGAATGCCCAGGATGTAGGTCATTCTGTGAAAGGCGAAATAAGGGGGATCGCTGGGTAGTCTGTCAAATTTGTACAAAAAAGAAGAAGAGGTCCTTTGATTTCTGTTGGTATTGCCTTAAACCATGGCTCACAAAAGATACGACTGATTGGGGGAACGCTAGCTGTACTGGTCAAGATCCAAGGATAAGAATCCTGAAAACGTGTCCGACGAAAACCGTTGTTGGAGTGCCCAACTGCCCGGATGTTCGCGCCTGCCCAAAGTGCGGGCTCCTGATACAACATAAAGATGCATGCAAGCATATGGAATGCCCCTGTAAGCAGAAGTTTTGCTTCATATGCTTGAAAAAGCCAAACGAGCAAGGTAGATGGCAATGTGGGAGCTACAATAAGAAATGTGAGGTGGCACCTAGACAAACAACCATTCCTGGTGACTGAGAAACAAGTATGCCAATTACCCAGTAGGCATGCAATGATGAAACAACATTGTATCAATGTTATACAATGTTGTTTCAATGTCGTGTGACAGCTGAGAGTGCTCTTGCTGCCTTTGATTAAAAAAAGACTGTAGATATTCGCTGCCTTTGATTAAAAAAAAAAGACTGTAGATATTCGCTGCCTTTGATTTAAAAAAAAAAAACTGTACATATTCGCTGCCTTTGGTTTAAAAAAAAAGACTGTAGATATTCTAACTGGATTAACTGACACACTTGAGCATACTTTGTTGACACAGACAAGATTACTCCTAAAGTCATATGGGACAAATGGACTTGTGACAAAAATTTACAGGAACTGACGAAGGTGTCATAGTGCTATATGTGAGCCACGACATGACAAAACCAACAAATTGGCACATATATGTCCAGCGAGACTCAGATCAGCCTGGCCTCCGTCCAGTCTGGTCAGAGTCTTTGTTGTGCATTTAAAAGGTAGCTAAGGGTTTAAGTTAGCTCCATGCGGACAGAAAAGACTGATCTGAGTCTTTGCTTGGCGCACATGCCACTTTGTTTGTTTTGTCATGTTGCGACTCATTTTGGTTGGTTGGTTGGTTGATTTGATGCTTAACGTCCACGGTAAACAACTAAGGTCATGTCGGGACGGTCAGTTAACCTTACCACACTATTCCTGGGCAGGCTTAGACCTTCTAAGCGGTTAACCAGTACTCTTGGTTGCTCTAATACTATTCATTATTGCATTCAAGGTGTCTGGATACACCTGCGTGGTTATGCTGCCATTTTGACAAGGGAAAATACTTTAGCGGAATATTGTTTGCTTCACAGGTAGGCAGTGCCCTTTGCGGGGGTGGGGGAGTGGGATAGCTACTCTTAAAAGAATGTTATTTGCTCTCTTTTGGTGGAAGTCTTTCCTTAAAGTCTGTGCGGTACACCTCCATCTGTTTCCGCCATATTTGCTGAGGGAGACAACTTTTATGACTTCCTGTTTGCTTGTCTGGGTGATGCAGCCCTTTCCAAATGGGTCACCATCTACTCTAAAAGGAAAAAATTTGCTCCTACAGGAGCAAATTCTTTCCTTTAAGAGTTGATCCCACGTAGAAGGGAGGAATAATTGAAACTGATAGAGGAGTTGCTTCCCCTAAAAGTGTGCCTATTCACCTTAAAAAGTAGTCCCCTATGAGAAAGAAAGAAAATTCTCCTAGATCTGAACAATCTCCCTTGTAGTTGTATCCATACACCTAAATATATTGTTGATTTCTGCTTTTAATTTGTTTTTGCTTGTATATGCAAAGAAATGTGTAATCTTGTAAACAAGACGGATGGATGGATGGATGGATGGATGGATGGAATGTGTTTTTACAGCCCTTTCAACAGTATGTCATATCCAGTCAATAAACAGATGATATTGAAATGTCACGTTGAATGGAACCCTGTTTACACTTGAAAAGAATCTCACCTGAAGTGGGATTCAATCCTCGAGGGCTTGTAAGCAGGAAGACCCTAAATAAAGCATATCTGAGTGATTGTATAGACTCAACTCAGACTGACCCCTAAAATCTGATCTGAGTGATTGTGTAGACCCAACTCAGACTGACCCCTAAAATCTGATCATGCAGGATCTGGACAATTTACCAACCCGCCAGTGAATCTGAAATATTGCCTGATTGTAAAAGCATTTATTTAAAGGTTTTGAGAAGTACAGTAATTAGTTTCTGTGCTGTGCACCAGATAAGAAGGGATGCAAGCGATTTAGGATAATTTTCCTTATTTCTGCATAAAAACATACACTGTGACCTGGGTCTAACAGGATCACATACATACAGATCGATGGACAGACATACAGAAGGACATACATATGTACGTATATACGTACGTAATAACATACACACAACCGAAACGCTATATGCCCCCAGCATCTTATGATGCGGGGGCATAAAAGAATTTTCTTGCACACCAGATAAGGATATCCGCGTGCTTCCCCTGTACCTACAAATCTTACCTCACCCATGTTATCTCACCCAGGACCGGATAAAAATCACGAGCATTCAATGCATTGGTTGTATTGGAGGTCACGTATCTGCGTCATCAAGTGACATTGGCGTTTATGATGACTACGTCATGAAGACGGCAAAAATGACGTCAGTTTATGCACGCCAGACGTTGACGTAAAGAGCCGAGTGGTGGTCGTTGAAAGCGGCGCCTTTTTTCAAAATCAAATAGAAACCTCTCAAGCACTAAAATTACGCATTTTAACAAGTTCTACAGTTAAAACAAAACGTGGTGTGCAAGAAACGTATCTTCCATGGGTGTGAGGTGTGGATAGAAAAATCCGTCACTCGGGATCACTGTTCGGCATCACTCGGCAAGCCTCGTGATGCCGAACAGTGACCCTCATGACGAATTTTTCTATCCACACCTCACACCCATGAAAGATACTTCTCCAATTTATCCTTGAAACCCCACCTTATCTGGGGCTCTGTTACAGTGTCTCAATATTCAGTGTTATAGTTTGAGTATAGGTACACCACTATATTTGCCCATTTGCTCACAAAAGACACAATTACTATAACGGAGCCGCGTCATGAGAAAACCAACAAAGTGGCATGTGCACCCAGCCAAGAATCAGATCACCCTGGGCAGCATGCAGGTAGCTTAGACCCTTAGCTACCCTTTAAGTGTACAGCAAAGACTCTGATCAGACTGGGCAGATTCACAGGCTGATCTGGGTTTTTGCTGGGGGCACATGCCACTTTGTTGGATTTGTCGTGTCCCAGCTCAATTATTAGTGCGCATTCTTCAAAGTGGGTGTGAGTATTTTAGTTAAGCAGAGTATAATTACTGATTCTTGAAAATCAAACCACTAAATAATAATTTTATTTTACATCTTAATTTATATCAGCTAACAGTGGGCTGGGGTTAATCATTTCATTAGCTTTGTTACACTTAGGCTTAGCCTAAGGTGCCTGTTCTTTTTGTCATTTCAATCCTGAAAGTATGCTTTGTTTCTGATTTTCCTAACAGGTAATAACTGGAAAGGTTTACAAAGAAAAAAAAAGATATCCCCCCCCCCCCTATCCACAACCACCATCAGAGCATATTCCCAAAAGTGTCATTTTGGTTAACATTTTGAGTCCTACAAACATGAAAATGAGGTCAAGGTCTCAAAAATCTAATAACCTCTTAAGCTTTTCCAAATGATATATTATTCATACAGATTTGGTGATATATTGTGCATTCAAGACTGTGACCTTGAAAATGGGTTCAGGATCAGTAAAACATTAACTTATTGGTTTGTGCAAAGCATACATCCATATGAGACTGATGAAATTCAACTGATTTAATGGCTATGTTATTTTAGGAAAAATTTAACATTATCTAAGCCAGCCATCTTTTGCTCTTTAAACAGAATCAAGGTCATTAAAACTTAGCTTGTTGGAGTGTCCCAATATCCTTGCAAGTTTGCATGGTGTGGTGGTTCATGAGATGTTGGCAGTAAACTGACTTCCTAAGTCAGTTTGTGGCCTTGAAAAGTAGGTCAGGATCATCAAAACCTGATCATCTGAAATTTCCATGTGATATTTCGATGCAAGTGTTCAAGAGATCTTACAAACATGAAACTGTCTGACCAATGCCAATGCCAACCAGTACCAAATTGGTATGTCTCTCCTTACCTCTGGTTGAAGGTGGAGGTGGGGGAGGGGGAGGGGGAGGGGGAGAGAGATAAATAATTACCGCTCATACCATTATTCCACTTTTATTATTTATGTATATGAAAAATATTAGCCGGCTTTTTCGATAAATAAAGATACTAAATATTTTGTGGTAGTGCTTTTTCTCTTATCT